>CM071568.1:86843907-87431324 GCA_036426205.1 Ascaphus truei | reverse complement strand
ATATGAGATGTCAGGAATAATAACATTTTATGCCTAGAATGATTCCATGCTTAGAATAATTTTAGATTTGGATTATGATCTTGAATATCCCATTGTAGATTGTTTGACATTGCGTGTAGTGATAAGAGGTGTCGATTAATTATACATTAAATATGTGACTATTAGTGCAATCAGTGCCACGTAAGAATCACCAGCAAGAATCATCTATTCGTTCTCTCAACAACAATAGTGTATTATACATTTCAATCAACACCTAATTTAAATCCCTACATATTGTGACCAACAGTTATTGTTATTATATTGTTATACCTTGATGTAAGATTTTCTCTGTGTATACTAATGATGTATGAATATCCTCAATGGACATTATCATTTGTGTTAGACATTTCCCCTGTTTAAGGTATCCCTACGTATCCACTCCTCAATGATGCAGTATAGGCCTTTTATTGTAATTGTTTAATTACTGTATATGCACATCAGCTTTTTTTATTGCTTAATTGTTTAATACATGCAGTATATATAGCAGACATAAGACAGGGATAGGTACACTCCTGAGGAAGCCGATTCAATGAACAGGCGAAACGCGTAGAGATGTACCACCTACAATGTGACGCTGCTGGGGAAGAGGACTCCTGGGTACTCCACGCACACCGACGATCCGCTGTTACACTGCGACCGGAAGTGATTCATCGTTCCGCGACCGGAAGCACGGCAGCGCCGCCTGCAAATGGAGGTGGTGATCGGATTGGAGCTCCAGACGGAGATGGTGTGGTGAGAGACGGTGTTTACCTTCATCCAAGCTGCGTCATTTAGCTTTTATAGCTACAAATGCTGTTTTAACTTTGAGACACTGTAAGTGTGCATTTTATAATTTTTTTATAAAGGGTCATTATCGACAGAACTGTACTATGTGTGTTCTTCTCCCTCTCTCGCTGAGGTACATCCCGTGAAGAACGGAAGCCAGTGATATACATCCATCAGTTTATTGATCTCTATTGCCTGAAAACTACTATTTTCTTGTGAGTAGGAATAACACAGGAGCCAAGCTTTATAGGGTTACTCCCATCACTGTTTATACATCTGCACTTAGAGCTTTTTTTTATCATTTTTTCCTTATGCTCCCCCTGGATCGTGTGATACAAGTTCTACTCTTTGGGGATAAGTGAAAACAACCCCACCAGAGGGTTGAAGCAGAGGGGTATTACATTTAACTTTCTTTCCACTTGTGAGTCATTCTATTGCACTTTTAAATCACAATTTGTCACTTGATATATTTAGGGCCTAGCGCCTTGCTTACACCTTTTTGCTGCACAATAGTAAGTGGGCTGACATAAGAGCCAAGTTCAGTGCCACATTTCCACATTTACAATGCACTGTGTACACTATATTGTGTTTTCTTTTCTGGGGTGATCCTGCTCATTATGGAATTCGGAGGCGTATACCGCACTGTAATAAGACATTGGATGCAGTACTGCCAGTCCTCCACAGCTGGTGGGGGCTGTAACAAGGTGTTTTTAACTCTTGCATTTTTTTACTTCACGTGAATTTTTACATATCTATTTGAAAAGCTTTTATATCACAACATTTAACTGGTACGGGTACTGTGTGAAATAGGTACAGTATTCTGGGATGGAGATTAATTTTGACCATATTAACCTGATCTATCCAGGAAATCTGATACTTAGACCATTCCTCAAAATAGTTTCTTCATTTTTTAATCATATTAGGGTAGTTCAATTCATAAATGGTCCTTATGTGACAAAGATTCCCAAATATTTGAGCATGTGGGGCCTCTACTTAAAATTAAAATTCAGAGATATAAGTTTTACGTAGTGTTCTGGTATATTTATATTTAATGCTTCCGGTTTATAATTTTTATTCCTAAAGCCATGCATAGCTTGGCTGTTCATCAGAGCAAACATATTTGGGAGAGATGATAGCGGATGCAAAATAGTTAACAGGATGTCACCTGCAGACAGGTAGAGTTTATAGATTGTATCTGTAATTTTAATTTCTCTAATGGTATAATTGAATCTAATGTATGACACAAAGGGTTCTATAGCCAAGGCAAAAAGAAGCTGTGAAAGAGGGCATCATGGCTGCGAACCATTTTGAATAGATAATGATTCTGAGAACATACAGTATTTTGGTAGCTAACTATAGCTTAAGGTTGTTTGCATGAAGCAGAGACTGCTTGAAAACATTCCCCTCTAATACCAAAAGCTCTTAGAACCTCAAATTTGTATTCCCAGTCAATGCGGTCAAAGGCTTTTTCTGCATCTAGTAATAATAACATTGTAAGGATCTGCCCATTAGAATCTAATTAAATGAGTGGTATAGCCCTGCGAGTTTTTGCCAGCTTCCTGATGTCCAAGGATAAAGCCTACTTGATCTGTATCAATTAAATCTGGTAGGAAAGTATTCAGCCTTATTGCAAGAGTTTGTGAAAATATTAAGTTCACATTCTGCTGCCAGAATCACTCTACTTTTTCTTAAATCTGTCTCAGCGTCTCCCCTGCTGAAATCACTCTCCTTGCTTCCTATCAAATAAAGCATCTTGCACGCACTTCTCCACAATTTTAAAGCTTTACACTCCTCCTTACATCTCTGCCCTAATTTCTCGCTATGCGCAATCCTGACACTTGCGTTCTACTCAAGAATATCTTCTCTCTACCCCCTTTGTATCGAAAGCCCTCTCCCGCCTTAAACCTTTCTCACTGACTGCCCACACCTCTGGAATGCCCTTCACCTCAATTCCCGACTATCACCCTCTCTATCCACCTTTAAGACCAACCTTAAGACACACTTGCTTAAAGAAGCATATGAGTAGCACCGTAGACATTACTAGACACATGATACATAAAGCTTGGCCCCCGGCAGAAGCACTTAATAATTTGCCCTCCTACTGTTTTGGTACATTCCTCCTGCATACCAATTAGATTGTAAGCTCCTCGGAGCAGGGACTCCTCGTTCTAAATGTTACGTTTATGTCTGAAGAACTTATTCCCATGACCCGTTATTTATATTATTTGTTATTTATATGATTGTCATGTGTATTACTACTGTGAAGCGCAATGTATATTAATGGCGCTATATAAATAAAATATACAATACAATACATTTATTAATGAGATGGGCCTCTAACTCTTACAGCTGAACTGATCCTTACCTTCTTTGGGGATGAAGATAATTTTAGTTCCTAAAATGGAAGGCAGGAATTAGGCTACATCTAAAATCTTGTTAAATATACCTTAACCCATCTGGACATGGGACCTTGTTGTTCTTCAAGTTTTTGTTGGTATCTACTACTTGCTCTATGTAGTTTTGGGAGAGTCCCTTCTTTAAGAATATTTGAAACCGTATTTTTGTAGTCTTTCCCTCTTGTCACCATCTTACTGTCATATAGAAGAACAGCCTCTGGGGAGGAAAGTGGAGCACTGCGCTGGGCTAAAGTACAGGAACCGGCACACCAATGGTTAAAAACTACTTTATTAAGCGACATGGGGAGACACCAACAGTGGAGCAACCACCCACTCTGACGTGTTTCGGGCTAGGCCCTTTGTCAAAGAGTATAACCCCAATTAAAAAAAACACCAACTTATATACACAATTTACCTAATTGATCGCGTCCTTAGCCGGAAGTGACGTCAGCTGAACCAGCCGAGGGTCTCGCGAGACTTATGTAGATTATTGATATTCGTTCATGATAAATTTGAATCAGGTTATTAATATATACATAACTATTTATGTGAGTAATTTTATGTTATATTATATTATATATTGATCTCGGGATGGTATGGATGGAGTATTTACTCCTATGTTGGTCATATAGAGAGATGTTTACCTATTTAATTAATGATTAACATATTCTTTTAATTAGAGCTTTATTTACAGGTATACACCTCTCTATCAACCACTATTCCTTTTCCCCCTTTTTTCTTTTCTTTTTTTAAGAAATAAGTTTATTTTATTATGGTTATTGTGTATACATTTAGCATTGTCTTTCTTCCCCTACCTTCCCCTATTCTTTTCCCTACACACCATGTGAGGCTATTGTACCTCTATTTTATGATCAGACAAGTGTTATTCTTGCCTTTGATACTGTGGGAGACTGCTGATTATTTATGTGTACTTGTTTATGTGAATGTTATGGTGCGTCTTCCAAGCCAGGTGGCGCTGTGGGGTCTTCTCTGTTTGTCTCCATGAGACTCCAGTTGTACTGGCGAGACTCTTTGCAGGTTCCAGACAATCTATTCCCTGCTTCTGCAATCACCTGCCTCCTGCTGCCTCCTGCTGCCTCCTGCTGCCTCCTATGCAGCTCTGGCCTGATTGGCCTCCTATGCTATTTAGTGCCTGCCCCGCCCTCAGGAAGTGGCTGGACATAGACTTTGCAATCCAAGTTGCAAGTGACTGTGCTTGTCACAGACTCCCTGTTTGGCCTGCTAGGCCTCCTTGTGCCTGGTATCCTGCTTCCAGTCCCCTGCTTCACAAGGCCTTCTTGTTTAGCAGCCCCGGCGCTGCTTCCCTTGTTCCTGGCAGACTTTGCTGCCGCGCTGAAGCGGCTACGCTGGTGTCCCCAGTGTTTCCTGTGGCGTGTCTGTTCCCCTAGTTCCTGTGGCCTTCCTGTTGGCAGTTCCTGTTTCCCAGTGGTCTCCACCACTCTTGGCTGTACCCGGCTAGCGGGTGCCGTTTTGGGCTGAAGCACTGGATTCTGCAGTTCCTGTTCCCAGTGGTCTCCACCACTCTCGGCTGTACCCGGCTAGGGGGTGCCGTTCTGTGCTGTAGCACTGGATTCTGCAGTTCCTGTCCCCAGTGGTCTCCACCACTCTCGGCTGTACCCGGCTAGGGGGTGCCGTTCTGTGCTGAAGCACTGGATTTCCAGTTCCTGTTCTTATCCCTGCAGTACATTCACCCAAGATTTCCTGTTGATGACCTTGGCTTGTTTCCTCGACCACCGCTCCTGTGCCTTGACCCCTGCCTGGATAACATTCTCCAATCCTGACCTGGCTATGTCTGATTATGGAATCCGCACTCCGGACCTGACTCCGTGGCCTAAGGTCGGTGTTTATATATCCCCACCTCGGCCCCGTGGTCCAGTACCAGTTTGTGGCAAGCACGTATGTTACAGTATGTCCAGCCTCACAAACTCGGACCCCGCTGAGGTGGGGTTAGGCCGGTTCCCCTCTGAAAACCGGTCCCAGTCTGTAAAACAGCCCCTGTCTAAAGATCAGTATATATTTGAGAGACTGCCTCCGCCTGAAACCCAGCCCCTGTTTTTTAGCCTAACCCCGTCTCAGAAACAGCTCCGTAAAGAACTCCTGATTAAGGCACAGCGCCTTAGAGAGCTAAAACAGACTATGATTTCCTATGTTCCTGTCCCTGGCTCCCCTGTGACCTGGGAAAACGTGAATCCCGTGAAACTGGCGCAGACTCAAAATATGTTTCATGAATTATCCCTATCTTTGAACCAGCACATAAGAGAGCAGGATCCTATCCTTGCCTGCGACGCTGTTATGGGACTACTTCCCTGCGCTACCAGTCCTGTTGCTAAACCCTTGGGGTTTCCTTCTCATGGAAATTACCAAGCTGATTTTGTTCCTCTTAAGCCTAAGGGAGAAGCTGCCACGGTCCCTAGTCCTGATTTAACCTCCCTGTCTGAAAGCCAGTCCCTGTCTGTAAACCTGTCCCTGTCTGTAAACCTGTCCCAGTCTGAAAACCTGTCCCAGTCTGAAAAACTTCCCCTTTCTGAGAACTGGTCCCTGTCTAAAAACCTGTCCCGGCCTGAAAACCTGACCCTGTGAGAAAAAACGACCCAGTCTGGAAGATGGTTTACACTCTCACGCCAGAGCATGGGACAGATGGATCGCCCTCGGGCCAGCTACGCTGCCCTGTCACAGTCTATCAGTGCTGAAAATCCCCCTACTGAACCCCCTTTTTCTGACTCTCTTGCAGCATCTAGTGTTACCCCTCCAGTTTCTCAGAGAGTTGAAATCCCTGCCTGTGTCTCTAAATCTCTTTCCTTAGAGCATTCCCTTCCTGCATTGACAGTTCAGGTTTCCAAGTCAAAGTTTCCTTTTTCTCCTTTCCCTGCAAAGTGCCAAATTCCTGTTATTGCATCTAATGACTCATCTGCACGTCCTGTTATAACCATGGATGATCCTAAGATTCTCATAGTAAAGCATCATCCTTCCCTCCCTATCCCCCCAACAGTACCTCAGGTTACCTCTGAATCTGGGATTCCCATTCCTCAGGCAATACTGTTTCCCAGTGACTCCTCCACAGTATTTGAGGTACCCGTTTCTGACTGCATGACTGCTACTGCAAATTTAGGATTATCCCTCATGGAACTTTCTGTACTACCTCATGTGTTCTCTCTGGATTTCACGTTGTCATCATCACAGACTGCAACGCTCCTATTGGACTTCCTTGCCTTGACTGAGGTGCCCGTCCCTGCTTCTTGTGCTCTCACTCTGGACACGGGCATGCTTCTCTCTGCTTTTTCCTTTGTGCCTACTGTGTTCTATGTAGATGCCCAGAAATCGGTCCTGATGTTCTCTAAACCTCACCTACCTAGGGGTGCTGACCTCCTATTGATTGCAGTGCCACTTCTTTGCCGTTTGAAAAAAGCGCTCATTGACAAACGCCCTCGGCGCAGTTCTACAACTATTCCCAGAGGGTTCAGAAATAATTCCATGTCGCCCAGACCTCTGTGGGATCCTATCTCTGCTCATCTGGAGGCCTCGTGTGAAGGGGGGGGTAATGTCAGGAATCCACTCCTGGCTTTGGCTGGAGCCCTTCCATCCAGAGCTTTGCAGGTTCCAGACAATCTATTCCCTGCTTCTGCAATCACCTGCCTCCTGCTGCCTCCTGTGCAGCTCTGGCCTGATTGGCCTCCTGTGCTATTTAGTGCCTGCCCCGTTCTCAGGAAGTGGCTGGACATAGACTTTGCAATCCAAGTTGCAAGTGACTGTGCTTGTCACAGACTTCCTGTTTGGCCTGCTAGGCCTCCTTGTGCCTAGTCCCCTGCTTCACAAGGCCTTCTTGTTTAGCAGACCCGGCTTCCCTTGTTCCTGGCAGACCGCTGCCGCGCTGAAGCGACTACGCTGGTGTCCCCAGTGTTTCCTGTGGCGTGTCTGAACCCCTGGTTCCTGTGGCCTTCCTGTTGGCAGTTCCTGTTTCCCAGTGGTCTCCACGACTCTCGGCTGTACCCGGCTAGGGGGTGCCGTTCTGTGCTGTAGCACTGAATTCTGCAGTTCCTGTTCCCAGTGGTCTCCACCACTCTCGGCTGTACCCGGCTAGGGGGTGCCGTTCTGTGCTGTAGCACTGGATTCTGCAGTTCCTGTCCCCAGTGGTCTCCACCACTCTCGGCTGTACACGGCTAGGGGGTGCCGTTCTGTGCTGAAGCACTGGATTTCCAGATACTGTTCTTATCCCTGAAGTACCTTCACCCAAAATTTCCTGTTGATGACCTTGGCTTGTTTCCTCGACCACCGCTCCTGTGCTGCCTGCCTTGACCCCTACCTGGATAACGTTAACCCTAACTTCTCCAATCCTTACCTGGCTATGTCTGATTATGGAATCCGCACTCCGGAACTGACTCCGTGGCCTAAGGTCGGTGTTTATATATCCCCACCTCAGCCCCTCGGTCCGGTACCAGTTTGTGGCAAGCACGTACGTTACACGGCTATGGACGTGATCCGGGCACACTGTCTTTGTTAGTATATTGGCGCGTCCTCCAAGCCAGGTGGCGCTGTGGGGTCTACTTTGTTTGTCTCCTTGAGACTCCGGTTGTACTGGTAAGACTCGCGAGACCCTCGGCTGGTTCCGCTGACGTCACTTCCGGCTAAGGACGCGATCAATTAGGTAAATTGTGTATATAAGTTGGTGTTTTTTGTAATTGGGGTTATACTCTTTGACAAAGGGCCTAGCCCGAAACGCGTCAGAGTGGGTGGTTGCTCCAATGTTGGTGTCTCCCCTAGTCGCTTAATAAAGTAGTTTTTAACCATTGGTGTGCCCGTTCCTGTACTTTAGCCCAGCGCAGTGCTCCACTTTCCTCCCCAGAGGCTGTTCTTCTGTTGATCTTCTATCAAGTTGGATGCAAGCTCACACGGAGTTCCTGTTGTTCGCTTTCACTTCCTACAAACAGTGAGTGTACTGTGGTATTGCCCTGCTGTTTACTGACTGTGTTACCTATGTGCTCTGTGGCTTTATCTGAGTGTGGTTGGTTAAAAGGGGACACTCTACCATCGGTATTTGTGTCTCCCCAGTACCCTATAAATCCCACTCTGTGGTTTAAGCCTGTTAATTTGGCGGCCACTTTTTCATGAGCCATAGGTTCTGATGACACTCCAAATCAGTACTCCTATTCAATATATTGGAGCAGCTTTATAAGGACTTATATACCCAGGATCAATATTGCTATTATCCGGTATATTAGATACGTGAATGAGACCGCAATCACCATATATTATTATATGCACAAGATGAATGACAGGTGCTAGAAAGAGTATTTAATACAGTAGTACCAGTATTGATCAAAAGATTGATCAAAAAGAATCCCCTTATATATAGCACTCAGATGTCATACATGTAGCCAGGTCTCCCTTAGGTGTCAGCACCCCCCTCACCTCGAGCGCGATCGCGGGTACCGCCGGGTCCCAGGGCGGCCCAGCGAGCTGATCGCAGGGGTGAGGGCGGTCAGGCTCCGGCTCGGGGGTTGCTGGGGAAGCGTGCGGCCCAGTTATCGCGCATGCGCAGGTAGGGTCCTAGAGCTAGGGAGAAGTCGCGCGAGCGTAGTAACAGCCCAGGAAAGATTGAGGCAGCCCCAGATAGCTTGCACAGGCGCAGGACAGTGGAGAGAAAACCCGTGAAGCCCTAGCCTACCAGGGAAGGCTCTAGATAGGGACTACGAGTCCCAGGAGCCTTTGCGCAGCCAATGTGATGCCAGGGAGCCAATAGGGCTTAGGATCTCAAGGCAGGCAAGTAGATACATTTTCGCGGGTTTGCAGCACACTTGTCAGTTGGAGCCGGGGAGCTGTGAGGGAAGGAAGGGTGCGGGGAGCGAGTGCAGCTCATGCACCCAGATAGGTACCCACACCCCAGGTAGGCCCCAACTCCCCACCAGGTTAGTGGGTAAGTGAATAGGGATGGCCCAAGATAGGGATGCGGCCCTTAGTGTCAGTGTGCTGTCTTGTCAGGATCACGGCTGTCAGTGCCGTGAGGTCTGACAGGCAGGCACAGTGTTAGTGCAGTACGTTAGCTGCAGGTAGCGAGTAGGTTGTAGTGCATTACTGCAAGTGCTGCGAGTGCTAGTAGTTAGTTTGAGTCAGGACCGGGAAGAGCTAGGGGGACGGGATAGGCCATTAACCCCTTAGGTCCCAGGTAGGTCCTCATTCCCCAGCTTGTGGTTCTACAGGGACAGGCCCTAGGTTAGGGACCGTGTCACGTAGTGCCAGTAATAGACAGGGACACAGCGGATGCTGCGCTCCACGAGAGACGACTTGGGCTCAAGTCATTACCCAGAGACAAGAGACTATCTCCAGGGTGGGATCGCCCTTGGGGGACCCCAAACAAGGATTCACCGGATCGGATCAGACGGGATCCCAGAACGACTGATCCTTTGCGAAGCTGGTGCGGCTCCGAGCACCGGAGTGCTCGGCAGGTACTATACATACACAAGTGCACCAACGGGCCCTTAGTATAATAGTGACTGCGCAGTCACCCATTGCCTCTCTCTGCCAGAGTGTATGACATTGGGTGGGGATTCTATGGACACTGTGTGGGATCACCTGGTGTTGGGAAAGCGTCCTGCGCGACGCAGTAGTTAGTGTCTCCTCTAAAGAGGGACACCTGTTATTGTGGTATCGATGTTACATGTTTGCTATGCACGTTAATGAAAGGTATTGGTTATTATACATACAGTGTATGTGATTATTTTATTTGTCCTGCGAGGAACTACTCCCCCTCTGGTGGGAGCCATCGCTGGTGGAGGCGCTGCACCGAGTAAGTGGTTACTCCTAATATAATTGCCCCAGGTTCCCCTTGGTGGAAGCTCAGCCCTCCTGTGAGCCAACAGGTAACGCACCACACGCTGGTAACACTGTACGTTCTCCGCACCCACACTATAATCTGCGATTGGGTGGGGGAATACCCGTTGCATACATATTATATTAATGGACACAAATGGTCCTGCAATGATATACTGCAAGTCTGACAAGTTCCCAGAAGCACTGAGGATATCAAAAATAATAAAATGTTATTAATTCTACAATGATAATTAAAAACACAGATACATTGTTAAAAATCCCCATACTATTGTGGCTGATATGTGTAAGTCAAATTGGGTAAGTATAATTGACAATTGAGTATATTAACATATCATGACTTCCAAAATGTTCACAACTGCTAATGATGTCTCTAACCGTCAGGTTACATACATATATTGTATAATTCAATCAAAGAGCAGACCTGATATGGTAATGGTATATCTAGGTATAATCATGGTCTCTGTAGTCCTACTGCAACTACGTTTCTGGGAGCATAGTAGCGATGAGTATGGCATAAATCACTCTTATGTGGAATCGGTAGTTGATAGGTTAAAAAGTTTTTTATGTCTCTCTCTGTATGTCATCGGAAACACAACAGTAGAATATCCTTGTTCCTATATCTGCTGTTTGTGCCAAGTTAGCCTTCACAGCGGTTGATAGTGCAGTGTGTTGCAGTTTATCACATCTACCACATATAGTAATTAAATGTGCTATATTGTGTCCAGAGTTATTACCAACAGCCCTGCAGTATAACACTATGTATCGCAGTTGTAACAATATAGTACATACTGGTCCTCTATTGTAACCAAAACTCCTAGACAGAATATAACAGCCACCGCTTACACCGATTGACTATGGTTAACACTGCAAAGTAACACAACCTATAACAGTTGTAACAGTTGGTGCACAAATAACCTATGTTATAACCAAGTCTTCTAGGTATAAGAGAGGCATAAAATCGCCATGTATGCTGCTTGATCAATACAAGCCTGCTCGTGATTCCAGTAGTTGGATGTCGCCACTCGAGTGACGTCACTGCTGTGACACCCTACGTCCCGAAGTACGTTTCACGTGTCCACCACGCTTAATCAGGGGGAGGAGCGTGGTGGACACGTGAAACGTAGGGCGTAGGGCGTCACAGCAGTGACGTCACTCGAGTGGCGACATCCAACTACTGGAATCACGAGCAGGCTTGTATTGATCAAGCAGCATACATGGCGGTTTTATGCCTCTCTTATACTTAGAAGACTTGGTTATAACATAGGTTATTTGTGCACCAACTGTTACAACTGTTATAGTTTGTGTTACTTTGCAGTGTTAACCATAGTCAATCGGTATAAGCGGTGGCTGTTATATTCTGCCTAGGAGTTTTGGTTACAATAGAGGACTAGTATGTACTATATTGTTACAACTGCAATACATAGTGTTATACTGCAGGGCTGTTGGTACTGCACCGACACACTTTATTCGAGCAAATACCCAGTATGTACCTGGGAGATACCTGGAATGCGCCGCTCCTCACCTCTGACAAGCCCCGTTGCGTTTGCCTTCCCAGCCTGGGTTCATGCCTGGCTGACGGGCAGCTGATCTGTTAAATGATAATGATTAGGATTTAATAGGCTGCAATGCTTCGCGTGTCTACCAGATGGCATAAATTGATGAATTGTAATGCAGTATATATATATATATATATATACTGTGCAGTATTGCAGCCAGCGGGAATAAAATGCTTCAATCCCTGCCTGGAAAATACCTCAATGCACTCGGGCAGAAAACAGTCACAAACCTCAATACACCCGGGTATACCCGAATTCGTGGGACTAGCCGAGCTCGAATAAAGTGTGTCGCCAGTGTAATAACTCTGGATACAATATAGTGCATTTAATTACTATATGTGGTAGATGTGATAAACTGCAACACACTGCACTATCAACCGCTGTGAAGGCTAACTTGGCACAAACAGCGGATATAGGAACAAGGATATTCTACTGTTGTGTTTCAGATGACATACAGAGAGAGACATAAAAAACTTTTTAACCTGTCAACTACCAATTCCACATAAGAGTGATGTATGCCATACTCATCGCTACTATGCTCCCAGAAATGTAATTGCAGTATGACTACAGAGACCATGATTATACCTAGATATACCATTACCATATCAGGTCTGCTCTTTGATTGAATTATACAATATACTGTATGTATGTAACCTGACGGTTAGAGACATCATTACCAGTTGTGAACATTTTGGAAGTCATGATATGTTAATATACTCAATTGTCATTTATACTTACCCAATTTGACTTACACATATCAGCCACAATAGTATGGGAATTTTTAACAATGTATCTGTGTTTTTAATTATCGATGTAGAATTAATAAAATTTTATTATTTTTGATATCCTATGTGATTCTGGGAACTTGTCAGACTTGCAGTATATCACTGCAGGACCATTTGTGTCCATAATATAATATGTATGACATCTGAGTGCTATATATAAGGGGATTCTTTTTGATCAATCTTTTGATCAATACTGGTACTATTATCCGGTATATATGGGATTTATTGGATGTTATGTTATGCCTGTGATTCGCTTCTGCTGCACCGTGGATGGACTTTATGTCCTTTCTTTGTCATATTACTGTCATACTGTATATATAGAACTCAGTGATCTCATTGGATATCTTTGTGGGTTTAAGGTAAGAGTACCAGTGTTCTGTTTTATATAATGTATTCTAGAATTTGCTTATTTGTTTCGAAGTCTAGCTGCCAAAAGAGAATCTGATTTTTTCTCTTTCATAATATTTTTGTTGTAACTATGTTATAGATTTCTCAATGAAGTATGACAAAGAAAGGGCCAATTCACTTCTAACTTTCCCTGATGCCATTTTGCGTGACGCACACCCTTCATCAGGGTGGGGAGGAGGAGTCTAGGTTAAATAGGCCTATCTATATTGCACTAATTGCAGGCAACTCCATTTATGGATATATAAACAGGTTACACCCCTCAGCATATACTGGCTATGTGTTATCCTAAGCATTAATAGGGCTATTTCAGATATTATACTTATGTGATTACATCTGTGCTATAGGTTTGTGAGATATTTAAGCAGTGGAGTGCGGAACTTTAAAGTGATATCTGTATCCAATGTTCTCTTTATAGCTGCACTGACAGCATATACTGTATACACCCTACTCTTTGACTACCAGTCCTACATTGGTCCAAAATACCTATTTGTATTGAGCTCTGGTCGGCCGCCAACCCCCAATCAAGGAGGATTTTTAATTATCACTGTATATATTGATATGCATTTTTATTATTACGGTTTCAATAACATTTTATTATTTGTTATGACATAATATTATCTATATAGGAGTTTGTGTATGTTAGCTAATTCACCTACTATATCCAGATTCTATACCGAGATAATATATCTTTAGGATTTATATGGTCATCATTGCATATCCACAGCAAGTGCATATTGTAGGATTGTAGGATTGTCTTATAATAAATTTGTGAATTTTTCCTACTTGCACCCTGAATTGAGTATCCTGTGAAATATTTTCAACATTGTTAATACGTAGAGCAGCATTGGTAATTTTTTGTGTATAGGTAGTGTTAGGACCTGCTTACTGGTCATTGGCCTTGATGTGACTACAGGCTTATAACGCCAAAGGCATTTGGTAAATTCCGCCAGAAACTGTTGTGGGTTAAAGTTTCTAAGTGTTCTAGTGAGGAGAACTTTAGGGCTTGATTGGTGTGGTTTAATTTTCCTTAAACAGTACACTAGTGCATGGTCACTGAAAATGTCAGGAAGGATGCCAGAGGATTGGATTCTGCTGGGATTAGAGTAGAGAATCCAGTCTAGCAAGGAATGATTGTGAGATTTCAGGTTTGTCCTTGTGGGTTGGGAAATGAGTTGCATTGTATCTGGATTTTGTGGTTTTTAGGGTCGAGCCAATTGTAGTTGAAATCTCCTAAGAACTAGCAGCTAATTCTTCTCATTCAGAGAGGAAAAACCCAAAAGAACCTGGGCGATATCAGTCACAGACTATAGAGGGGTTTTAGGGGGGCAGAAGATGCCAGCAATCAAGACAGGCTTAGAATAGGAGAGGCAGATTTTGCCCACTAGAATTTCAAAAGAGGGTGGACTTGGGGGAAAATTTAACAGTGTAAATTATAAGGTGTCTACAGTATAACATAACAACTCTTTGACCTATCTTTCCTATAAATGGAGGATCCCTGAATGGTGATATTTGCATTGGAGGTTTTAGGGGTTAGACATGTTTCTTTTAGAATTATGGCTTTGAGTTTATGCGTAAAGCACCAAGCCCTTAGTTCATCCATTTTGGGCATCAGGCTCCGGATATGTATATGAGCGACAGATAGACCTTTTTGGAATTTGAAGGGGGTATTCTCAGTTGTATGGGACAGAGTTGAAAAGGGATGGCCTGGGTTAACTTCAATATCACCTGCTACAGAGAGTAATAGTATGACTAGAAATTTGAATACGTAGTTGTTTGCAAGTTGTAAATTTTATGTTTGCTATTAGAGCAAGTGGTGGTTGGTGTGCTGGTTTCAGAGTTCTCCACCAACATTCTGTAGATATTGCAAGTCTTTTGAGTAGTCCAGGGTGTATAATGATTTTGGGTGTAGGCCAGGAGGGAGGGGATTGTAATCGATATAGAGAGTAACATTTCCATGACGCCACAAGAAAGAACAAATTTGAGATACCTAGCAGGTTCATTATCACAGAAGTAGGTAATGTTGCATGAAACTGTTGTGAGCCAAGTGAGTGTGTGCAGACTGTGTCGGTAAAGGGGTTAACCAGGCTCACTAATAAAGGTTAAGCCCACTTGGTTAACCCTGATCTGTGTGTTGAGGTCCTAGAGTGTCAGCTTTTGGACCCAGTTGTATGAAATGCATCTGTGACTGTGTGCAAATTTTGCGACATTAAAGATGTTTTGTTTTTTTCCTTTCCTGGGGTGTTGGGACCGGGAGATTTCTAGGCTGTAATTTTCAGGTTGGTTTTGCCAGAGAAAGACTTTACAGAATGTGTCTATGTATTGGGGTTCCAGAGTTCTGAGATACCGCAAAAGTTGGATCCGGGAATCGAGTGAGATTCTCGGATACAGCCAAGCACATTGCTCCGGGCAAACTCTAACTCTGAAAACATTCTTACGACTCACCACCAGGATTCCTGCTGCAGCATCAGCCAGACAAGGTAAACAGGGGTTAATGTATACCTGCAACCATACAGGGGGTCCCTAGTATAAAGAGGGGTCACTAGTATAAGGAGGGGTGCCCAGATACATGCCCAGGTACCCTGAACCTGGTATAGGGGTTCAGGGGGTGCTCCAGCTATGTGATAAAGCTGAGAGTGATTTCTTGTGTGAAAAAAGTTTTAAAAGTTATTTCTAAAGTGTGCCAAGGATGAGGCAGTGAGTGTAGGCAACATATACCCTCACTCCATCCCTGACACCAGAACAAGGACTTACACATCTTTAGCACACAAAATACAGGACACAGTATATTTTATTAAAGAGTTATGTTTAATAGATATATATGCTGAAAAAAAATGGAAATATAGTGCGCTATTAATTGTTAAAATTACTCCTGTCACCACAACATTGTGACAATATAACAGAATGTGACAAACCCCACATACACCAGAGATCGTGAATATATATTAGAACATGAAAAAAAAAATACACCAAAAATATATATATAATTTTAAACAAGAGTGTACAAAAAACGGAAATATAGTGCGCTACTAATTGTGAAAATTAATCCTGGCACCACAACATTGTGACAATTAAAGATCTTATCTGATGTACACAGATTACTTATCTTCTCATTTTTATAATTTTTACTGAAAGATATTACACTATGAGCGTTGTGTGATGTTTTTTTTTATTTTTTCTCTTTTATTATATGCTGATAACCTGTGAATGAACTGTGGGATTTCCAAATCATGGATTCCGAGGGACCAGATGGCTACTGACAAAACAAACAAAAAGATTCCCCAATGAATGCACTCAAATGAAAAAGTAGGGAATAGTGAATGATTTAAAATAACTATTTATTCAAAAAATGTAGTATAAAATATATTGTACAGAGGGATGTGGTTTCAGATAGTTTTACCACATCCCTCTGTACAATATATTTTATACTACATTTTTTGAATAAATAGTTATTTTAAATCATTCACTATTCCCTACTTTTTCATTTGCGTGCATTCATTGGGGAATCTTTTTGTTTGTTTTGTCAGTAGTCTCCATATCCCTATTTGCACCTTTTGATTTCTTTTACATCATACTCACTGTTATTTATCACTTTATTAAGACTGAAGCTGATGCGGTAGCTTCCCCCTCTTTCACCCATCCCCCCCATTTGTGTATTGGGCCATATTGCTACCAAGCTTGGTGAGTATGGGCCTGTGCAGAGTCCGGACTTGAAAGCCTCAGGGATGACAATGTGTTAGAACAGGAGGGTTACTGCAGTTCTGCTCGAGTATCCGTATCCTGGGCTAACACAGGGCTATCCGGGCACCATTTGCCAGAGCCAACACTCTGTGGAGCCTGAACAGCGGGTGGGCTCAGTATGCAAAGAGGCAGAGGTTCCAGGTTGGCGCATGTCCCTTTTCAGAATAAAAAAAGTTGCCCTCCCGGCTTTACAATACCAGCAAATCGGTGATTGGCTGGCAGGAAAATTCCCACACTCTGATAGGCTGTAGAGGTTGGTGAATTGGACCCTGAAACCCATAAGGACCCTTGCAGCCAACCAGGAGCACAGATTCCAAGCACCAAACCAACAGCGGCAAATGCAAAGATGTTCTGTACTGAATAGACGCGAACCAGCTTCAAAGATTTTGACTCAAGAATTCTTCTAAGTCCCACTTCACAAGAACAAAGACAAAGAGGTCACGGCTGGCATAGCATGCCGAAATCTGTTCCAGGACGTTCGTGAGCACCTCCCGGTCATTGGGAAGGGCTCCTACAGAGGTCATTTTGTGAATTTCATTTAAAGGATAGATTTATTCGTTAGCCCCATTCACAGTAAGTGTATTTACCCTGTAAATTGTGTTACATTGTGTGTGTGTCTTTTCCTGAAATAAATTACAATTTATTTTACCTCCTTGCTTTGCTCAATCAATGATCCCGGGATGAAAAGGGGTTGATAAACCTGGTCTCCCGTGACACAGACTAAACAACAGAGGTATGCCTTTTCCTTGCCAAAATGTTTTGCTGCTTTGCAATGCTAGGGCCTATTCAGGCCTTATGGGATATTAATCTCATATATATTATTCAATTTAACTAGTAGATTGATGTATATCCCTATAATTAAACAAAATAATATGTGGATTTCATTATCCTCGAACACCATCGCTTTAATACTTCTGGACCTGTGAGACCCCTGGACAAACAAGAAGAAAAAAGACTGGGGAGGGTAACTAAGTGAGAACAATATAATCTGGGTACTTATTTGTACCGGAACTAACCAATCCAAAAAACTATGAACGACTTTAATTGGATGGACATTGCTTGGCAACCTACACCCACCATCCTTGTGGGTCTAGATTTGGACACAAAACAGCCCCATCCACACCATGCAGTTGGCCATTAACTTTGCTCTTTGTCCCACTGTACAACTTGTCAGTTAGCACTACATCTCATAAACCACTATATTTTAAAGTTCTCACCCAGCCTAACATGAAAGCACATCTTCACTTATACAGTACAAATCTCTATAATCTGTGGTGCTATGAACTCATAACGTTTAAACTACTACAATTTTAATTTAAAAACTTTATATCTACATTATCGCATTTCAATTACTGCAGTCTTTAAGCTCTTTTTCCCTCTTTTAAATGCACAATGGGAGCTTTTTTTAATGAGGGAATATTTTTCAAAGACTTTAAAATTACAGTGCTAATGTAAAAAATGAATTATACATTTTAATTTTATGGCAAATTATAGAGAATACTATCATAATCAACCAAAAATTAAAAGATATATTAACTAATTATGCATTATTTTGTGAAAAATAATTGAATATATAGATTCCACATGATTATGTATGTTGTCTGCTATCAAGCCCAAAAAGCATTACAATATAGAATGTCTTTAAAATGTACTGCATCTGGTACATCATGGGCCTTTTCCATATAAAAGTCCTTCTCTGTTGCTGTACTCCTCAGCAATGTTATCCTATTGTATAATACACAAGAGGTGAGGAAAACACACCATAGTGCAGAATGCAAAGTCCAAAATCTTGTACCCTGTAGAACCCAATATAAAATGCCTACAGTACTTACAAAGTGGGCATGCAATGCATGCGGTGGATAGGATCTGTGCTTGTGTCAACGTCTTATCCAGCTGTTTCACGAACCCCACATGTTCCAGTATTTCTAGCTCTGTTTCTCTCCCAGCACTCCCCCACTACCAGCACTCAATTCGTTTCCCCAAAAGATAAATCTAAGGGGGAAAACCAAATGGTGGAGAACTACAAACACACACAGAGAGAATCACACTTACAATGTGTCTCTGCTGACAATAAAACACAATTGCTGTCCACAGCTTGTCCAAACCGGAGCTCCCGCTGATGCTAGTGATCCCGTGACCCGGCACGCGTACTGATAGCGTCACTGCAAAAGCATCCTCCACACTCCTCCACGCTCCTTTGGACGGCAACAAAATCAAGCTCCTCCCAACATGTTTCGTGACAATGCCAGTCACTTCCTCAGGGGAAGCCTGGTCAGTACTTATCTAAGCGGTTCACCATTACAGACCATCAGGTTCAGCAGTTTCTGCACCTGTAGGTCTGGTGACAAAGTATATGTATTTAGGGGTATGGACTATTTTTACAGCTGAAATAGACCTCAGTCTTTATCGGTCCACTTTTCATCCTGTATCCCACAAACTATCACTATACACTGACACACAGAGTCTCTATTCATTACTAAGCAAGCACTCTCATACAAACATTGTACTTCTACATAGAAGAGGTTTTTTGGTACACATAGGATCAGGTATCTGACAACTCAAGGATATATTGAAATAGCTACTACCACAGTTAATTCAATAATATAACTGTGGTACATAATAAGAATTAGATACCGTAGCTGTTTTCATCTCCAGTAATAGCGCCTAGATTTAGCACACTGACGTCTCCTTTCATTTTTAATTTATTTGAATTATTTTGGTTCATTGTTCACTTCACTACATTTATATTTTAATTAATGTGTTAATAAAATTACATTTTAATCAATTAGGGGTGTCTCTTTAATGCGACAAAATAGGGAGATCTTTCCACTTCCCTTTACATTACCATTACTCCCAGTCAGCACCACCCCTACACCAGTTCTTATAGTGAAGCCCTTTGGTATAACGGAATACAATTACACTCTCCTTGGTGTGGTGCGGGGTACACACATACCCCTCAGGGGGTACCCTCTTCCTTTTTGTTTTCAATATTAGAGAAGTGCTCAGATTACTTGAAGATTTGAAGATAAATAAACATACAGTATGTCAAGTTGGATAGAAATCCGACTGAAGATTTTTTGAATAAGAGAAATTATTTTTTGGAGAAATGAAAACATCTGGGTATCCTTAAAAAGTCAAAATATGAATTTCTAAATAGCAAATGTCCTACTATTCTGATTCTCTATATTTTACCAAAAATACATAGGGATAAAAAAAAAACCTCTAGACATCTTATAGTTTCAGGAATTAAATCACTTACTTCAAATGTATCGCAATATGTTGATGTGTTCTTACAAGACTATATAAAAAAAAATCTTATACACTACCGACACGATTTATTCGAGCAGGGCTAGTTCTGCAAGCCGGGGGATGCCCCGGCTTGCTAGCCCCACTCCCTCGGCGTGCCGCACGTCACCGATGCGCGGTCACGCTTTATCGGGTGCCTGCGCCCTCTGCGCGCATGCCCAGGGCTCCCCGAGGGAGCCCTGGTGTGCTGTGATATTTGGGACGGCGGTGGGGGGTTCCGGGGGGCCCGGCGGACCCGGAGAGGCGAAGGAGAAGCCCCGATCGGAGGGCCGCTCCTCCGAGGCTTCGGCGCGCGTTCGGGACACCCTAGCGCGCGCCCTGTTACTGTCGCGGCCGAGACCGGGCAAATGCTCGAATAAACTCGGCCGCGACAGTACTAAGCACACTATACAAATATTAAAACATATGGATAGTACAGAATTGGAAGACCATTACATTTGGTCCTGTGAAGTGTGCCTGTCATGCGCTACGGAGTGCGCAATAAATATGCCAAATGGCTGTGTCTGAAGCAGGGGGAGGTTCAGCGGGGCGTCCGTCAGGAGATACATGCTTATCCTGGAGATATCAGTGGCACTGCGGTCACTCTCCTAGGTGGATTGTCTCTCTTGCCCTGGAGATTAAAGTCCCGTCGGGGACCCGGATATGGGATGCTTTAGGTAAGAAGATGAAGAGCATCTTATCTCCTTTTGTAAAGCCTTCCTCAGTAACGGGTCCCGCTTCCACAATGAATGTAGACTGCATGTCCTCATTGAGGGAACAGCCCCTCCTAACCCTCTCGTGGTGCCGCTGACAGCAAGATAGATAACAGCAACAGAGATGGCAATAATCAGGGCACTCAGACAGGATCTGGAACAGCCAAAAATTAAAAAATTGAAGAAAAGGGACCCAGTAGGTGCAAAAGTAAAAAAGGCTTTATTTTGAACAAAAGTAGGTGGTAGACAAGACAGAAAGGTCCTCCCACGCGTTTCACGTGAGTGTTTCACTTTTTCAAGCTCCTTGTTGCGATTACATTTGGTCCAAATTAAAGTTTGGTGTAAACCTAGTGCTCTGGCAAAGATATACAGTATTGATAACGTTTTGTTTATTTGGAATTTTTTTAAACACAAAGGACTGGTGGAAGATACCCAGATTGGTTTTTATTATTGAATGTATTAAGTTTATACCCACTCAATTTATTTTTATTTGAAGACCAGCTATATCTTCAGATTAGGAACCAGTTTTACCCCAAAATATGTTAATCTCCTCAGGGGATATTGGGAAGACCATTACATTTGGTCCAATGGCAAGCTTGGGGCCAAATTGGTGCTCTTGCAAAGATATATTGACAACATTTTGTTTATTTGAAAATGTGACACAATATTTGAATCACAATAATTTAATTTAATAATTTAAGTTTGGCCCTTACCTCTACTTTATGTAAGACTAATGTGGATTTTTTAGAGTAGTTCAGAACAATTACATCCTGGCTTAAAGCAATCACCATGCTAAATGGCTATCAAATGTGCTTATGTGTAGTTTCGATGACTTAGCTGCAACTGCTCCAAAAATGATACATTTGAGGAAAAAGCAAGTTATTTAAAGGAGAAATTTTGAGAAAAAAATATATAATGACGAAGTACGTAATTGAAGGGGCATATGAGAGATCTAAAAGATTGGCTAGAAAATAATTAAATACAAAGAAAACAATCCTGATACTAAACAAGAATGACTATTTATTAACCATTTATTTATTACTAACTAAGGTACTTATTACCCAATTCAGCAGTCAGGCTAATTAGATGGGAAAAAATGTATGAGTAAACAGGAAAGACCAGGTATTTAAATAATTTCTATCACACTTACCAAAATTTTTTTTACGAAAGCAATAATTGAAAAAATCAAATTGCCCTCAGTCAAATTACACGAATTAAGAAAAATACAGGTTGGCTATGTAAAAAAACAAACAAAAAGCTTTTTTAAATGTCTAAAATATAATAATTTCACATTAAATAATAAAACTGCAAAATGTATGTAATAATTTGTTTCAAATACTAATGCGAATAAATATGATATCAGAAAATATATTTCTTGTGATTCTGAATATGTCCTTGTAATTAATTTTATACAGCTCGAACAAAATACTAATTCAAAACTAGAATGGCTGTGCATATCAGGAATATCCAGGAAGGATTGGAGACACTGTCATTTTAAATTATATCATAAAAGTAACCCTGCAGGAATTAGCTTTTAGGAATTGATAAAGTGATATTTAGTGCCAGAGGATTGGATAGAATTCAAGCCACTAATTAATTAGAAACGTCATGCATATTCAAATTAAAAGCTTTGACTACTATGGGGCTCAATTTAGAGATTGATTTGGTATCTTTTTTTTAATAAAATCTATCAAATTAGATTAATAATCTCATTAAGTTTATGCAACTGTTTGGTCCTGCAGAAATAGATTTATGTTTTATAATACTGTGGTTTTAGTAATCATATAGAATCAAAATGTATTATCACTATTTAGGTTCAACATTCTCTGTGGAATTTATGTTTTAGTTTATATCTATATAATGGGTTTTTATATCTATAATATATATGAGGTGTAAATTCAAATTTATCTGCTATAAGTATATACGGGATTGATACTCATTATCAAGCATTGTCACTAAATCTATTGATAATCATTGATTATGTTTTAATTACAATTTTAATACATTTCTAATATCTATTTTAGGTACTGCTACAGATGCAGCAGACGTTATTCAAAGAAATCATGGAGTCGTTTTCGTGTGCTCTGCTGTATTCCACGCAGCATTAACGTGGCCAATCACCCCAGGCACACGAATTGAGTTTTACAGAATTAAAGTTTAAGCAATTTATTCTCATTATGTACTAACTCTTAGGTCCACTATTCCTTATGACATTTGTTTTTTGGGTCTTATTGATACAATGTGGTTCTAGGTATACAAAAAATGATACATATGTTTGAATATAGATGAGATATCACTTTATCTATTGATAGTTATAATTATTAATGATGTTTTTTATTCATTTTTATTTTCTATTCTGTGCATTGTCATATGGAGAAATTTGCAGCTTTATGTGGTATTATTACTTTAAATGACTACAGTATTTGATAGTAGGGTATAAATAGGGACAGAGTATGGCTACTATACCATTACACACCTGATGAAGCTTGTGTGAAACCCGTAGGATCAAAGACTGCACAGTGAGAGAAATCAAACCAGTTGGTCGCCAAAACATCGCGAGATGAAATCGAGATCCTCACATGATGAATAATCACTCTGCACTGAATACTATGGATTCTGGCAAGCAGGCAGAGCATACCTCCGTTCCATTCTACTGAGTTGGAATTACCAAAAAACGTGCATTATTTACTACAAACTTGTGAGTGCAATTTTTATGTTTTACTCTTCTATAAACCGAATTACACTTTGCTTTGACTTTTTGCAAAATGTCTTCACATATTTGGATCAAACACACTGAAATAGCGTTCTGTGGAGGGGAGGAGAAGCCCAGCAGTACCTGTGTCTGCTCTATTGAATATCAACCAAAATGCATTTTCAAGACGAAAATCTGTGAGTTTTAACTATCAGAATAGGGAATTGCTCATTAGACTTACAGAATACAGAACTATGTTTTATTTTTTTCCCTTTGTGCTATAGGTTTTTCTTTCTGTATTCTACTGAGATAACTAACTTCAGCTGCAGGGAAAGTTTGAAATACACTATTTTCACTTACAGTATGCATGTGAATTGTCACTATTGAATTAACACGTTAATTGTGCGCTGCTCTATTTTTCTTCTTTATCCTCATCTCAAGTACAGTATTAGTGAATCTAAAAGTGTATTAATTGTGCTAAAAAAACCAAAGGGCTAAATATTAGTATTTTGTTAAAAAAACAGTTAAAAGAAATAGATAGTCAATAAAATAAAAATGAGTACCCACATTCTTTGAAGAACACGGTTAATTAAAGGTAGTTAGTAAGTACCCCAGTTATGCAGTAGTCTTTCAAGCAGTAAAAGGGTTAATGAAAGTGAATAAGGGGCTAATGAGTCAGGTTCTAATAACAGAAGTAGTCTCGGTGCCGTCAAGAAAATTGTTGTGCCCTTGACAAGAGCTGTAAAAATTGACCTGAACACTCACCACATTTTACCTCCCTTATTGGAATCGTATGGGATTCGAATGGCCCATGGGTTGGCTGATTCGCATCAGGGGGGTATGTTGCTATCTATCAGAAATTACTGGTTTGGCCCTACAGTATGTTGCTATCCATCAGAAACGACTAATATTGGCCCTAAGGTGGAAGAATACTGCTCCACATGTCATATCTGCCAACTTCACAATATTGGCAAACACGTTCAGGTTGGGTCAGGTAAAATTCTATGTCCCCAAAGGCCTTTTCGCAATTTGTAAATTGATTTTATCGAGATGCCTCGCAGCCTGCATTACCAATATGTTCTTGAGGTTGTTTGTATGTTTTCAGGTTGGATTGAAGCCTACCCTTGTCAGCATGCGGAAGCTGCACGCTCAGTGGAAAAAAAAGCTATTACATGAGTTCATATCTAGATATGGTATACCACAACATATTTTTTCAGATAAAGGAACACATTTTACGGCCGCCATAGTTCAGGAACTGGCCAAAGCTTTGGGTATTATTTACCGCCTGCATTGAGCATATCACCCTCAGAGTGCAGGGAAGGTTGAATGAACCAATGGGGGTCTGAGAATACAATCAGTAAAATTTGTGCCAAAACCAAATTACACTGGCCAGATGCGCTCCACTTGGCGCTTATGTCTATAAGGAGTACTCCATAAGGTAAAACCAAACTAACACCACATGAAATTTTAATGGGTAGACCAATGGTCACTGCAGGTACCTTAGAATTATTGTTGCATGATCATGCTTTGACAGACGATTTGATTAGTGTATATTTTATGAAATTAATGAAATTGCTTAAGTCTCTCCATTCTCAGGTAAAGGCCATGCAGTCTACTAAAGAGAATACAAAGCAGCATCATCTCAAGGAAGGCAACTGGGTGATGGTCAAACATTTACTACGCAAGAACGCTCTTCATCCCAGATGGAAAGGTCCATTTCAAGTACTTCTCACCACCAATACAGCAGTTAAAGTGGCAGAGCTCATCCTGGATACATGTCACCCATGTGAAAATTGTACCAGCACCACAGCCTCCTGTATCAAAGGCACCTGCAAATTAGTGTTTTTGACGGGCATAATAATCCCTGACCACTAACCATCATGGGAGCAAAGGTCCTGAGAGCAATCAGGTCTTCAGTATACGAACTTTGCGTCATTATTTTTTTCCTGTTTTTGATTTATTTTTTGTTATTCCAATAGGGAACCAAAGAGTACACAATATTAACAATGTATGCTTCTTTAGGTAAGATCCGACTCCACCACTCAGACAAAAGGACGGTGATCAGAATATTGATCATAACTGCCGTATGGATACTGCATTTTTCTGATAACTACATTCTCTCCTCCCGTAATGGTACCCCTGTTAATGTCTCAAAAAGTAAGGCAATCAACATTACCCTCCCACCCTCTAGTAGTCCTACAAGATACCAGAGACCTACACTTAAACCCCTGGGAGAAAGACAACGCCTTCATTTACACTTACCAAACAGTATACAAAAGGTCAGGTATTAATGAGTCTTGCGGGGTCTGTGGGCATATTCTCCATAATCAAAAAGCTCCTTTGGTAGGAATACCAATCACCACAGAAGAACTGACACATGACCCTGACACTGATGCCCCATTACCCATGCTCATCAATGGAACATATTCTGACAAATGTCAAAGGATAACTATAATAAATACCAATTACCAGGGAGGCTGTTTTATTAATAATACTATGGGTAACCGTAGTTTAGGTCAACTGATAGCCCTGCAGGATGTTTGTTTCACTATGATTTATATAGAACCAACCATAACACCTGGTACAAGTGTGTAAATACTTCTCAGATGACCTCATATGATGAAACTCACGTAAGAGCCAGTTATGCGACAATTATTATGTATAATTCTACCTTAGGCCCCGTTATGGGTATTACAGCATTTAATCAAATGTGAAACTCAATGTCTTTACCTAGAGGCATCTACTGTTTGTGTGGAAAATGTGCCTATAGAGCCTTGTGGGTGGGCTGGGTCTTGTTATTTAGGAAAGGTGGTCCCTGCTTTTACTATCACCAAATAACTACCACAGGGCATCTCAGAAACAAAAGAGAAACCCCCAATAATTCAGGGCTTAAAAGTGGTCTATGGAAAGAACAGTTTTTGGGCTTGTTTATTTCCAAATGTAGGAGTTGCTGTGCTATATGACAGGCTCAATATGCTTGCAGATGTACTAGATAACGAACCTCAATCATAAAACCACATTCATTAACTCCCTAAACCAAGAACAGGTTCAGATTAGATTAATGGCTCTACAGAATAGAATGGCTCTAGACTATATTTTAGCCTCAAAGGGGGATGTATGTGCCCTCGTTAAAGAGCAATGTTGTGTCTTTATCCAAGATCAAAGTGGTAAGGTTGAGCATGAGTTAGAGAAGATAGCAGATATACAGGAGAGATTGAGGAAAGGCGGAGATGAGAGCTGGGATCCTTTGTTGCAAAGGTGCCTACAGTAACAACCTCTACCCAGGCCATGCAATTTATGACAGACCCCGCAGAAGATGCACTGTCGGAAGGAAAAGTTAGTCCCCCTCAATGGAATAGAGATGATGAAGATGCAGCAAGGAGATCAACCTAGCTGATATAATATCCGGCAGCTCTGTGAATTTTCAGTATTACCAAAGTTAAAATTATGCACAATTGGACCACTCCTTGGTCCAGCAGGACTATGACATGGTTGACAGTTAACCTTAAATAGACTGTCTCTTTAAGTATAAACAGGGAGGACTGTGAAGATTGAATATGAGGGATGTGGCTCAGGCTATATGAAAGTGGGCTATCATCACCGCCATTTTGATTCAGCAGCCATTTTGTATGTTTGCTTGTATGTATGTAAGTTGCATGAAGGGAGATTGTGCAGAGCATCGCTCCTGGCAAAGACCAACCCCCAATAATTCTTGGACTATCAGAGAAAGTTGTTTCAAAGTCTTTCTCACAGTTTGTGGGAAAGATTGAGAAAGGCACCATTTCCATTATCTAGCAGCTGCCCACTCAAGGCTGTGAACTGTTTACTCCTGTATAAAATGTACTGTCATTTATCGTGTAAGGAGAGAGCTTTTTTCAAAGCTGTCTCCCTGCATTCGCTTGTACAATTAAACTCATTTGATTATTCTGCTGAACCCTATTGTTTATTGATATTATTTTACGCCCTTTGACACAGGTGATCTCAATCTCTCCTCCTCACATCATTCACGTTACAGGAGTCTATGGGGTTTCTTTAATCAAATCTCCTTAACCTCGTGGCCCAATGGTGTGCGTCCCTCCGAACTGGAATGGTGGAGAAAAGTCCCTTCACCTTATTTCTCCTCCCTAGGCCTGTGCATGGTCTGGAGTTGACCAGGTAGGTGGCGGTGTCCTTCCGAACAGGTTAGCACCTGAGATGTGATGTCCGCAGATGATGGTGCAAGGAAAGCATTTTTGGATTTTTGTAATTACACCTGAGGAAGAGCACAGAGAAATGCATTGAATTGGCCCTCACAAGCCAGGTCCTCTTTTCAAGCACCAAATCCAAAATTGCTTTTACTGCCCCGGCATCTTTGGACAACACTGCACAGGCGCTAAGCCATTTGGAAGGACACCACCACCTACCTGATCCACTCCCAACCGTGCACAGGCCGAGGGCATAGAAAGAAGGTGACGGGACTTTTCGCCACCATTCCAGTTCGGTGAGATGGACACGAGGCCACGAGGATAAGGAGATCCAAATAAAGAAACCTCATAGACTCCTGTAATGTGTATGACAGGAGGAGGGGAGATTGAGATCACATGTGTGTTGTTAAGCCTTGTATTCGAAATTCGTATTGAAAAGAGGCGTTTGTGAGTGCAACATACTTTTTAAACCAGTTTGTTTTAATAAAAAAACTTTATGACCTGAGCCTCGGTCCCCCGGGGCCTGATCGCCCTTCCTCACGAGTGCTGCAGCCTGTCCCCCGCCTGAGCATATCTCCCCCTGCGCGCTCTGGAGGAAGAAGTGAGGGAGTAGCCAGCAGACTATCAGCGGGACATGGCACCCAAAATGGCTGCCATTGCTCTGTGAGGGAGAGAGAGCTGAGTACCGGTCATACCTTCCCCCGGCCAGCGGTCCGTCAGAGCGCGCCTTCCTGCTCCGTGGTTCTGCGCTCACCCCCCACCCCCCACACCTCCTGCCGTCCCTACTGGGGACTGAGACTACCTGTGGGGTCTGTGGTGGTGGCGGAGGGCTCGGGTGCGACTGGAGGCTAATTAACATGGCCGCCATGGCTCTGTAGCTGCACGCAGCCCTTACCTCTCCCGGCCGGCAGAAAATCTGACCAGCGCGCCTTCCTGCTATTCCCCCCGGCCTCCCTGTGCTGCCATCGATCTGCCTGCACTGTTGTGGTGCGGAGGGGGGCTGAGAACAGCTGCTACAGCAGGATCGGAGCTGCCTGGATCTCTGCGTTCCAGCCTGCGTGTCGGCGAAATCCAAGATGGCCGCCGCAGGTTGGATTTAAA
The DNA here is from genome assembly GCA_036426205.1 of Ascaphus truei. Lineage (NCBI taxonomy): Eukaryota > Metazoa > Chordata > Amphibia > Anura > Ascaphidae > Ascaphus > Ascaphus truei. The sequence goes on along the minus strand of CM071568.1, from coordinate 87,402,816 downwards.
GGTATATCTCCCCCCAGGCACATAAATAAATAAAAAACACCAAAACACAAAAACTAACCAGCCTGAGTAACACACAAGCATATGCACCACAGAAAAGCTGAAAAACAGGGCTCTGAGTTGTATTCCAACACACTCTCCCCAGCCCTAATCTTCACAATAAAAAAAAAAGAGAAAAAAATATATATATATACAGCCACTGTGCAGAAAAACCTCCCCTGACGTTGGAGCTCCCCAATGCTTGGCTACCTACGATCAAAAAATAAAGAAATGAAGGCGCATGCGCGAAGGCTAAGGGAATGGATGCGTGAGTGAAGAGCTCCTTCCCCCTCGCCAGATTAGAAGCATTTAAAGTGCACTAAAACTAGCGTGAACGCCACAAAACGGGATTAAATCATGATAGGAGCATACAGAGATGCAAGCCAAAACAAAATCGGGCAAAACCAAGGCAGTCCTCACTACCTACTTTAATAAAACTGATCCGGCCCGCACCCACAGAATGGGACCCTCACCACCGCATGTCACTTCTGATTCTGAGGATGATCCGCCTATGGAACAATCAGAACCCCGGTCCACGGAAGCTATGACACGCAGGATCATGAGAGAGTTCTGTGATGAACTAAAATCTCACTTACACTCTGAACTCTCTGATCTTCGCAGAGACATTGCCGGAATTGGCGCCAGAACCGACGAAGTAGAGACGCGGCTAGATTCAACGATCAAAGCGGTCCGCAAAACTGAAAAAGTGACCACAAACTTGCAGGCACAAATAAATGAACTTGCGCTTAAACAAGAAGATGCCGAAAACCGCGATCGGCGCAACAACATCAGGGTGAGAGGAGTCCCTGAGGAGATCGCTGATCCGGAGGAGTTCCTCACAAAATGGCTGACAAGCCTGTTCCCTGACAGGCCTGAAGCGGATCTCCATCTTGACAGATGTCACAGGGCCCTCAGGTCCAAGCCCCAGCCAAACGATCCCCCGAGAGACATCATCGCAAGGCTACACTTTTTTAGAATTAAAGAAGCAGTCTGCCAAATCGCACGCGCAAAGGGATCCGTGGAGTTTGAGGGGATCAAACTCCTGATTTTCCAGGACCTCTCACCGACTACCCTGCTTAAGCGCAAAGCCATTGGCCCGGTCACCAGACTCCTCCGAGACAAGGGGATCAGGTACCGGTGGGTATTCCCCTTCGGTCTCCAGGTCCTAAAGAATGGAGCCGCACACATACTACGCTCCCCTGAAGACCAAGACCGCTTTCTAGTGAAGCTGGGCCTCAAGGAACAAATTACGCACCTGCAAGTCGCAGAAACAGCCTCCCCGGAGCCGGGCTGGAACCGAGTGACTCGCCAACGCAGCAAGTCACGGGATATGGCCCTTAACTGAGGTCCGGCAACAAACAGTTGAGCCTTAAAGCGGCACGACCACTGGACTGCTCGTTTGTCCATCCACGTTGTCCATAAAGTTGGGACCTTCAAAAGTTTGGTTTGAGACGGCGGCCATCTTGCTACCCCCGCGGAAGCGCTCTGCACTCGGAGGCGGCCAGCAGCCATCTTGAAGGGTCCATGCAGCACTGCAGAGGAGGGAGACACAGATGACGGGGGCGCCCCCCACTCCCTACAGGGGGCACACTAAAGAGTCCCGATATATGCGGTTGACGCATCTGGCGGCCGCTTCTCCCCCCATATCCACGCCCAACTCACCCCTCGGTGTGGACAGCTGATCCTGCGGCGTCATGGAGGCGTCATCACAAAGGACTTCCCGTTAGTCCTGGGGGGAATGTGCACACCCATGGGCATAGTGGCACAGAACACCCAATGTGATGGGGGGGTGGGTCAGTGTTTATCGGAGGGGGTTGGGTGGGGTGGGGGCGACGGGACACGGGGTATGACCGCCACTATATAGAAAGAGAGTCATGGGTCGCCCCCTCCCCCCCCCTGTATTATATATATATTGTGCGATACCTGGGGAAGACAAGCAAGGGAGGGACTGTGAGCTAGAGGTGCTAACTAGTGATCTCCACATTATCAATGCCCTTCTTAGCATCGTAAGAGCACTGATCCCACAGCTGAGACCCCCCTAGTATAAATCCCTCCCTATGAGGAACTACTCTCCTGACAGGTAGCTGTCCCCTTAATGCAGACATCCACCGTAGCGTCCGCCTGGCTGGTCTCTGGGTTACCTTATCCCCATATAAAAAATAAAATAAAAATAATGGGAAAAAAAAAAAAAAAATTGTTGTTATGCAAAGTTCACGCTAGTTGTATTTTCATCCACAAAAGTCGAGGGGGAGTCTTCTCCCTTCCCTGGCTATCGTCATGAAGCCGACATGGCATGTCCTAGCTTATTATAGGACAAGCCACAAAGTCCTCTGGGAGGAGCATGCCCCAAACTCCAGGGGCAACTGCACAGGCTGTGCAGATAATTGCTGGCAATTTGCCCTCCCAAAGGCAAGAGATCCACAAGAGTCTTTGACCCTTATTGGTTCTCCACTGTTGTTTATGTTACTAATGTTTTTTGTCTCCTTTCCTCCCCCTCCCCTCCCCACCGGAATGCCGCGACATCTGTCCGAAATCAATGACCGCCTCTGCAACACACTCGCTCCAAAGACACTGGATGTACAGGTACCACACCCCACCACTCTGTATAACACACAGATCCCACTTACACTAGCCCTCCAATACATCTTACCATGGGGCTGACTATATTATCTCACAATGTAAAAGGCCTCAATAGCCCAAACAAGAGAAAGGTAGCTTGTACTGACTATCAAAGAAAGCAGGCGGACATTATCCTAATCCAGGAAACACACTTTAGCTCTAAGAACACTCCAAAATACCTGGACAAACACTTCCGACAATTCTATACCTCCTCGTCTACTACAAAAAAACGAGGAGTAGCCATCATCTTTCACAATAAATGCCCTTTCCATCTAGAGAAAACCCTCAAAGATAAGGAAGGCAGATACCTAATCCTAATAGGCACCCTAAATAATCAACCACTAACATTGGCAACACTGTATGCCCCCAATATCCAAGAGCCACAATTCTTCACGACCTTCTTCAACAAACTACATACAACTGCCAAGGGTCCCATAATTGTAGCGGGAGACTTTAACCTAGCTCTAAATCCCAAGCTCGATAGGTCACATCAAACTCAGCGTTACCCAAAGGCTATCCCAAAGGCCCTACGTAGGGGTCTAGCAAAAAACCAACTGCTAGACATATGGCGGGAACAACACCCCCACGACAGGGATTATACCTTCTTCTCCCACCCGCATTCAACTTATAGCAGAATCGATTACTTCTTTATCTCTAGCAGACTGGTCCCGCAGATCTCCCATACAGGGATCCATGATATTTCATGGTCAGATCATGCGCCTATAGAGCTACGGTGCACCCAGCTAATTCTGGACAGACCTAGAGCAAACTGGAAACTTAATGAAGCCCTATTAAAGAACCCTTTCACCGCTCAATTAGTGGCCAACGAAATAGAGCAATTTTTCCAACTGAACGATGGTTCAGTAGACTCCTATCTATCCCTATGGGAGGCTCATAAAGCCACGCTCAGGGGCACACTTATTAGTATAGCGTCTAGAAAAAAGAGAGAACGTGAATACAAGTTAAATTTACTACAACCTAAATTGAAAACCCTAGAAGACAAACATAAACAATCCAATAACCCCAACCTACTCAAACCAATAAGAGATGCCAAAATAGAAATAAATCTTCTATTAACATCCCAGGCTGATATGTCCCTGAATTGGTCAAAGAGGAAATTTTTCGATAAAGCAAATAAGCCAGATACTATGCTCGCCAACAAACTGAGAGACAGACCCCCTAATTATAGTATACAAGCCATTAAAAGATCCTCGGGCTCTATCTCTGGCAATCCATCTGTAATTGTTGAAGAATTCAAGTCATTCTATGAGAAACTATATAATGGGGATAAAATAGTACATAACCAAAATACCGAACGATCTCGTGAGTCATTTCTCTCGAGTTCAAAACTACCAAAGCTGACGGTTGAGGAGAGAGGGCGACTGAGTCTCGACTTTACCATAGAAGAGCTAGATCTAGTTATAGACAACCTTAAGACCTCGAAGGCCCCGGGTCCAGATGGCTTCTCGGGCCTCTATTATAAAAAATTCAGCAAAATTTTGGCCCCATACCTGCTCAAAATGTTCAACGCGGTTTTGGCAGGACAACCCTTCCCCGAAAACATGCTCCAAGCGTCAATCTCCGTAATTCATAAATCTGGCAAAGACCCATTAGATTGTAAAAGTTATAGACCTATCTCGCTTATCAACACGGACATTAAAATCTATGCTAAATTGATTGCCAATAGATTAATTCAGATCCTACCTAGACTAATACACCCAGATCAAGTCGGATTCATTAAAGATAGACAAGCGGGAGATAATATCCGTCGAATCGTTGATCTGCTAGAAGTAGCCAAATCGCAAAAAGTAAAAATTATGGTGTTAAGTCTAGATGCAGAAAAGGCCTTTGATAGGATCGACTGGGCATACTTAAAAGCTACACTTGGAGCATTTGGTTTCGAGAATAAATTAATATCAGCTATTATGGCGCTGTACACTGGTCCGACAGCCAAAGTGATGCACCAAGGCTACCCCTCGGACATATTTAAGATCAAGAGTGGCACGAGACAGGGTTGCCCCCTCTCGCCCTTACTCTTTGCCATGTGCATGGAACCGTTAGCGGCACATGTGAGAGAGAATCCGGATATTTCCGGTCTCAAATTAGATAATCAATCCCACAAAATAGCCCTCTATGCTGACGATGTGCTAATGGTCTTGTCTAAACCACTCACCTCCCTCCCTAACCTCTTCAGCCTATTAGATAAGTTCAACAAAATTTCAGGATTTAAAATAAACCAGTCAAAGTCAGAAGCCCTGAACGTTACCATTCCAAAACCAGAAGAAAAACTGATCTCTTTAAACTTCAACTTTCGCTGGCAACCTAAGGCAATTAAATACTTAGGGGTATTTATTACAAGTGAATATAAATCAATTTATAAAGCAAACTATCCCAAATTAATTAAAGCACTGAAGGAGGATATAAGAAGGTGGGCGAAATTCAATATCTCTTGGATAGGAAAAATATATAGCATAAAAATGAATGTTCTCCCACGCATCTTATACTTATTCCAAACCCTCCCAGTACCGTTAAATTTGAAGGAAATTAGAGATCTACAATCTGCCATTTTTACATTTATTTGGGGAGGCAAAAAACCTAGAATAAATAGTCAGATCCTAATGAAACACCCAACAGAAGGGGGCTTAGCAGTACCTTGCTTAATTTCATACTATCGAGCGGCCCAATTATGTCAACTCTCCCAATGGCAAACAAACCCTGATTTGAAGCGATGGGTCGCATTGGAAAGCAAAGCCTGTTCCCCATTGGAACTAAGCAACCTATTATGGACTCCAAAAATAGCAAGAAAATCCGCTATACTTCAGCCGCTATCCTCAATGACCAACTCATTAGCAATCTGGGATGTTACCAAATTTCGATGCGGACTTACGTCCAAAAAATCCCTGATGACAACCCTATGGGGTAACCCACACTTTGCTCCGGGTATGCCTAGCGCTAACTTTCAAATTTGGAAACAGCATAATATTATGAGATTACAAGATCTGGTGGTGGACAACAAACTCATATCATTTGCACAAATTAGAGAAGAGAAAAATATCCCACAATCAGAATTCTATAGATACCTCCAGATCAGAGCCTTTTACAACAACTCAACCCCATATCCACCATTGACAACTTTCGAAAAGCTCTGTCTGAATGAGACTAATACGAAGGGACTCACATCGCAGATGTATAGAGAAGTGATCGGTTCTGGAATTAAAGTCACCCACAAACTAGGCTACATGCTAAAATGGGAAACAGACTTAGGGGAGACCCTAGATTTAGACGAGTGGACACAAATAGCAACAACAGCTGCTAAGAGCTCGATTTGCACAGCATTAAAGGAGAACGCATATAAGGTCCTAATGAGGTGGTACCTCACCCCGCTTAGACTATCCAAATTTGTACACGGTAGTTCTCCGCTCTGTCCTAGACAGTGTGGAGAACCCGCTGATCTGTTACATATGCTGTGGTCCTGCCCCCGGCTGAGTCCACTATGGAAAAAAATCATCAATTGGCTTCAGAGGCTTTTAGGCCTCGACATCCCATTTGACCCCGGGCTCTTCCTTTTGGGAAGAGCACGACAGGGCTTCTCAAAGGCAACTCTTAAACTAATAGCTCATTTTGCTACAGCCGTGCGGTGCGAGATCGCAGCATTATGGAAACAAAGTGAAATTCCTGTTATCCCCAAAATTCGGAACAAAATTTGGTTCATATGCCAGATGGAAAAATTGACAAGTTTAGTCAATGACACTGGCGAAAATTTCCTAAAAGTCTGGACGCCTTGGCTGGCCCAGACAGACATCCCTGGGGTGGAGAGTTCCACCGTTTTGCTTTAATAGTAGCTAGATGCGTTCTCCGGTGATGGAGTAGCCCACCCAGCAGCAACAAATTAAACTAGACATCGGTCTCGGAGGCGATGAGCAGAGTCGCGGCATCCCGTCCTCCCTCCCCCTCCCACCCTCTTCACCTCCCCCCCCACCTAACTTTACTTTATGATTATTTATTATTTAAGATTATGTCAATACTTATAACTATGTTTTGATGACAATGTTTGCGCTCAGCTGTTATACATAAGAGATATGAATAATGCATGTCACAGTACTGGAAATAAAATGTATATATGCTGTATTTTCACAAAAATAAAAAAATACAAGTTATAAAAAAAAAAAAAAAAACTTTATTATACCATGGCACCCTTTTTTTCTATTTTTTATTAAGATTGAAGTCTAATCATCGTCCTAGTAGTAAAAAGAGTATATCTCCACTCCCTGGCTTCTGCCTAACCAGTCTACATACGCAAGACAGATTTAAGTGCCTTTTTTTTAGAGTAATCGTTGATAATCTGTGTTTTTGTCGCTAACACAATGCTGTTTCTCTCATCCTTCTTTCACATATTGCGCCTATTTGATGAGTCTTTGCGCCAGAGGACATTCATCGTTTTCCAGTTCGATTTTTGGAGGGAACATGGAAATCCTTCCTCTATGGACTCTGGTAGCTAGATTTAAGTATCACCTCAAATCACTGACATTCCTTACGAGACATTATAAAGATATATATATATATATAAAAATCGAACTGGAAAACGATGAATGTCCTCTGGCGCAAAGACTCTGGCGCAAATATATATATATATATATATATATGAATCTTTTTTTGGGACTTTTGAACATTCTCCTTTATTTCACCTCCTATTGCTTAGCAGTTGTCAGGAATCGGCGTTCTCCTCGCTTCCCACACAGAGCACCCCCTCTCCGCAGGGAGCCCCTGGACCCACAAAACAATCCTGCCTTACCGTCCTCCACGGCTCCTCGCCCCTGCCGCCGTCGCGGGATCAGTCCCCTCTGTGATTCCTCTGCTCAGCGCCGGGCGCGCCCACGCCCTCCTGTACGCACACCTACACGCACGCCAGCCTCAGACATTATGTGCATGCATTCCCAGCTTACAGAGCACACGCCTAACAGAGCACTTTTAACCACTGCTCCTGCAGTGAGGCGTCGCCCCCAAGCATCACACAGTTCCATGCAAATCAATGATTACACTCAGCTGGGCTGTAACACCTCCCTCCTATCAGGGAGGACTCCTTGCAGTCCTCCAGGCCTGCCCTCTTTTCCCATTGGCCTGCCCAGCTTTATTATGCCTGTGCTTCCCATCACTCGTCGCTCGATATAGTTCTGTATGGAAGCATTTGACTACTCTCTCAGTGACTCCTCAGGTATTGACGCGGATTGGACAACTACCCCCTCTGGCTCTCGACTTCGGCTCTACTTGGACTTCGTGACTTCTGACATCCCTGTAACACGGCTTATACCTTCGGTCATCCGCAACTCTCCTATCCCTGATCTTGGCAACGGCAAATACTACTCCTCCTCTACTACCGGTACCGGCAAGTATTGTCTTCATTACTATACCTGGCCTGGCAACACTAACACCACACTCCGGATGCGCTCCCTTTGCTGCGGGTGCGTGTATCCCTACGTCCCACCTCAGCACAGGGGACGGGTCTGGTCTGCGGGCAGCACCGGCGTAACATTATGTCGAGCCCACAAGACGCAGACCAGACCGAACTTCAACAGTTTCTCTCTAATCTGCTTCAGCATAACCATAGGTTAACACAGATTCCCAGCAAGCTCAAACTCCCACACCCACCACAAAGTGAATATATATTTATGTCAACCAGAGAGCTACTGAGCTGGCAATTGTAATAACAAGAGACAGGGGGTGCCCAATGCTGCATCCATTGACAAAACATATAAGTAAATACTTCAATAATAATAATTGGTTATTTAGTTAACCCTTTGGCCAAGGCGTCATAAGCCTGCATACCAACGTCAGAGGTATAACCAAAATAATGTCAGTCTCACATTACAACTGTGAACCCTTCCTTTTACCTCTGTGAGAGGGGAAAAAAAACGTAATGGGTCTTGTTCCTGCAGCAAGTGAAATGACCTTCCAAGTTAAAAGGGTGAAGGAGGAGGAGTGAGCTCTGGGGGGAGGTGCCACAGCCTCCAAAGAGACATAGGTTAACACAGATTCCCAGCAAGCTCAAACTCCCACAACCCACCACAAAGTGAATATCATATTTTATGTCACCAGAGAGCTACTGAGCGTGGCAATTGTATATACACAAGAACAGGGGTGCCCATGCTGCATCCAATTGACAAAACATATAAAGTAAAATACTTCAATAATAATAATTGGTTATTTAGTTAACCCTTTGGCCAAAGGCGTCATAAGCCTGCATACCAACACGTCAAGGTATAACCAAAATAATCAGTCCCTACACTACACTGTGAACCCTTCCTTTTACCTCTGTGAGAGAGGAAAAAAACCATAATGGGTCTTGTTCCTGCAGCAAGTGAAATGACCTTCCAAGTTAAAAGGGTGAAGGAGGAGGAGTGAGCTCTGGGGGGAGGTGCCACAGCCTCCAAAGAGACATAGGTTAACACAGATTCCCAGCAAGCTCAAACTCCCACACCCACCATCAGCATAACCAGGCCATGGCGGATCAAATTGTGACACTTACACGCCAGGTCGCAGTACTCTCAGACAGGGTACCGACCGCGACCCCGCCAGATGTAAGCCCCCACTCCGCAAGCACAGTTAGCAGCTCAGATGTAAGGATTCCTCCCCCCAAGCCTTATGCAGGTGAACCGCAAGATTGTAGGGGTTTCCTAAACCAGTGTGAGGTGCAGTTTGAAATAACTCCCCATCTCTACAATACTGATCGCAAGAAGGTAGCCTACATTTATAACCTCCTCACTGCTCACTGGCAGCGCCCTGGCTTGGGCTTCCCCGGTTTGGGAGCGACGTTCTGACCTTACCCAAGATTACCCGGCATTTAAAGCCGAGTTTCAACAAGTATTCGATTCTTCCGCTCGTCGGGAGATGGCATCTGTTTCTCTCCTCCAGATCACTCAGGGACGGCGAATGGTGACGCAGTATGCTGTGGAATTCCGGACTCTAGCAGCCGAGACTAACTGGGCACAAGAGGCTCTCGTCTCCGTGTTCTGGCAAGGCCTGGCAGATCCCATCAAGGATGAACTCTCTCGCCAATCCAGGCCGGATCAATTGGAGGTCCTCATTGATTTGGCTGTCCGAGTGGATCAACGTATCCAGTTACGCCGCTCAGAGCGTCAGCGCACTCGCGTCCATAACTTTCAAGTTCCGTTCTCAAGTACTCCCAGCAACACTCCTGCACTGGAGTTGCCAGAGCCAATGCAATTGGGGGTACAACGCATCCGCACACCGATACGGCAGTTCCGCCACGCCGGGGGATTGTGTTTCTACTGCGGATCCAGGGAACATCTGGTTCGGAAGTGTCCACTGCGTCCGGGACGGGAACACCCAGTGAGTACAGAGGGGCTCTCTCTGGGTGTAATGTCTCCACGTCCCCTTTCTAAAGGTGAAGTCCCTAAGAAACTTACATTTCCAGTCTCCCTTTCAGGCAATAAGTTCAAGACTTCTACCGCCGTTTTCATTGACTCTGGAGCTGGAGGAAACTTTGTGGATCATGAGTTCACCAGGTTAAACCGCATACCACTCGTGAGAAAGAAGGTTCCCATCGCACTCGTCGGTATCGATGGACGTCCTCTTACCCCGGCCCACATCTCCTTAGAGATGGCTCCCTTGCTTCTGTCCTCACATCTGCACAAGGAGATCTTAGTTCTTGATGCCATTCACGCTCCTGGGATACCCATCACCTTGGTCTTCCTTGGCTACAGCTTAACAATCCTCTCATTGACTGGACTTCCTCTGCCCACATTTAATGGAGGCCGAGGTCAGGGGAGACTCATCAACTGCTGGCCAACACCTCTGTTCCCGAAGTTATTCTACCTTCCGTTTACCATCAATTCCGGGACGTTTTCAATAAGGTACAGTCAGACCTCTTGCCGCCACACAGGACTTACGATTGTCCGATCGATCTAGTTCCAGGTTACTCCCTACCCAAGTCCAAGACCTACCCCTTGTCGTTACCAGAATCTCACGCTATGGATGAATATATCCAGGAGAATCTCAAGAAAGGCTTTATTCATCACTCCAATTCCCCAGCAGGGGCTGGGTTTTTCTTCGTCAAGAAAAAGGACGGGTCGTTGAGGCCTTGCATCGACTACAGGGGTTTAAACCACATCACTATTAAAAATCGTTACCCCCTTCCCCTTATTTCCGAACTGTTCGATAAATTACAGGGGGCCAAGATTTTTTCGAAGTTGGATCTACGTGGTGCCTATAACCTGGTGCCCATCAGGAAGGGGGATGAATGGAAGACAGCCTTCAAAACGCGAAGTGGACACTACGAATATCTAGTAATGCCTTTCGGCTTATGTAATGCTCCCGCTGTCTTCCAGGATTTCCACAACGACCTTCTTTCGTAGGTACTCAATATTTTTGTTATTGTATACTGGATGATATCCTGATTTTTTCCAAAGATCTCCAGGACCCTATACGCCACAACCTCCTACGTCCTTCCCATCTCCGTGAACACCATTTGTACCAAACTGGAGAAGTGCACCTTCTAATACGACCTCTACTCTCACTCCGTTCCTGGGGTATATCATTTCCGATATGGGGGTTTATGATGGACTCCGGTAAACTTCAAGCAGTCCTGAATGCCAAGACCATCCCTAAGGCCATACAACGTTTTTTAGGTTTCGCTAATTATTATCGTAAGTTTATACAGAGTTTTTTCCACCATGTGGCACCCCTCACTGCGCTCACCAAAAAGGAGCTGATCCTTCTGCTTGTGGTCACCGACCTATCTCCCCTTCGTGACACTCAAGGAAGCCTTTATATCCGCACCTATTCTCCGTCATCCCAACATCGAACTTCCCTTCGTCCTGGAGGTTTACCTTCTGATTGCGGCGCTGGTGCCGTTCTTCTCAGAGACCCACGCCCCAAGATAATTACATCCCTGTGCATATTTTTCCAAGAATTCTCGTCTGCCGAGAGGAACTATGACGTGGGTAACAGGGAACTTTTCTGGCCGTGAAGATGGCTCTTCAAGAGTGGAGACACCTGCTGGAGGGTCAAAAGAGCCATTTACTATTCTCACGGACCACAAGAACCTTCTTTACATAGAGAGCTCGATGCCTTGGTCCACGACAGGCTCGTTGGGCTCTTTTTTTTTCTCGATTCTATTTTCACCTGTCCTATATTCCCGGAACCAAGAACGTAAAGGCAGATCCGCCTCTCCAATACATTCTTCTGAAGAGAGGCCAGGAATCGTTGGAGACTATCCTTCCACATGAGAGGATTCTTGCCACGTCTACTTTCAAGAATCTTGACAAATTTTGCACTCCTAGAGACGCACCACCCTCCCTGTCTTCCGATCCCCCCTTTCTTCTGGAGTACCAGCCATAGATGAACGCATTTTCTTCCTCCAAACCGCATGGTCCAGGATTCAGTTCTACCCTTCTCAACCTCCCGCAGATCGAAAACAGGCCGATCGTCGTCGTGTTCGGCGCCCAGTTACAAACCAGGGGATTTGTTAGGCTCTCCTCTAGGAATACCACCTCAAGGTACCATCTCCTAAACTGGCACCTAAGTTGGCCCCTTCCCTATTTGTGAACAAATCAATCCTGTGCATTCCGTGCTCCATAACTAGACCATCCAGTATGAAGATTCCCAATGTCTTCATGTGTCTCTCTCTTAAAACCTTTTATCTCCAGTCAACTTCTTTCCGGATCTAGACTCGTAAACCGGATCCATTACGGTACAAAATAAGAGGAATACGAAGATTCACTCCTTTTGGATTCTGCATCCAGGGTCCACTATCAGTTCTCTTGGTGTGCAGTGGAAGGGCTTTGGCCCTGAAGAGAGACCTGGGTACCTTCAAAGGACATCATGCCCCGGCCTTCTTAAGTCCTTCAGGAAGAAGTTTGCCAGAAGAACCGTTCTTGGACCGTCCTGAGGCCTTCCTGAAGGGGGGTACTGTCAGGAATCGGCGTTCTCCTCGCTTCCACACAAGCACCCCCTTTCCGCAGGGAGCCCTGGACCCACAAAACAATCCTGCCTTACGTCTCCACGGCTCTCTGCCCTTCGCCGCCGCGCGGGATCACTCCCCTCGGCGATTCCTCTTGCTCAGCGCCGTCGCCCACGCCCTCCTGACACACACGCCGCCTCCAGACGTTATGGCATGCATTCCAGTTACAGAGCAAGCCTACAGAGCACTTTTAACCACTGCTCTGCAGTGGAGTCGTCGCCCCCAAGCATCACACAGTTCAGGCAAATCAATGATTAACAATCAGCTGGGCTGAACCCCTCTCTATCAGGGAGGACTCCGTTGCAGTCCTCCAGGCGCCCCCTTTCCCTTGGCCTGCCCAGCTTATTATGCCTGTGCTTTCCCATCACTCATCGCTCGACATAGTTCTGTATGGAAGCATTTGAACTAATTCTCTCAGTGACTCTCAGGTATGATCGATTGGCGACTAACCCCCTCTGGCTCTCCGCTTTGGCTCTACTTGGACTTCGTTTGGACCTTCCGTGGTGCATCCTATGATTCCTTGGCAGCACGGCAAATACTACTCCTCTCTACTACCCGTACCGGCAGTATTGTTCTTCATCTATATACCTGGCCTGGCAACACTAACACCACACTCGGACGTCGCCCTTTGCTGCGGGTGTGTGTATCCCTACGATCCCACCTCAGCACAGGGGACGGGTCTGGTCTGGCGGGCAGCACCGTGTAACCAGTGACGTCTACACTCTCCCCCCCAAGATAGGGAGAAGAAAGCCCCTCGAGGGCCCAGGCCCCACTCTGGGACCGCAGAGGCTCAACTGTCCGGTCCCAACTAAACAGTGACATCTGAAACCTCTTCCCCAAAGAACAGATGTAGAAGGAAAGACTCGAGGGCCCAGGTCCCCCCTGGGACCACGAATGTCACTGTCCCACTCAAACAGTTTGACATCTGAACCTCTCCTCCCCCCCCCAAAAAGAGGAGAAGGAAATGTCACACCCCCAACAGTCCACCCTCTGTCCTGTCCCCCCCCCCAATAACCCCCTAACGCATTTAAGCACCATACAGGTTGAAGTGGAGCAGGAGGAAACTCCGTGCTATGGAGACAGCGCACCCTCTCCTGGGAAATCATTCCCCAGGAAGAGCCAATTTTAAAACCAATACGATGTGATTGAGGATGGTCCGAGGAGGGTGAACCGTATTACGTTTACCCTCTGAATCTCGGAAGCGGGAAACAGCAAAATAGTTCCGCACAGGTGCTCTATCCGTCCCACTGGTTAGGATTGGCCATGTAAAGCACGGATCCCAACAATGTACAAGCCCCACCCGACAGCCGCCCCCCCCCCCTTCGAATTTCTGGAAAGAATGCAGCTGGAATAGTACCCCCGCGCCTCTTGTACGTTGGGTATCCTCCCTACGCCCCTCTCGGGTGGAGAGTGTCCCCCGAGAATTGTGCTGTGGTGAATTTACAGCCGACTGCACCTATCTTCAGAGCCAGCCAAGATCCCCCTCCGCTTTACCGCCTCGTGTGACGCACTAAAATCCCGGTTTTCGTCACCGGAGGAGGAGATTGGTCTAGGGCTGACACCCCGTTGTTAGGGTTTGGAGGGTGTTTTTGGTGAAACACTTTCAGATTACATCTGGGAGTTGTCTGACCTGAACCCTCTTAGTGCAGAGTTTTTTGGCAGCACTTTATTGGGAGTGAACGCTGGATAGACCCCCCTATAGAATCCTTGTCTAATCCCCATGGGTTGTGCGAGCCCTTCCCGCGGGATGGTGGGGTTGCCCCTCCCGCATATTGTGTGAGCCCGTCCCGCGGATGGGAGAGGGGTTCCTCCCGCGGATGATTAGACCTCCCGCCGGATGGTGGAGAGCCCTCCCCGCGATGGTGAGAGCCCTCCCGCGTATGGTGATACCCTCCGCGGATGGTGAGGGCCCTCCGTGCGGATGGTGAGAACCTTTCCCACGGATGGTGGGTGCCCTCCCGCATGTGATGCGACACCAGTTGTCATGCAATTCATCTGTTGGCGTTAGAGAAACTGTGTGCCTCTGTGGCTCCCGGAACTCCTCGGGAGACCTCTGCCTCCGCCATACCGCCAGCCACTGCCCCTTGAACTTTCTGACTCGGGGAATGGATGTTGAGAGCATAGTTTGAACCCCCCTCATGGAAACACCAAAGAGGGATGCCAATCTAGCTGAAAAGGACCCCGCAGAGAATAGGAGAGTCTTAAATCTTCAAAGAGGATCCTGGTGATTTTGGGGCTCATGGAGAGTTCCTGGCACCGGGCATCTGTGGACTCCTTAACCGCCATACCCCGTTAATCCCGGCCCGGGACTAGATAGTTTCCTGGATGATACCCTCTGCAGGCAGGATATACGAAGGTGCGGTTGCCCTTGAAGGTGAAAAAAGTTATTCTACCTTCCGTTTACCATCAATTCCGGGACGTTTTCAATAAGGTACAGTCAGACCTCTTGCCGCCACACAGGACTTACGATTGTCCGATCGATCTAGTTCCAGGTTACTCCCTACCCAAGTCCAAGACCTACCCCTTGTCGTTACCAGAATCTCACGCTATGGATGAATATATCCAGGAGAATCTCAAGAAAGGCTTTATTCATCACTCCAATTCCCCAGCAGGGGCTGGGTTTTTCTTCGTCAAGAAAAAGGACGGGTCGTTGAGGCCTTGCATCGACTACAGGGGTTTAAACCACATCACTATTAAAAATCGTTACCCCCTTCCCCTTATTTCCGAACTGTTCGATAAATTACAGGGGGCCAAGATTTTTTCGAAGTTGGATCTACGTGGTGCCTATAACCTGGTGCCCATCAGGAAGGGGGATGAATGGAAGACAGCCTTCAAAACGCGAAGTGGACACTACGAATATCTAGTAATGCCTTTCGGCTTATGTAATGCTCCCGCTGTCTTCCAGGATTTCATCAACGACTTCTTTCGTAAGGTACTCAATATTTTTGTTATTGTATACTTGGATGATATCCTGATTTTTTCCAAAGATCTCCAGGACCCTATACGCCACACCTCCTACGTCCTTTCCCATCTCCGTGAACACCATTTGTACGCCAAACTGGAGAAGTGCACCTTTCATACGACCTCTACTCCGTTCCTGGGGTATATCATTTCCGATGAGGGGTTTATGATGGACTCCGGTAAACTTCAAGCAGTCACTGAATGGCCAAGACCCATCAAGGCCATACAACGTTTTTTAGGGTTCGCTAATTATTATCGTAAGTTTATACAGAGTTTTTCCACCATTGTGGCACCCCTCACTGCGCTCACCCAAAAAGGAGCTGATCCTTCTGCTTGGTCACCCGAGGCTATCTCCACCTTCGTGACACTCAAGGAAGCCTTTATATCCGCACCTATTCTCCGTCATCCCAACATCGAACTTCCCTTCGTCCTGGAGGTTGACGCTTCTGATTGCGGCGCTGGTGCCGTTCTTTCCCAGAGACCCACGCCCCAAGATAAGTTACATCCCTGTGCATATTTTTCCAAGAAATTCTCGTCTGCCGAGAGGAACTATGACGTGGGTAACAGGGAACTTCTGGCCGTGAAGATGGCTCTTCAAGAGTGGAGACACCTGCTGGAGGGGTCAAAAGAGCCATTTACTATTCTCACGGACCACAAGAACCTTCTTTACATAGAGAACGCTCGATGCCTTGGTCCACGACAGGCTCGTTGGGCTCTTTTTTTTTCTCGATTCTATTTTCACCTGTCCTATATTCCCGGAACCAAGAACGTAAAGGCAGATGCACTCTCCCATATACATTCTTCTGAAGAGAGGCCAGAGGAATCGTTGGAGACTATCCTTCCACATGAGAGGATTCTTGCCACGTCTACTTTCAAGAATCTTGACAAGATTTTGCACTCCCAGAGACGCATTCCCAAGGACTTGGTCGTTCCCGACAACAAACTCTTTGTACCTTACAAATTTGTTCCAGAGGTCCTGTCTTGGGGTCACTCCTCTAAATCTGCAGGTCATCCAGGTTTTAAGAAGACTACTGATCTAGTTCGTCAGAATTTCTGGTGGCCAAGGATGTCTCAAGATATTCTGGAGTTTACCCGCGCATGCCCCACATGCGCTCAAAGCAATACTCTCCGTCAAAAGCCTCAGGGTTTTATGTTACCCCTTCCAGTTCCCGACCGCCCCTGGTCCCACATTTCTATGGACTTCATCGTGGAGTTGCCAGGTCCAGAGGAATGAACACTATCTTGGTGGTCGTGGATAAGTTCTCGAAGATGTCCCATTTCATTCCACTTAAAGGATTACCCACCTCCCCCGCACTGGCTGATATCTTTACGGAGCAGATTTTCCGGATTCATGGGATCCCTTCGTCCATTGTGTCTGACAGAGGTTCTCAGTTCGTATCCAAATTTTGGAGAGCTTTCACGAAGAGATTGGGCATCTCTTCTTCCTTCTCTTCCGCCTATTATCCTCAGTCCAATTGACAAACGGAGAGAATCAATCAATCCCTGGAGAAGTACCTGAAATGTTTTATATCCGATTTCCAGGATGATTGGGCTCAACTCCTCTCTTGGGCAGAGTATGCCGTCAATTCTGCAAAAAACGAGTCCACCCGGGAGTCACCCTTCTTTATAAATTATGGGTTCCACCCTCCCTGTCTTCCAATCCCCAACATTTCTTCTGGAGTACCAGCCATAGATGAACGCATTTCTTCCCTCCAAACCGCATGGTCCAGGATTCAGTCTACCCTTCTCAACTCCTCCCGCAGATCGAAATTACAGGCCGATCGTCGTCGTCGTTCGGCGCCCAGTTACAAACCAGGGGATTTGGTATGGCTCTCCTCTAGGAATATCCACCTCAAGGTACCATCTCCTAAACTGGCACCTAAGTTCCTGGGACCCTTCCCTATTTGTGAACAAATCAATCCTGTGGCATTCCGGCTCCAACTACCACCCAGTATGAAGATTCCCAATGTCTTTCATGTGTCTCTCTTAAAACCATTTATCTCCAGTCACTTCTTTCCGGATCAGACTCGTAAACCGGATCCCATTACGGTACAAAATAATGAGGAATACGAAGTTCACTCTCTTTTGGATTCTCGCCTATCCAGGGGTCAGCTCCAGTTCTTGGTGCAGTGGAAGGGCTTTGGCCCTGAAGAGAGATCCTGGGTACCTTCAAAGGACATTCATGCCCCGGCCCTTCTTAAGTCCTTCAGGAAGAAGTTTCCAGAGAAACCGTTCTTGGACCGTCCTGAGGCCATTCCTGAAGGGGGGGGTACTGTCAGGAATCGGCGTTCTCCTCGCTTCCCACACAGAGCACCCCCTTTCCGCAGGGAGCCCCTGGACCCACAAAACAATCCTGCCTTACCGTCCTCCACGGCTCCTTGCCCCTGCCGCCGTCGCGGGATCACTCCCCTCGGCGATTCCTCTGCTCAGCGCCGGGCACGCCCACGCCCTCCTGCACGCACACCTACATGCACGCCAGCCTCAGACGTTATGTGCATGCATTCCCAGCTTACAGAGCACATGCCTAACAGAGCACTTTTAACCACTGCTCTTGCAGTGAGGCATCGCCCCCAAGCATCACACAGTTCCATGCAAATCAATGATTACACTCAGATGGGCTGTAACACCTCCCTCCTATCAGGGAGGACTCCTTGCAGTCCTCCAGGCCTGCCCCCTTTTCCCATTGGCCTGCCCAGCTTCATTATGCCTGTGCTTCCCATCACTCATCGCTCGACATAGTTCTGTATGGAAGCATTTGACTACTCTCTCAGTGACTCCTCAGGTATTGATGCGGATTGGATGACTACCCCCTCTGGCTCTCGACTTCGGCTCTACTTGGACTTCGTGACTTCTGGCATCCCTGTAACACGGCTTATACCTTCGGTCATCCGCAACTCTCCTATCCCTGATCTTGGCAACGGCAAATACTACTCCTCCTCTACTACCGGTACCGGCAAGTATTGTCTTCATTACTATACCTGGCCTGGCAACACTAACACCACACTCCGGACGTGCTCCCTTTGCTGCGGGTGTGTGTATCCCTACGTCCCACCTCAGCACAGGGGACGGGTCTGGTCTGCGGGCAGCACCGGCGTAACAGCAGTATTATGTTTCACAGTTTTGTATTTTACTGTATGCACTTTATTATTTCACAATAGATACAGAAGAAAGTGGTTAGCGCTTCTTTTTTCTTTTTCCTTCAATATTTCAACAAAGTCTTTCCAGTTGCTCTTTTTATGTGGATTTAGGACACCCAACAGGGGTACAGCTGCAGCGGCTGTCATTTTAAATCTTCGCCCGGTGTACCGCTCGGAATACCCCTGTCGTGGCGCGTGATGTTTTCAACCGTACTGCCATTGACTCAGGTTTTTATCGGGTGCAGAAAATTGTATTTTAGCGTTGTCTGCAATACCATCTAGTGGGCAATTGCTAGTTGTTGTCTTAAAAATCAAATAGAAATTCAACCTACACAGTACAGCCGTACAGTTCTGCAAGTCTGTGTGTGTGTGTACAGTAATTGTAAATTGAAGATTTAGATTTGAAGCAGAGATTAACGTTTTGAGTTCATACTGTATAGTCTGAGGCTCCTTAGTCATACACAGATTAAAAATATGAGGAGACATACCTGTACTGTATACAGGATAATACAGGGAATAGAAGTAATACTTTCTTTCGAATGTAAAATATTTTTTCCGCTCATGCGTGTACAGTATGTCTAATTGGAACCTTGTTGAAACGTATATGCGTGTCACCACATTTCTATATTTATTATTTATTAATCAATACTTTTGCTAGGCTTTCTCTTGTTTTCATACTGTTTTATTTATTGCGCATTAGTGAATGTCTCATTGGAACCTTGTTGAAACGCATATGCGTGTCATCACATTTAGGCGCATGTGTGTATCTCATTGGAACCTTGTTGAAACGCATATGCGTGTCATCACATTTAGGCGCATGCGTGTATCTCATTGGAACCTTGTTGAAACGCATATGCGTGTCATCACATTTAGGCGCATGCGTGTATGTCTCATTGGAACCTTGTTGAAACGCATATGCGTGCCATGACATTTAGGCGCATTCTCATTCAATGTGAATTTCAAGTCTAAAAAAAACTCCCTTTTTTTTTTTGTTTATCGACATGGGCTTGGATAACAATTTTTGCTATTCTGAGAAACAATCACTACAGTAGCTTTTTAATTCTACACTAGTCATGTACACTATATTGTACTTTATGAGGTTGGTGGCATACTGTGATTTTAATTTGGGGGTGTGGGGTTCAAAGCATTATGATGACCTGTTGAAAATATTTCTTTGAACTAACAATTCAGCATACAGGATCGGACCGTTATTGTAAGCCGGTGCAGGCACCGATGTAGGCACTCTTGCTGGTGCTATTGCATTGCTGGATTGGGATTGACAATTTTTATATGGATTCAACCAGGACTTTCTCCTTTTGAAGTTTCCATGCTCAAACACAATGGAAAAATCTGGTATTACACACCAAAAGCCTCTTCTATTTCTGCATGCAGGGTGAATACGGAAAAAACAAACATCGCTACTTAACTTTTTTCTTATCGCACACTTCCACACACGAGCGTCAGGTGAAAAATTGTAAAATTCATAGTTCGAAGTGAAATATTCATAAATGTTGGTAACAGTCGCCATGTTATCTGCTGCAGCATTAATTGCAGAACAATCTAAAAATGCATACGTACAGTCTGGTCTTTTATACAGTGGAGTACTCATTGTGTCCAGTCAGCAACGGTGCAGGAGAAAGAATGTAAAAAAAAAAGACACAGAGCATTGAGTTTTTAACAAGTTTATTACGAAATGCCTAAAAAAGATACTGTAACTTCTTCAAGGTGAATTCACAATACACCACTGTGGCAGACATGGATTTTAGCAGTTTTTTTTAACACCTGCAAGTCAACACAGCGTAAGTACTGTACACATTACAATTCATTACAATTCATGAATTTCTGCCACCTGCAGCTGAATTGCACCCAATTAAATCCAAAACCATTAAATTAAACAGACCAACCGCAGATCAGCCGGGCGGTGTGAATGCGGGATGAACGCGGGAATGCAAAGTTAACACTGCGTGGAATACGGAAGAGCCAACGACAACGGCTCCGTGATCTTTTACAAATACGGCTGATACAGCTGTAGTTGGGTACAGTTGAAACTCTTATTCCTACTGTTTCTTTGGGGATGTTAAGGAATTGTGTGGCTTTGGACCAAACTTTTGGATTGTGGCACTTTCCGCTCTGCGTGGAATGCCATTTGTCCAGAAACCCAGTGTGCAGAAATTATTCCATATTACCTTACCTATTGTGGAGTTTTTTTGGTCCACTTCCTGAAGCATTATGGAGAAGAATTGGCTGCATAATTGGATTGTACAGCCTTTTAATTAACTACAGTATGAAGTTAAAGTGCACTCATCTTTGTTCAGTGTTTCAATATTTTCTTTTAAACTTTTAACAAAAGCTTTGGAGGGTTTTTTAAATCTTTATCTGTTTTTGTAAAACGACTGTTAGTCCTTAATCCTAGAGATGAAATGTTGTTCTTACTGTAGCTTGTAAATTTTTGCTCAGTAATTATTAAGCAATCATTAATTAAACAGATAAATATTAGTAGCTAATAAGCTATAATTCAGCGTACCCAGAGAAAAGGGGAAACATATTAATTTTCATTTTCAACAGGATACAAATATTTTTTTTATTGTGAGTGATTAAATGCTGATTAAACTAACTTGTTTATGTTTTTGTTTGAACTGCCACATGTAATTTTAATGATTCTCAGCTTCTGAATATCTATAGTAGCAATTGATTTTTTTCAGGTAAGTCTTGATTGGCAGATCTAGTATATTTCTTTTCTCTAGGACTCTGCCTGGAGCATGCAGAGCAGTATTGGAGGCCTGCTGTTCCTTGAACTGTATGTTCCCTTTAATAGTGACAGGTTTGTATGCTCCATTACCTATTCAGTGATGCTCAAACCTTTCCCGAAGAGACATCAGGAACACCACGTTTTAGGGATAAGCAATACATTACTACATATGTTAATGCATTTCATTTGCATTTCAATTGGTTAAAGATTGGTAATATTGATGTGGTTAAATTCCTGTCAATTTCTATTTCACTGTCTACAACTAGTGAAGCATATTCATATTGTGATCATATATTGTTGATTCATATTTCTTTTGGATTTATTGTATTTTTTCACCCAATTCCTAAATAAAGTATGAATGACTTGTGTTCAATTTGATCCATCTTAGTGACATTTCATACAATTAACCACATATATTTACTATGAATTTTCCTTACCATTTGTGAGTAAATGCAGTTAATACATTGTAAAATAAATCACAATGCAAACCAGAATTGCTCAGTAATAATGTGTTTTATTGAAATATAAATTAGTGTCACAGTATTCATCATTTCATTAAGTGCCAGTGCTCTGGATTCCTAATTAATAATAAACCAAATGAAAAATCTGATTCAGTGTACTCTACATTGGGCTCTGCTATGATAAAAAATATATTACTGGAAACATGCAATTCTTTATTCCATCTAATAAGTGAGTGAAAGAGATGTGTACAGAGGTATATTTAATGGAGACCGATTAGGGTGAAATTAAATCCCGGCTTTATTGTGCCTGTTCCTTTAACAAGGCAAAATATACAAAATAAAGGCCTACTCCGCTTTGAATAATATCTAAACCTTTACTCCAGCCCTCTGTAACTGGGTGGCTAGCTAAGAAGGGAAGATGGACAACAGGCATAAGCAAAAACCAACATGTTCGATTAATTAAAATTAGAAGAATACATTCATAATACCTATAAATAAAAATTATGAATGCCCAGATGCTTAATGAGAAAGGCAAAATATACAAGACATCTTATAAAAGAACATATTATAAGAAACATCGCAAGTCCCATTCAATATTTAATCCGTTGGGTTGCAGTGTATGTCAATATCCTGCATGTGTGGGTTTTTTTAATAAATCAGTTCTGTAGTAAGAAAAAATACTTTTAGCATTTTCTGTTTTTAAAAAAACAACTTTGAAAGACCAATTTTCTTGTATTCTATTTTAACAGCCATTTGCTAAGGCACTGCCCCTTCATATCCTGTCACAAGCCCTGGCACACCCCTTTGTCAGCCCTGCCCTCCCTCTAGCACATGTCAGTGCATTAGTGCTCATGAATATTCATGAGCTTCCACTGACTGACAAGCAGAATATAAACAAATCCCAGCTTTTAATATGTCACCAAATTTCGACCTATCAATACATGGAGAACGAATTGACTGGCAGCTATACAGTTCTTTAGGTAATTAGAGATTGCCCACATAAAACTATTGAAGTAAAAAAATAAATGTAAAAAAAAAAAAAAAAAGACTGAACTGCAGCTTTAACGTAAAGATACAATGTGCTTCTCGCTGGTGCAAGATTTTGACCCTATCACCTCCACGAGGGGGTGAGGGGATATGCTCAAGTGCTATGCATTGTAAGGATCTTACTGAACCTAACGGACAAGTATTGATGTGTTTTGAACCCGGATACAGCATATCATTATTTCAAATCAACCTCAGATGCTCAAGGATACGAATCTTAAGGACTCTACTTATGAGGCCCACATATTGTTTGCTGCATCCACATATCAATAAATAAACCACAAACTCAGTTTGTCAGGACATGAATGATTTTATCTTAAATTTGCCTGTCCCATCTCGATTGCAGAAATGTGTCGATTTGGTCATTAAAGGGCAAATCTTACATCGTCCACATTTAAAAGAACCTTGTAATTTGGGAAATAATGATGACCTTATGTTCTGGGACTTATTAGACCGTAGCATGCTCAGTGATAAATCATGGGGTCTAAGGATAGTGTACCCCAATGTTTCTTGATAATTGATTTTATTGCACCCGTCTGATCACTGTATCCCGTAATAAAGTAAGGCACATCGGTGCTCTCAGTGGACTTGGTTGGCCTGGAATACCTCCTATCCATACTGATCAGGGAATCCCTGTCAGTGTTAAGGGCTGCTTCAAAGGCCTTGTCTAGGTCCTCATTGGCATAGCCCCTAGACAAAAATCTTACCCTCATTTCATCCGCCCTCTGAACAAAGTCCTCCAAAGAGGAACAGTTCCTGCGTAAACGCAGGTCTTTATTGCTTTGACACACTCTGCTCTCACTGGCTACACTGACACTCACGGGTGCCTGAACTGTTCACCTGAGCACAAGACAGCATCTCTGTTTCCCCTGTTACATACCTCCCCTGTTTGTGGGAAGCTCGGGCTTGCACGGCTAAAGCCCATCCTTCCAGTCTCACTCGAGATATGTGTTGCTAGAATGAGAGTGGATGGAGGATGAGAACCCTTAGAACTGCTGGGATTTGAGCCCATTTCTACAGTTCAGTAATGTCTCCTCAAGAAGGTGCTTGAGCTCAGCACTCTTCAGTCGCTTGAGGAGGACTTTTTCCAAGTACAGTCTTTCTACTGACCGCGTGGTCATGAGATTTCCCTTGCATTGGGTGATCCTCTCTTTGTAGGCAGACTGTATGGCAACAGTCGCAGAGCGTTTACGCAAATAGCTTTCTCTCACAATCTTTTATATGGACTCCAATTTAGCACTAAATGTCCATTTCTTGTAACCTTTGCTCAGGTCTTGCAAAGCCTCTGCCAGCTTACTTTTGAATTCTGTCTGATATTCGGAATCTATTTCTACTATTCTTCCATTTCATGGAATCACTTAAAGAGCATTCAAGAATAGTTATTCAAGTTTTCAGCTCTTTAAGCTGTCCTTCTGCACTTCTTTTCCCACTCAATGCAGTTGCTAGTTAAGCTTCTTTGAAATTGAATGTGAAAAAGAACTTGTGTATATAGCGCTAGCGGGTTAAAAAAATATACAATGTGCTTATACGCTCATGTGATAATATCTATTAATTCATAATTATAAGCTAGGCTGCCAGGAAATAGATTGACCAAAGAAATCAATATAACAATTACAAACAAATATTCCGGCACCTAAACAAAAATAATAATGGTGCAAACGAATTATCTGACCATATAAAGTCCAAAATGAAGAACCTGTAGTCCATATAGAAAGAAATCCAATCTTGAAGATCCGAAGGTATATCAAGTGAGTTTTGCAGATGGTATATATGGAAAAAAAGGAAGAGAAAAACAAACACTCATAGTGTAAACCAATATACTGTAAATAGACTCACAAACATATAATGCCATTAGACATACCAAACAAACAATAACATTACCAAAGCACCTATGAACTGAACAAGACTAATTTAATAAAAGGACAAATCAATGAGCACACATATTAAAACAAATCATACACAGGGATTAAAGACAGATGTTGTTATCAGATTGCTGCTCAGATGGGGAAAAATTGTAACCCTACTCACACCAACCAGTAGAAATACAGGCACAGTCACAGATGCAATGTCCGATGCTGCCACTCAGGACTGGACCGCAGGGACTCTCCTCCCTCTGTCTAACCATCTGACCGCCGAAGTGATGTTACTCTGCCAGCAGCCCTGCTCCGGACCGCTTAACACAGCATCTCTACTCCAGAGCTCAAGACGCTGACTCCACATGTATCGCGAGATGTGCACGCACACTCGGACTGCCTGTACTTAAAATTCTCTGCTACTATGTAGCTGTATCACCTGGCTCGTGGCTCACGGCTCACACTGGCTGATAGTATCAAACAGGCTGCAATCACGTCCTATTCTCCCTGGGACCACCCTACGCGTAGTCACTTCGTCAGGGGAATATGGTAATGAAGGGTGTAACACATATTTATACCCAAATGTTCTAATTAGCTAATTGAAGTCCCGAAACCAAGCAGTGCTATATACTGTTGCGTCCAAACGAAGGAGAGATGGAGCACAGCTGGAAACAAAATGAACTACTAGGAGAGTGGGACCCAGATAAAAAAAGTTAGTTTATTGGATCAGTGCAAAAATACAAAAAACGGAGCCCTCAGGCCCCCACCAACGCATTTCGAGCCGGTGGCTCTTTCTCAAGGTGCATAGTGATGCCTACTACTAACCTGCCTAATATACTCTAATTTCCCGCCACCTGCCGCCATCCATCCATCGCGGGGACCGCGTCACGCGTGACGCGCCATGCGCGGCATGGACTGGAGACGTCAGCGCGCAATTTGAGTATAAACAAATTTTTCCCGATTTTTTTCTCTTCAACAAAACTTTACTGTCAACAAAAACTTTATCAAACATTTCATACATTGTTAAAATGCTCTATTTGAATCCTCAAACTTTATTACTCTATAACAACAGGACAATCTTAAAAAAAAAGGTTTATTCAACACTACTATAAAAGAGGATTCACGAGCAACACTATATATTACACTGATAACAAAGTGATAACCATTTAATTCTGACACAGTGATGATAGTAATAGTTTAAAAATGTTAATTTTAAAAACAAATATGAAAAAAGCATCTTGTATGTGAATCATTGAAATGACATTCCTTAGATGTATACTAAATGAGCAAGATCAGGTGCACTTTATTTTTTCAAATTGTATATTGTGTATATATATATATTTAAGTGCACATTACCTAAAACATTAGAATTTGTTAATGTATATGTAACCCTTTTTGTGAACCGGCCGACCCACCCAATATCACATTGGCCCCTCGTGGTCTAACCGGTCCCTTTCCCTGCAACACACCTGCTCTAAAGGACTACTGGTACTGCATAACCTGTGTGGCTCCAGGAGATCTGAGCCTCTGCTAGCTGAGAGCCTGGGGAAACCCTTAACGTTACCTGGTGCAGCGCCTCCACTTACCCAGGATCCCCCGTTAGGAAAGATAGCCCTGAGTAAGAAATACCATAACACACGTAGATAAAACAATACTAACGCTTTACTAAAGAACACATATCACATACCATAACACATTGCATAACATAACGTAACCCGATGCTCTATCCGCATCACCTCAGCCCAATGTCTGGTACTCCCCACCCAGTGTCCTGTGATCACCCCACACCCAATGTCCCGCAATCCTGCGAAAGGTCGTGGGTGACTGCGCAGTCACTATGTTAAGCTAGGGCCCAGTTGGTGCACTTTAAAATATTGAAGATACCTTCCGAGCACTCCGATGCTCGGGACCGCAACTCTCTTCTAAAAGGGTCAGACGTCCGTCTGATCCTTTCCAGGTACTCTGCCGGTGGACCCCAACGAGGGTCCCACCGCTTCACGGGAACTGCAACCGGATCACGGCAACACCAACCGCATGGGAACAGCAACCGCAGCTATTCGCTTTCTGCCTAACTACTTCTAGAGTGACAGCAACCCTAACCTAGGGCCTGTCCCTGAAGAACCGCAACCTGGGATGGCTTGGGGAAAACTCCTACGGCCTGTGGACAATGACCTGCCCCCCTTCCCCCAGCTACCCAGTCCTAACTGTAACTGCTACTAGCTATTAACTAGCTACTCCCAAAGCACCTGCATCTGACACACCGCTCACACTGTCAGCCTGCAGGGATCCACACTTCACACACACTGCACGCACTGGGCCCAGCACATACAGCGACACTACTCACGGGCAGCTGCAATCACACACAGCCCCTGGATCCCGCAGCAACCACACTGCTAGCACACTGTGCCTCTTTGACAGTGCCCACAGCTCTCTCCGCTGCGACACTGCCAAACCAGCACCTTCCACACTCAAGGGTCACTTCCCTAGTTAAGGCGTCCCTCTTCAGTTACCCCCTGCCCTTTACCCGGGAATTGGGGCCTGCCTGGGAATCTAGGGAGGACCCTTACCTGATGCAGGAGCCACGCGCTCCCTGCACCCTTCCTACTCCTTCCTTCTCCTCTGCCTGACTGACTGTTGCAAAGCCAGGGAAATGTATCTATATTCCCGGGCTGAGCTTCCTCCAGCCCTATTGGCTCCTCTGGGGCACCTGGTGCCTGTCTCCCTAAGCCTCCTGGGAATTGTAGTTCCCAGGGGCTGCCTAAAGCATTGGGGCCGCGTGCGCGCTTCCCTTGCGCATGCGCGAACCCCTAATGGCCGCCTCACTCTCTCTCCTACCTTCCCTACTCTCGCGCGATCTCTCTGGGGCCTTCCCTGCGCTTGCCGCCTACTGCGCATGCGCGAGACTCCCTGTAATGGCGGCGCACTCTCTGCAAGCCGCCGAGCCGGTGGCAACGCGATCGCGGCCCTAGCGACGGCCCGATCGCGTCCCCGGCAACCATCCTGCACCGCTCCCTGCACTGGCCCCCACCCTCGCGAAGTGCCGGCGGGTCCGTCAAAGCCTCCGGCGGCACCCGCTACCGCACGGCACTCGCGGAGGGGGGCCAGAAAGAGAAAATTTACCTCGGGGCTACATATATTAATGGAGTGTCAATACCAATGATTCACCTATAGTGATAGTATAGATGCACATGAAATGGAGGATGATATGCGTTTGTGTGCACAAATTAATTCCCTTTGTATTACATTACGATTTTTATTTTTATTTTATTTGATTTATTGTTGTTCAAGTCTATATATGTATTTGTTATGTCTACATATGTTCACATAAATGTTAACAATTAATATCAATAAAGATATTCACAATATAGTTGTGCTTAATGTAGTTAAACCTAATATGACTTGTATCAACTGTAAGACATAATTGAATCTGCAAATAAAAAAGGGGGAGGGATTTTAATTCTCAATACCAGACTCCGAAATGAGATTGCTATATCAAGTAAAGAAGTTGCATACAGTATATCAAGGACCAATATTGTATACTAATACATAAGTTAATTAGATTTTCTATTTGGTTAATACTGAGAAGGTTTGCCGAAAAGGGATTGCATACGGAGGAAATCACGTTAGAAATGGGCCCAGATCCCACTCTGTATTTAAACCATGAGGTATTCTGGTGTTCAAGGTGAATATCCAGTAAAGTTCCCTTTTGTCTAATGTTTCTAGCCTGTTTCCTCCCCTTAGAGATTTTGGTACGTGTTCTATTCCTCTATAATTAAGTTGTTTTAGGTCTCCCTTTTTACATGTTGAGAAATGATGAGACACTGGATGGGTTAGGTCCCCAAGTCTAATTAGTCTAATATGTTCCCTCAGCCTTGTTTTCAAGGTGCGTGATGTACGTCCGACATATTGTTTGCCACATCCACAGTCCAAAAGATAGACTATGAATGTGGCATTACAATTGATGAATGAGGTGATAGGAAATTTCTTTCCCGTGCTGAATGATGTGAATTCGGATGAGGGCTCCATGTAACCACATGAAATACAATTAAGGCACTTAAAGCATCCTTTTGGGAGATTTTCCCAATGTGTGATACATGTGGGGGTAAACAAGCTTCTAGTTACATAATTAGCAATTGTTTTTGCCTTTTTGAAAACAAAGCGTGGGCCTTCAGAATGTACTTTTTTGAGTAAAGGGTCAGCTGACAAAACATTCCAGTGTTTTTTTATTATGTTTTTTAATTCTTTAACTTGTGTGTTATGCTGAGTCACAAAAACAGGGCCATCTTTATCCCAAGTGTTATTGTCTTTATTTGTTTTTCTTTCTCTTTGTTTATCCAAAAGTTCAACCCTATTCATTGCTGCAACTTCCTCGAATGACCTCTGGAGAGCGTTTTTGGAATATCCTCTTTTTTCAAATCTATTTAGAAGTTCATTAGATTGAATTAGAAAATCCTCATGATTAGTACATATTCGTCGCAATCGAATTAATTGTCCCTTTGAGAGCTGCAGGTTGCTGATATGTGTTTTTAAATGCCAGCTTTAGCCCTTTCACTTCTAGGCTTTTCTGCAAGTTCTCTTCTCAGGGAGATTCATCTCTTCACTGTGCTCGCTCTGAGCTTACTTCTGCGCATCCTTCATATTTTACAGCTCTGCAGATATCACAAGGATCTTTGCTGCTTGCGATTTCCATGCCTCTTTCTCCTTGGCGTACTGACTTTTGGGAATGGAGCAGCCGCTCTGTTTCTCCATATCTTGCTCTAGTTTCTGGACCTTCTAGTGCTTCCTCTCATACAGAGTCACCTGGCCTCTAAGCTAGGCCTCCAGCGATGCTCTGGTGATGCTCAGGGTAGCCTTCAGTTCCTCATGCTTTTCTGCAAGGACATACTTGGTCTTAAACGTTCCTGCAGCACTTGTACTTCTTTAGCATCTTCAGATTTTCTTCTTGCGGAGTTCGCTGCTTCTCTTCATTCTAGAGGTACGTATGCAGACCTTGCAGTTTGTTCTGCAGTAGGTGCTCTGCCTGTGTGAGTTGCTCCAATGCTTCAAACTTTTCATCTTCCAATTGTTTCTTTATTTTTTGTAGCTTGTGCAGATTTTCCTTCTTTTCATTGACGTGGTCAGTCAAATCAGAATTTTCTTCTTTCAGCCTTGTATTTTCTCTTTTTACAGTTTCTATAAATTTGAGGACCTCTTCATAGTCTTCCTTCCACTTACGCACTTCTGAGTTGAGAATCCCGGTCTCCTTGTGTGAGACTTCTAACTCTAGGTTGAGGGTGTGAAGCTCCTTCTGAGAGACTTTAATATCCATACTAATACTGTAGACAGCTATTTGACAGATATCCAGCTCCTTAGCGAGACTGTGAAGTTCTTTTTTAGAGACTTCCAGTTTTGTACGGTGATTGCTGATCTCTTGGTGTGAGGCAGCCAGCTCTACGCGGAGAGTATGAACCTTGTTCTGCGATATGTCCACCTCTCTCTGGATACTGTTGACCTCCTGGTGTGAGGCATTCAGTTCTATGTGGAGAGTATGAACGTCATTCAGTGAGACGTCCAACTCTCTATGGCAATTGTAAACTTGCTGAGAGACTGTAATCTCTTTCAGTGCATCCTTATATTTCTGTTTCAAGTTGTCAATCATTTTGTCAGACTTGCCCTGCTTTTCATCCTGTCTGTAATAGTAGTGTTCCCAGTATCTAGATCCATCCTTAGATCTTCCAATTCGGTCTTGGCCACCGAGTCAATTGTGAGCACAGTCTTCTATAGCTCAGCATTATGTTCTCTCTCCATTTTCAATTCTCCATGGAGCAGATCACAGTTATGCCTGGCATCTTGTAGTGCATCTTCAGGGCTGTCAAGGGACCGTAACTCACTAGTTCCGGCTCCGCTTCCCTGGTATAGTTGGTTGAAGGTTCCTCATTGTAAGCACTGGACAAATACTTATTTGGGTTACACGACTTCTGCCTTGAGCCCTCTGGAAATTCTGTCATCCGCGTGATGCATCCTCCATTTTCTCTAGTCTCCAGAACATCTCGGACCCCCTTTTTCTCCGCAAGATCTGCGTACATGTCTTTTCCTTCCACGATAAGTGAAGAACCACTTTTCTTTTGCCGCCTTTTTGTTTTGGACAACTCCGTCCAATCAGAGATACTGGGGTTCTGTCTTTATTTGAAACTTTAGCAACTTCACTGTATCCACCAGACTTTTCTTGCAGTTGCGTTAGCTGGCATGAATATTCAGCAGTTTGTTCAGTGCGTACCAAGTTTAGGCACCTCCACCATTCTTTTGGTGTTTTGTGGGTGTGACTCGGTTCGAATTCCCCATAAAAGGTATCTTCATCCTTATCCGTATCCTCATAGGAACGGATGGGCCACTCTTCCATGGGGTAGGGTTCATTACAGGAATGCCACTACTTGTCCTTCATTTTGTCGGTATCAGGTGTATTTTTCTTCCTGACCCCGGGAAGCGCTATTGTTGCAATGACAGCCAATATAAATCAGTCACACTGTCCCTTTAAGGAAAAACCAAATCATAAAAACCTACTCAACGGTAGGGTGGATAACTTGACAACTGTATCTAACTAATAAACAAACAAGGGGTTGACTTCTCCTACTACCCACCTTGGGGCAATGACTGCCTTCACCCACCCCATTATCAGCCAGAAACTTTGCATTTTATGATGTTTACAGCTGATGTGCTGATGTATATTTTACTTGATGTGAGTTTTTAATATTTTGCTATTTCTATATATAAATCACTTTTTTGCTTACTAGTTCCGTCTTTGCGCTCCTTCTTGTTTTTTCTATGTAGTATGGTCCCGTTGATCATGGGAAGTTTTGGAGCAGCAGAAGGGACCCTCACCAAGTAATCAATCTTGAAGCCCTGGACTGAGCGTGTGTGATACTTTGTGTCACATTTTTTATATGAAATAATTTATTTAATCTTGCATCACAATCATTTTTTATTTGAGAATTTATTTCATTTGCAAATATGGGCATCAAGTTAATCCCCAGCAATGCAAATGTATATATGGGTTATTGGGAGAAACAAATGGTATGGTATAGCAATCCATATGTAGTGAGACTGATCTATAGTCATTTCCTAGATAATATTCTTATAATTTGGGATGGTGAGGAGCTTGGTTTTTTGCAATTATTTTATCATTTCAATAACAATGAACTGGGTATTATTTGTAGCTTTATCACTGATCCAAAATCTGTTGTTTTTTTGGATTTCTTATTATCCATAGACGAAAATCAAAATATTAAAACTGATGTACTTTTTGAAATAGTACAGTATCTGGTGTTGCACCTGTTTCTCCCTGCCACAGGAGACCTGGCCACAATGTGGGTATTTCCCTGGTACTGTAGCTCACCTGCTGGTTACAGGAGGTCTGAATGGCTCTGTGGATGTTTTGTGGGAGCAGCATCAGGGCAGGCTTTTTCTTTTCAGGGTGTAGCGTCTTCATCCCATGAAGATCCTGCTGAAAGCAGGATGGTCCCCACTTGTAATTCTCATTCACAATGACCACACATTATTGCTGGTACAACGGCATCTTTATTTGGCTGACAAAATGACATCATCTCCATTCCCTGGAGCAAACCCCAGGGGCTTGAGGTCCCAAGAGTCCCTCCTCAACTCCTTTACCCTCTTGCAGGGAAAAGGGTAGCACACCATACCACACAAATCAGCTCAGTCATATTCAAATTGGTGGACAGCTTTTATACCAGGAGGGAAGGGCTTGTAACCCCACCCCATAACAGGGCAGGTCCCGGTACTGACAGGCATCACACCATATACATGTGACCCAGTCAGTACCCTCCCCAGGTATGACAATTCAACTGCCAGTTTAGGCCTGCCACTGGATAAGGCAACATACAAGTACCCATCCAGCCTGCAACTGCAGGCTAGGCCCTGTGCAGGAGTTTAACCCCAACACTGCCTGTTCCTACCAGGACTTATAGTGTTGAGGCCAGTGGAAAGCTATAGCCAGGGGCACTTGGCTACATCTGTAATAATTATTTTGAAGCGAGCAGTAACCACTATAAAAAGTGGATACAAAAAATACCATATGAGCACTTTAGCTGTCTAAAAAAGAATTATTATGCAATTACAGATTTCAATAGCCAGCATCTTTACTGAAGGACAAGTTTATTGAAAAGTGTTATAATGAAAATTTTGTGAATGATTCACTCTTAAAAGTCAAATCTATAAATAGAGTCAATCTTTTGACTAAACACAAAGAAAAGTAATTGAAAAAAAAAACAAACCAGTAGATACTGGACAACAAAAGGAAAATTAATCTGTATTTATCACTTAAGTCAGCATCAATTTTTTAAGCAAATACAGTACATAATAAACACTTGAAGGTTCCTGTATGTGACACTGACAGGTTCTTGTATATTTAAGGGGCATATTTCTGTAGCACCAAATGTAATCTTTTGAAAAGTCAAATATTTAAGAAAATGTATTGGCACCCATTAGAATCAGCCCAGTTGAACCATCCCTGTGCATTAATACACATTTGTGGAAACCACTATATCATTTTAAATGTGGCAAAGGTACTGTAGGTGTCTCACCTGTCAATTCCTTTCAAAGAAGAAAGAGTTTAGTTGTACACATAACAATGAACACTTAATAGTGAAGAGGTCTATCAATTGTAGGATTCAAGATGTAGTGTATTTGATCACACGTGGTTGTGGTCTTCATTATGTTGGGTGCAATATGCACTCCCTTTGTGTTAGTTTCTTAGTGTAGAAGGAGTATACTTAATGGTGTACAGATGTATGGTGTTCCCAAACATTTCTATAAGTTACATAACTGAGGTCTTTCTACATTAAAAATTATTGTTCTGGAACATTTCCCCTCATCACCTTCAGGGAGGTGTGGGGGAGAGGGTAAATGTTCAGGAATATTTGTCGAAATGAAACATATTGCATTTTTAAATTCAATAATTTGGCACCTTATGGTCTTAATTAATGTCTGGACAGGAGTACCATTATCTAGTATATTATTTTAATTGATTGTATATTTTTTAAATATAGAACTAAATGTGGTTTATGTGGGAGGCATACACAAATCAAAGGTTTATAATTAGTAGTTACATTACTAATAACATTTTAGAGTTTATTTTGGGATTAATAAAGGAAAAGTGTCTTTAATTATTTATATAATATTTATATTATTATTATTATTAGATTACGATATATATATTTTGGATACAAATATTGATATTGAGGATAATGGCAGATGTAGTGCGCAGACACTCATTTTTCATTGTGTATAATGTTTCTCAAAATTGATATTAAATATATTATATCTGTGTAGGGGCAGATCCACAAGCTCTGTTAGTGACTTAATGAGACATTAACTTCAGTTAACTTCTCGATGAGTGCTAACAGGGATCTTCAAAGCTCAGTAACGATGGCTACGGTAAGCACAGATTCCAGCCAAAATGGGCCCCTGCGTTACTAGAATGGATGTTAGTGCTAATAATATACAAAAGAGGCTTTTCCCCTAACAACACATATCCCTAGAGCTCTATTATACTTATCGCAGTGATTTAATGTTACGTTAGTTGTCCTATCTAAACTTGTCATTACTTAAATTCAAACCCTTTAGATAGCTTCATGTTATGTGTAACATCATATTATAATAACATTAAAAAGATATATCACTATCACAATTAAGACAGTGGGTCCCATTCAGATTTGGATTGACATGCTTTGCAATTCTGTAAGCCATTATCACATGTCCAAATCATTTTTTTTGCCCACAGCTGATAGTCTCGTAACTCCCGCTTCTAAAAACTCAAAATAAATTTTAACACCACCTGAAGAGTGGCGAGATTGGTATTGTGAGTGACATCTACAGCCTGAAATATGGGTTTGGCTGAGAGAGCAAAAATATAAGCTAGACTGGGGATAGAGTTAGCACCACACCTGGTCATTCCGCCTCTAAAGCAAGTACAAACTGTGCTGTTTGTCACTTTTGTTTAGAAGCGGTTTTAAAAAAGTGATTGCAATAGAGAATACGTTTTTTTCAAACATTTAATTTTGCTACTTCTGAACATGTCAAATGATGCGGTTTGGCAATGACAACTTCAAAGTTACTTGAATAAGCGCCAGTGTTTCCTCATCCCAACATCACCTTTTACTCTAGCAGTTTTTTTTTTATATGAAATCACTTTCAATAATGTTTATACGGTAAACCTTCTAAAAAAAAAAACCTGAACCTAAAAAAAAGATGCAAAGAGAAAAAGAATGTAAAATAAACTGAACATATGTAAACTGTCTGTAGTTTTTTTTTAGGCTTTCCCCCTCCAACTTTACAGTATTAAAACCATGGAAAAATTATAAGCTATTTTAAGGATGTATTTACACCAAATAAAATGATAATCAAGTCAATGAAATGACCATAGACCATTTTACAAAATGTCAATTGGTATACATATTTTGAAAAACATATTATTTAGTTAAGAATGATTGTTATACTTATGTGTGTTTGTGGCACAGTTAATGCTTAGTTTAATATGTCCATTTAATTTTAACATTGTTGAGTTATAGAGTTATGCATTTTACATGTGTGGGGGATTATTTGGACATAGTGACATTTTTATGTTAGTAATACAGCTGAACACAGTCAACAACCCCGAGACCGCGTTAAAATTTCACCGGCATCTAACTCTGCTCGTGCTCATCTCTCTGCTGCCCACGTGCTCATCTATCTCGCAGACGTCGTGTGCTGCACCAATTTTTTTTAAACATTCAGTGCTTAATGCTTTATTGACTACCGGACACATACAAATTAAACATTAATACATTTTGTATAAAATACATGCATGGTTCGATCTCAGGACCTTGTCATACAAATGCCTTACCTCTTATCTCTACACCATAGGCTTGGCATGACAAAACGTAACCTATAAATATATTTATCCTCTAAAACACATTGCCACAGGATACATGTCAATGCAAATGTTATGTTTATTCCTAGATGTCTGTGACATCACACAGCTCCTGTGGTGTAGAGGTACAAACCTTAACCAGCATATGAAAGGGCTGGGTTCAATTCCTGTGTGATATGGTATAATTTATAAATAATTAAATTAAACAAATCATTTAGAACTTATTTTTTTAATTATATTGTCTAATTTATAAATGAATAATAAATAATAAAGAATAAAGAAGTAATAATATAATATAATAATTATTATTATTATCGAACCCTGCATGTTTTTTATACAAAATGTATTAATGTCCTGTAGTCAATAAAGCATTAAGCATTGAATGTTTAAAAAAAATATGACGCAGCACACAACGGGAGAGAAGAGCAGAGAGACGAGCACATGAAAAAAAAATTACGCAACACACAACGGGAGAGAAGAGCAGAGAGACGAGCATGTGAAAAAAAATGACGCAGCACACAATGTTAGAGAAGAGCAGAGAGACGAGCACGTGGAGCAGAGAGACGAGCACATGGAGCAGAGACGTGTGAAGGAGAGAGAGATGAGCACATAATGGAGATGAGGAGAGAGCAGCACGTGTACACAGCCCTATGAAGTGAGGAGAGAGATCTATATGCCGGTAAGGCAGATTTCAAATCGGGAGCCATGCTCAGACCGCGTTATTGTGCATTTGCGTTGTAGCGGATCGCGCTATAACGGGGTTGAGTTGTAATTATTTAAAAATCACTTACCAGCTTCCTCCTGTTTCAGGTCAGAAGTGTCAATTAGAGTGGGCAGACAGATCATCAGCAGTATGAGGATTAAAAACTGAAATTATAGTAATGTTCATTGTTCAACTACCATAAGATCCTTCTAGTGTGAAAATACAGTCTTCAACACAGGCTTCTTGTAGTTCCAATATATTTATTGTTAAAGCAATATTCAATACCAAACTTCAGTTAACAGAAATAAAAAGTTACAGGTTATAGGCGAAGAGCAGTCTTTTTGGTTAGCTGTATCTTACTGCTCTGAGGTAATTGTTCTCAAGCATGGCTTTTTCTAACTACAAATTAACCTTTTCATTTTAGGCTTGTTAGTATGAAGAGACAAAACACAAAGCCTATATTCATTATTGAAGGTCGTATATCTGCTGCCAGTGTTACGGACCTTCCCTATGTAACTTTGGTATACTCCCCCAAGCCCCAAGCCAAGATGTTTCATTTTGCATGGTGTGAATCCTTACATAGTTACATAGTTACATAGTAGATGAGGTTGAAAAAAGACGTACGTCCATCAAGTTCAACCTATGCTAAATTTAGACAACAGATACTTTATTCTATATCTATACTTACTTATTGATCCTGAGGAAGGCAAACAAAAAACCCCATTAAGGGGAAAAATTAATTCCTTCCTGACTCCAAGAATTGGCAATCGGATTAATCCCTGGATCAACATCCTTCCCATGTATACTTATTTGATAT
The DNA here is from genome assembly GCA_036426205.1 of Ascaphus truei. Lineage (NCBI taxonomy): Eukaryota > Metazoa > Chordata > Amphibia > Anura > Ascaphidae > Ascaphus > Ascaphus truei. Next base: position 87,365,554 of record CM071568.1, on the reverse strand, counting down.
ATCCCTGTATACCTTTCCCATCTAAAAAGATGTCTAACCTTTTTTTGAACAAATCTATTGTATCTGCCATCACAGTCTCCATGAGTAATGAATTCCACATTTTAACTGCCCTTACTGTAAAGAACCCTTTCCTTTGTTGCTGGTGAAATTTCCTTTCCTCCAACCTTAAGGGATGGCCCGAGTCCTTTGTACTGCCCGTGGGATGAATAGTTCTTTTGAAAGCTCCTTGTATTGCCCCTGAATATATTTGTATATAGTTATCATATCCCCTCTTAGACGCCTCTTTTCTAATGTAAATAAATCTAATTTAGCTAGCCTCTCCTCATAAGTTAGAATGTCAATCCCCTTTATTAATTTGGTGGCTCTTCTCTGCACTCTCTCTAGTTCCATAATGTATTTTCTCAGGATTGGTGCCCAAAATTGTTCTCCATATTCAAGGTGTGGTCTTACTAATGCTTTGTAAAGGGGCATAATTATGTTTACTTCCCTTCCATCCATTGCCCGTTTGATGCAAGATAAGATCTTGTTTGCCTTTGCAGCTACTGCATGACATTGGGCACTATTGCTAAGCCTGCTGTCTACAAGCACTCCTAAATCCTTCTCCATCAAGGATTCCCCCAATATATCTCCATTTAATTTGTAAGTCGCCTTTATATTCTTGCATCCCAAATGCATAACCTTACATTTATCTGTATTAAACCTCATTTGCCATTTACCTGCCCATGTTTCCAGTCTCTCCAAGTCCTTCTGAAGAGAAATTACATCCTGCTCTGATTCTATTACCTTACACAATTTAGTATCATCAGCAAAGATGGAGACTTTGCTCTTGATCCCAACCTCAAGGTCATTAATAGACAAGTTAAAAAGCAGGGGTCCCAGTACCGACCCTTGAGGTACTCAACTCACGACTTTAGCCCAACCTGAAAAAGTTCCATTTATGACAACCCTCTGTTGTCTGTCCTTTAACCAGTTTTCAATCCAGGTGCATATATTAATACTGAGTCCAATTTTCTTTATTTTGTACACCAACCTCTTGTGTGAAACCGTATCAAAAGCCTTTGCAAAATCTAAGTAGACCACATTAACTGCATTACCCTGGTCTAAATTCCTACTTAACTCCTCAAAGAAACAAATAAGGTTAGTTTGGCAAGATCTATCCTTCATAAATCCATGCTGACTTTTAATTAATAATTTTGTTTTCCATTAGGTATTCCTGAATATTATCCAGTATTAAACCTTCAAGTAGTTTCCCTACTATTGAAGTCAGGCTTACATGTCTGTAATTCCCCGGGTGTGATCTAGCTCCCTTTTTAAATATAGGAACCACATCTGCGTTACGCCAATCTTGTGGTACTGAGCCTGTGGAAATTGAGTCCTTGAATATTAAATATAATGGTTTTGCTATTACTGAGCTTAACTCCTTGAGAACTCTTGCATGTATGCCATCGGGGCCAGGTGCCTTATTTACATTAATTTTTTCAAGTCGCTTATGAACTTCTTCCTCAGTTAACCAATTGGTCATTAATATGGAGGTTGTGGCTTCCTCCTGTGGCGCTACTATTGAACTTGATCCTTCCCTGGTAATCACAGAGGCAAAGAATTTGTTTAATACCTCTGCTTATTCCTTATCTCCAATAATCTGCCTACCCATCTCACACTGAAAGGGTCCTATATTTTCTTTTCTCATTTTTTTGTTATTAAGGTACTTAAAGAACTTTTTTGGGTTGACCTTACTTTCTATTGCAATCCTTTTTTCATTATCCATTTTTGCTAATTTGATTGCCCTTTTGCAATTTTTGTTACATTCCTTATAATTCTGTTACGATGTCTCTGTCCCTTTTGACTTAAAGAATCTAAACGCCTTCCTCTTCTTGTCCATTTCCTCCCCTACCTGTTTATTTAGCCACATTGGTTTTGACTTATTTCTTTTATACTTATTAACCAGGAGTATACACTGATAAGTGTGCTTTTCTAACAATGTTTTAAAGACTGCCCATTTATCTTCTACATTTTTCCCTGCAAAAACATCATCCCGTTGTATTACTACTAGATTAGACATTAGTTTATTAAAATCTGCCTTTCTAAAGTTTAAAGTCTTTGTTGAACCCAAGTAATCTGTTTTTTTGATAATTTATTTCAAATGAGACCATGTTATGATCACTGTTACCCAAATGTTCCAGATCTTGAATATTTGTTATTACTTCTACATTGTTTGATATGACCAAATCCAGAACTGCCCCTCTCCTGGTTGGTTCCTCAATAATTTGGGTCATATAATTATCTTTAAGCACCCCCAAAAACCTGTTTCCTTTTGTTGTAACGCTAATCTCATTGCCCCAGTCTATGTCTGGATAATTAAAATCCCCCATTATGCAAACATGCAGTTTTGATGCCTTCTCCATTTGCAAATGTATTTTAGCTTCCTCCATCTCACAGATATTTGGTGGTTTATAGCATATTCCCACAAACATTTTCTTTATACTTTTACCTCCACTGCTAATTTCTATCCACAAGCTCTCTACATTTTCATCATTCCCTTCATCCATTATAATAGGTTTTAGATCTGGTTTAACATATAGACATACTTCACCTCCCCTTCTATTTGTTCGATCCTTCCGAAAAAGAGAATACCCCTTTAAATTAACTGTCCAGTCATGAGTTTCATCCCACCATGTTTCAGTAATGCCTATGATATCATACTGCTCCCTTGTAGCTATTCATTCAAGCTCCCCCATTTTATCTGTCAGGCTACTTGCATTAGCAAGCATGCATTTAAGTTTTTTTTCAGCCTGTACTATTATCTTATCTGCTCCTTCCTTTCTGCTCTCACTTGGTTTAGTCTTAAGAAGTTTTCTAGTATTATCTCTATTTACTATGGGTTTCTCACTGCTTGTCAAACTTGCACTTGCCCCCATTCTACCTCCATACCACCTTTATCCTCATCTATTTCATTTAGTTCATTATCTGTTTCATTCCGCTCCCCCCTCCATCCTAGATTAAAATCTCCTCCAACCTTTTTAGCATTCTCCCCCCTAGCACAGAAGATCCCTCTTCATTGAGGTGCAATCCGTCCCTGGAATATAGATGGCACCTCTCAGAAAAGGAGTCCCAGTGCCCTAAAAACCCAAACCCCTCCTTCCTGCACCACTTTCTTAGCCATACATTAACCTCCCTGATCTCTGACTGTCTCGCTGCGGTAGCGCATGGCACTGGTAGTATTACAGAAAATACTACTTGGAGGTTCTTGCCTTAAGCTTTTGGCCTAGATCCCTGTAATAATTTTTTAGGACCCTCCATCTTTCTCTAACTTTGTCATTGGTGCCAACATGTACCAAGACTGCCGGGTCAATCCCAGCTCCCCCCCAACAATCTGTCTACCCGATCCGCAATGTGCTGAACCCGAAAACCCGGGAGACAACAAACTGTTTGGTTCATGCGGTCCCGGCAACAGTTTGCCCTATCTACCTTCCTAATAATGGAGTCCCCTACAACCACAATCTTTCTTTGCATCTGAGCCTCCTGAGTCCCCACTGTGCTGGAGGAACTATTCCCCTGGCTGCTAGAGAAATTAGTCTCCCCCAGCCTTGCCATTTCTGCCCCAACATTCCCAATATCTTCACTCAACATGGCAAATCTAGTGGGATGTGTCAGCTCAGAAACGACCTGCCTCTCTCTATTGCCCCTGCTTCCCCTTCTAACTGTCACCAAGCTACCTACCTGCTCCTCACTAACAGCAACTAAGCTACCTACCTGCTCCTCACTAAAAGCGCCACCATCTGCACCACTAGTCGAAGCAAGGGCCTGCTCAGTAAGCTCTAATTCCCTTTCCAGATTGCCATTTCAAGATTGCCAATGTCCCTCAATATTGCAAGTTGCCTCTTCAGATCAGCCATCTCTGATTCTAAAGAGACCACCTGCTCGCACTTCTCACAGCGGTATGCTCCTTGGAACAGCTGCTCCAAGTGCACATACATGTGGCAAGATGTGCATTGAGTGGCATTTTCAATCCTGCTCATTCTAGCAACTATGAAGTTTAGAAGTACTAACAGTAAACTGTACTTCAATAAACTATACCTTGTTTAACTGCTTCCTTGTTCAAACTGCTTCTGGTTCTAACTGCACACACTTTAACCTTGTCTCAGCATTTTCACAGAGCATGCAAAATAAACCCTTTAAATGGCTTCTTCAGTGAAGCTGACCTTTAAAACACCAAAATCTATCTACAAATCCCCTTACAGTGCATTGGCACTATCGGAGTTTCAATAGAAGATTTTTCTGGGACTTGTGGACCTCAGCAATGAGACTTCTAGTGCTTCCGATAAACAACTTCAAAATTACAAAACAAATATCATTGAATAGTAAACATTACTATTGCACTTACTAATAAAGCTATAGTTAGATGTATCATAAAATGTAACACACTAGTGGTGTTGGACTACAGTATATCCAAAAAGGCTTTCGAAGCAGGATAGCTTTGCATCTTTTGTTTGTGGGAATTTCAGTGTCTATTGAATTCATTAACCTAACACTCATACTAGCACCTCCTACTATGGTGGCTGTAGTGTCCCTTTTAGTTTTCTGTGATTTATGAGGAGGAATACCAAGTGTCAACCATGTTTGTATGGACTGAATTTGAAATACGGTGTATGTTGTACAATTAGCATATTTGAAAGTAACCAACCAATCTCTGGGGTTAATTTTCCAAGTAACCAATTTGTATTTCACCTCTCTTACTCCTGGTATTGGTGTGTCTAACTTTATTTTTATTGGAGCCCCTTCTGTAAATGGTGAATCTGTCACAGTAACATAATAGAACAAAAGACAAAATGTCTAGTGCAACATCTAACTTGACATTATAGTTAATTACTTATCTGTATATTTTTTATAAGCAAGGGTCATTTAGTTCAATTCTTTGCCAAAGTATTTTAAACCTACAACAAAACAACCCACTTACCATAACATTATAGTAAGATGGGCATCCTTGAATAGAATATATAGGTTTATTGTAGCTTATTTTTGGTTATGTTTGTATTCCCATTTACACATATCCTCTGGTTTTAGTCCCCCACACTGCCACTCCCTTTGTTGAATTTTCAGATATTGAGTGCAATGTGAGTATGCAAAAAAGAGTGAAAACCCACATAGGTCTCTTTTGTCCATTATACCTATTATTGTCATTAAAAAGGGACATTGTCTGATATCGGAAGATCCTCTTCACGTGATACCAGTTGGTGTTGCAAACCATATTTTCTCTGGTCTCGATTCACGGAGGGGTCTTTTCATCTTTATGATAGATAATTGGATAATGTGTCACTGGGGTTTTTTTTTCTTCCTCTGGATTAATATACTGTAAGTAGGGATATAGGATAAGGTATGTATTGTCTAATTTGGCATAGGTTAAACATGATGTATGCATGTATTTTTCCAACTTCGTCTACTATGTAACTATGTAAGATGTAAATATTATGTAGTAATATCGTAATAATGTAGTAATATAATATCTATGTAGTAAAATATAAATGTAATACAATAAATAAACAATGTTATCAAAAATGAATGTTATTAGTTCTTATTAGGAATCTATTACACTTTTAGAAAAAATTGGGGGCGGGGCAAGGGGGCGAGTAGCTTTTTGGGTAATATGTCAATCCCTGTATATACAGTGTATATGTATGTTATATATATATATATATATATATATATATATATATATAGATATATAGATATATATATATATGCAAATACAACTGTATGCTCATCTTCATGTCTTAGGCAGGTCTGCAACCCCGCCTTTCCCCATTATCACCCAGCATACAGCACTTCCACTGCAGCAAGGGATTCTGGGAAATGACATGCAAATGAGCACACAGTGTCACTTTTTGCCTCAAAAACCATTTTTAACATGGTTCCCTATAGGCTTAAGCTTGCTGCATGGTCACAGCTTTGAGCACAGCCAAAGTTAAGGGGCATACCCAGAAAACCACCCACAGACAGCTGTTTCGACCTTAATGGGTCTCATCAGTGTGGGGTTGATTTTAACTGGGTATGCAAAGAGGCTATGGGATAGGCTATACCATAATACTGAGTTAAGTTATGGTGAGTAAAAAAAGTGACAAAAACCCTCCACAGGAAAGCAAATATGCAAATACAACTGTATGCTCATATCCATGTCTTAGGCAGGTCTGCAACCCCGCCTTTCCCCATTATCACCCAGCATACAGCACTTCCACTGCAGCAAGGGATTCTGGGAAATGACATGCAAATGAGCACACAGTGTCACTTTTTGCCTCAAAAACCATTTTTTTTTTTTATAACTTTGGTTTTATTGGGTGAGATACATCTTACATGGTAACACCATCCATTGTCTACAAATATATCACCATATTTAAATCCTTCAATTTTTTATATAAACCTTCCAAAAATTTGACAAACTAGACTCACAAGACGAACAGGGGGGGGGAGACACGCTCATTAACTAATGGAGGGGGGCGGGGGGGGGGGGGGGGGGGGGGGGGGGGGGGTGAAGGGTGGGAATGCTTGATGGGTGGTCCAAAGATCCTCTACCAGACGGGCTTCGTGTTTGTGCTTCAAGTTGATTTAGGCCGTTCACACCGGTGGCATTAATCCTTTTGCTCGCACTGTGACCCCTCCGGTCGCCTCTATCTCCATGTGTCTCTCGTGGCCTGGATCCCTCTTCTACTTTGGGCTTGCGGTCTCTAAGTTGTCAAGGATCCCTTTCATTACCGGAGAATGCATTTGCCGGTAATCATTGCAAAATTGTGGTGATATCTATTCCCGGGATGTCTGTCTGTGCCAACCAAGGCTCCCAGACTTTTAGAAAATTTGAGCCGGTGTCGTTGACCAAACTCGTCAACTGCTCCATCCGGCACACAAACCAAATTCTGTTTCTAATCTTTGGGAGAATTGGAATCTCTGTTTGTTTCCATACTGCTGCGATCTCGCATCTGGTGGCGGTGGCCAGATGTGCGATTAATTTGTGTGTGGCGTTTGATAGCCCCTCGACTCGTCTACCCAATAGGAATAGCCACGGGTCTAAGGGGATCTCCACTTCTAGCAGTCTTTTAAGCCAATCTTTAATTTCCTCCCAAATCGGGATCACCTTAGTACAAGACCACAGCATATGGAATAAGTCTGCTCTCTCCCCGCACTGTTTGGGGCAGAGCGGGGAGTAGCCTTTGACAAATTTGGATAATTTAGCGGGCGTATAATACCACCGCATCAGGACTTTATATGCATTCTCCTTTAATGTGGTGCAGATGGAACTTTTGGCTGCCATCTGCAGGATCCTATCCCAGTCCTCGTCTTCTAATATCTCGCCTAGGTCCGCCTCCCACTGTCTCATGTATGAAAGTTTGGGTTGGTCGTCCGTCTTCGGGCAAACTACTTCCCTGTACATTCTAGATGTTAGTCCCCTTGTGTCCGTGTCTCTTGAACAGAGCTGCTCAAAATTTGTTCTCCGGGGCCGAATTGGGGCTTCGTTGTAGAAGGCCCTGATCTGGAGGTATCTAAAAAATTCTGTGTTGGGTAAATTTTTCTCCTCTTTAATGTGATCGAATGTTTTTACGTGTAACCTGCCCTCCAGATCCTTTAAACGTAGATATCCTGCCTGGATCCATTTTGAGAAAATCGCACTATCCACCCCTGGAGCAAAGTTTGGGTTCCCCCAAATGGGAGTCATCAGAGAGTGTAGGGACGTGAGATGGCATTTGAGCTTAACTGCGTCCCAGACCTTCAAGGAGCTAGCCATGGTCCGCAGAGGTATCTGCATAACGGCCCGCCTTTTTTGGGGCAGCCAAATCAGATTCTTAATCTCTATTGGTGAGCAGCATTCTCTTTCTAATGCTACCCACCTACGAAGCTTCGGATCGGTGTGCCATTGCACTATCTGGCACAATTGAGCTGCTTTGTAGTAGGCGAACAAGCATGGCACCCCCAACCCGCCTCTCAAGGTCGGCCTCCTCAAGATTGCTCTGTTAATTCGCGGGTTTTTCTTATTCCAGACAAATTTTGTTATCAGGGACTGCAGTGAGAGGATATCATCTCTTCTCAGGGGGATCGGGAGGGCCTGAAAAAGGTACAGCACTCGTGGCAGAAGATTCATCTTTACACTATGAATGCGGCCTATCCACGAGATACTGTACTCCGCCCATCTCCTGAGATCCTCCCGGAGAGTCCGAAACAACCTGGGATAATTTGCTTTATATAAAGCCTGATACTCTTTTGTAATGTAAACCCCTAAATATTTAATCATAGAGGGCTGCCATTTAAAATTGAAATTGAGATCAATCAGTTTTTCTACTGGTTTGGGCAAATTGATATTGAGGGCTTCCGATTTGGCCTGATTAATTTTGAACCCAGAAATTTGTCTAAAGGTCCCCAGGATTGAGAAAACGTTGGGCAGGGAGGTGAGAGGTTGTGACAATGTCACAAAAACCATTTTTAACATGGTTCCCTATAGGCTTAAGCTTGCTGCATGGTCACAGCTTTGAGCACAGCCAGGGTTAAGATGCATAGCCAGAAAACCCACCCACAGATGCATAGCCAGTTAACCAACCCACACTGATGAGACCCATTAAGGTCAAAACGGCTATCTGTGGGTGGGTTTTCTGGCTATGCATCTTAACCCTGGCTGTGCTCAAAGCTGTAACTATGCAGCAAGCTTAAGCCTATAGGGAACCATGTTAAAATGGTTTTTGAAGCAAAAAGTGGCACTGTGTGGTCATTTGCATGTCATTTCCCAGAATCCCTTGCTGCAGTGGGTGTGCTGGGTGATAATGGTGAAAGGCAGGGTTGCAGACCTGCCTAAGACATGCAAATGAGTAGACAGTTGTATTTCCATTTGCTATGTATGTATGTATATATCCCAAAAAGATTGACCTAGGCGCAAGTGGAGACAAGAAAGACAAACATAGGGTAGTATGTTCTGACAATTTAACCAACAGAAGGTACGATATGCACTCACAGCGTATGAGATATAATCAGGCCTTGTATCCACTCTGGGATCTGGAACAATATGAAGAATCTGGAACATCCAGCAGCTAGTAAACCGCAGCAAAACGTTATCTCGTGCGTTATATTATATGTAGAGAGAGAAGTAAAAAACACAAAAATAGTGTAACACAGTTTAATAAAAATTAGTAATTAAATGACAATAAGTAAAAAAAAGTCACACTTTGTGAGTTCTCATAAAACATTTGAGAATTCGGAGTATCTCACACTCATCAGGGGCTAGTAATACTCTGCTGGTCTTCTAACAGTCTTTGATGTTATCCTTGTGTGGAGTTATATCCACTTAGTATGATTGGCCGGATGCTCTTAGTGGCAATACCCTTTACAGTTGCACTATAGATAGTGCCCACAAGCTCCTCAAATTAGGTATTCTCCCCGTTTGTACGGACCCTCGCGGGTCTCTCTCTGCACCTAATGTGCTTATAGTACTCACGGTACTTTGGGGCTTAAAGAGTTCTTATTCTTCCTTCTTTTTGGGGTAGATCACGGCCTCATGCAGACTCCTCTCCACCTCCGGTTACTTCCGTTCTCTGTGGTCATACTGTGTCCCGTGACGACGCGATGACGTCACTTCGTCTTGCGAGAGTTCCGTTTAGCTCCCCCAGCTTACTGTTAAACCAGAGTGTCAATCCTCCTCATAAGAAACATGTAGAGCAACAGCGCAACCGCTACCAACAGCTACCAAATGTCATGTGTTAGCTCTAAAGTTGTTTTAATCCATTCTGTGGTAACTATAGCATTTATTAATCTTTGTGTGATTGCGCTTATTGTATTTCTTTTTCTGTAATGAATGTGTATATGTATATATGTATATATGTATATATGTATATATGTGTGTTTGTATATATATATATATATATATAATCAAAAAATAAATAGATGATACCGTTCTGTGGCTAACGAAATGCTTTTATTTGTGCAAGCTTTCGAGATACACTGATCTCTTCTTCCGGCGATGTTACAATGAATGAAGCAAGCAAAAGCTATACTGCTGTCTAGTTGTGCCTGTTATATATATATATAATGTATTATGTATGTATCAGGAAAATATTGTAGCACCAATATGGTGATAGTTAATATTAATAATAAGTGTTAAATTATTAATGCAAATGATTACAATTCATACAAATTATTCAATGGTAATTTTTAATATAAAAATGACAATAAATGTGAATATTTTATTAATTAAATCTGTGATATAAGGAATGAAGACATACAACAAAAAACACGCAAGAAAAAACAGTCCCTTAACAATGTCCAACGGTATCTCAGATGTTGCACAAACGCTTCTGGTAGTGGGGTTTTAGGAAGCTTTCAAGGGGACAAAACACATCCACAGGTAGACCTAAAAGGGGGAGAGAAAAGAGAGTGTTACCCAAGAGAATTGTTTCCGTGGAACAGGAATCAAAAACTGTCTTTCGAAGTAGATACTCGAATTGCACCTGGATAAACATTCCAGTAAAATGCAAGACGTGAGGGAAATTGACAAACAAAAGGTTTATTTACTTCACACCCTGATAATAAACATTCTCTTGTTGATTATCAGGGACATCAAAATAAAACTTGTGTTTCCTGAATTAACATTTAGACCCCGGGGGAAACCGCTGCTAATTTCCCAATCAGTATTGTTGACCTGTCCACCAGTTATTCCCATCATATAATAGATAAGGTATTCCTATGAAGTCCCATCAACTTCAAAGAGAAACACACATAATTTAGTTTAAGCATATTGCCTTAACCAATCAGAACTTCCTGCATGTTCAGCTATGGGTTTAGAAACACATTTAAACCAGACAGAGTATTAGTTAGCTAGGAGAGAAGGGGAGAGGAGAAGGAGAGAAGAGTTTGGAGGGAGAGCTCAGAGAAGGTAATTATGATCAAAATTCTTGTGCACTTGTAAATCTGTATATATTTCTGTGTTTTATATCAATGTTTGTTTAAATAGGATGAACTGTATTGTATTGTTTCGTTAGGCCTGTAATAAGTACAAACCTTATAAGGATGTATAAGTAGTATTACCGTTTAAGTGTTATATTTTGTTGCTGTTCTAATAAATTACTGTTTATATAATTGGACCCTCTCTATCATTTCAGAAACTCTCATAAACCAGGGTGTGTATGTGTGAATGTGTTTCCTATTAAAACCATAACTACACATTCATTTCCTTAAATAATAATTTTGCCATATTATTATATTAATTCTTAATAGCCAGCAACAATTTTTATAGATATATACATTTTAAATCCATCTCTATTTCTATTGTCTGGATGAGGTTAGACATATAGGGGTCTATGCAGTAAGCAACAAAAAAAATGCATTTGCCAGGTTTTGAATTTGCCATGTTTTTTGCGTGTTAAACTCGCTGTATGCTAGAAGGGCCGAATCCCTGGTGAATGAATGCGCCACCACCATTTGATAAAATGGCGAGTAACCTATGGCGAGACTGGCTGCCTGGCGAGAAGCTGCCGAGAAGCCGTCCACTGCCGAAATGTGTCTGCAGCAGAGAGAGATCCGCCGCTTTCTCTGCGCAAACATCGGCACATTAAAAAGTATTTTATAAACCATTTTTATTCATAGTGTACATGTGCAGGGGGTCTCCAGGGCTGAACCGCATTGGTTTCATGACCGGGGACCCCCTGCTTCCCGAGATACAGGCCCCTTTATGAGGTGCTGGTATCCCTCTGCATTTAAATGTCCCGATCACGTGACCACGGAATGTAAACAAAGCAGAGGGATACCGGCACCCCCTAAAGTGGCCTGTATCTATTGAAGCAGGGGCTCCCCGGACCTAATACCAAAGCGGTTCAGCTCCGGAGACCCTCTGCACATCTACAGTATGAATAAAACACACGTATCAATAAACAAGAATTGTTTACCTTTGCGGCTATTTGCTATGATAACAAAGCAGCATGAATATATATTTAATAATAGTATACAGTGAGCAGGGGGTCCCCTGAGCTGAACCGCATTGCTTTTTGGAACACGGACCCCCTGCTTCCCGAGTTACAGGCCCTGGTATGTGTCATCGGGTGGGAAGTGTCGCCGCCATCTTTATAGCGTCCCATACGCGACGTGCCCACTATAAAGATGACGGGTACACTGTAACCGATGCCTCAAACCGGGGCCTGTAACTCAGGAAGCAGGGGGTCCCTGAGCCACAAATCAATGCGGTTCAGCTAAGGGGACCCCCTGCTCCCGCACAATATTATTAAAATACATTAATGCTGCTTCATTACCATAGCGCATAGCCGCTAAGGCAATGAAGGGGTTAATGCATAATAGCATGTTTATTGGGGACAATTGCCCCCAATAAACATTGCAATACCCAACATACAATACAGTAATGGGCAAAATTACTATTATCCACAAATGGATAATAGTGCAGTTGTCCATTTAAAATACATAAAGAACAATAAATACATTAAATACATGTAGCACTCACCCATGTCCGGCTGCCACGATGAAGGCCATCCTCATCTTCATCCTGCTAATGCCCCATCCGCTTCTGCAAAACAGAAACAAGAATAAAAACATCCAATGTAATGTCCCCTAACCCCTTTATCACCATAGCGGTTATTAACCGCTACAGTCATTAAGGGGTTAACCCACACTCACCCACCACTCGGGAGGCCTACATACCCTCCCCCACTAATCCCCTACCCTGTGAGGCCTAATCACCCTCACCCACTACCCACAAGGGAGGCCTACCCACATAACCTTTGGGCCAATACCCCCTCCCCCCACCCCAACACATACAGTACAATAATGTGCCAAATAACTATTATCCAGATAGGGATAATAGATTATTTGGCCATTATTAACACATTAAGTAGCATAGTAAAATAAAGAAACTTCTACTGACCTCATCAATAAGAAGGCCCCGTCACCAGCATAATCCTTGTCGTCCGTTGCCAAAATAATACATAGCCAATACATTGCAATGACATTCAGATATCAATGAACCCCTTAATCACCATCGGATAATAACCGCAAAGGTAAGTAAGGGGTTAAGCCATCCTGGCCCGATACCCACCCTTCACACATTCCTTTGTACAGTGGCTTCATCATGCCAAATAAAAATAAAAAATAAAAATATATATATATGTATATATATATACACACATGATGCACCAATATACAAATAAATGTCTCAGGGTTAACAAAAACATGCTCAAATAAAAATACCACTTCTCCATACCATCAACACTGTCTACAATCCTATTTCCTAAACAAATCAAATGTAATCATCCAATCAAAAGCATCAAATGCCAATCAAAAGACTCAAATGCCACTCAAAACATTGCATTTACATTGTATACATGATGCATACAATCTAAGCACCATGTAGACGCTGCAAATCAATGTTAACAATACAATAGTCCAAAGAAAATACCATTACATCAAAAGAAGTATACTATGTAATCCAATAAAGTCACCATAAATCAATTTGCATACATTAATTACATCCCAAAACAATTAAAATAGCATCCATACCAATTACACAATTAACTATAGCAACCGTTAAAGAGAACAAGTTACCATCATACAAAATAGGACACCAAGAAATAAAATATACAAAAGCAAGCCTCACCATGACCTAAAGTACAGCATACAAGGCCAAAAATCATTAAAAATACAGCAAAGCAAGCTTTTCAAACACAATCATTTCTTACCCTGTATGTATATATCGATCTACACATACATACATACATACAGTGGCAAGAAATGATGTACAATAAAAAAAACAAACACATGTAAAAAGCAAAAAAAAAACAAGTTACATAAAATACATTTCTTTTGTTCACTTACCATTACTTGACCCACTCACCGACTCCCGTTGAACAGCTTACTCTTGAACCAATCCACGAACAGGAACCCATAAAATAATAAACCAGAAAATAATAAACATTAAAATAATAAAACAAAAGAATCCACGGGTCTTGTAGTTGTAATCCATCTTCATCTGTATTCTTTTTTATTTCAGCTGCGGCTCTCTTCCGGGGTCTTCTTACCGTCTGCTGCCACGCCCTTGTCTTCTTGTTCTGTAGGAGGTCCTTCCTCCTCGGCGTCTGCCTTCAAAATGAGACGACATAGGCTTTTAAAGGCCTATGACGTCACATTTTCGTCATGGTTCCCACGGCCCTGATTGGGCCGTGAAAATCATGTGCTTTGGCCGATAAAAAAAAAATGATGACGTCACTTAAAGGCAATGAAAGCACAGCCAATCAGAATGACTTTGCTTCAATTGCCTTTAAGATTACGTCATTAAAAGAAACATAGCCAGCCTCACATGGTACGGTAGCTAATCAGAGCATGGGAACTCCATCCCAACTCTGATTGGCTCTAATACCATGTGACGTCACATCCATTCTCCCCCAAGCCTCTGTCACATGGTCTACTAGAGCCACTCAGTATTTATTGTTCTTTATGTATTTTAAATGGGCAAGTCCACTCATTAGTCGCCAATTGTGCATTACTGATCTGTATTGTCAATTAGGGGGGGTTATGTGTGTTGGAGGATATACTATATCTCTTTATCAAATTCTCACATCTATCGATATCTCTAAGCTATCTATCACCTCTCTCTATACTACTATCTCTATCGTCTTTCTCTCTATACTCACTTTTTCTTCTCTTTATTGAGTGTGGGGCTGTTATGTGTGTTTTCTTTTTATTGTGGGTAGCGGGGGTGGGTGAAGGGGGTATTTGGCCCCAACGGTGTTTGTTTTGGGCTTGCGGGTGGGTAGCGGGAGGGATTAACCCCTTCATGACTGTAGCGGTATTAACCGCTACGGTCGTGAATGGGTTAAGTGCACCCGCAACCCCCCCGCAAGCCCTAAACAAACAACAAGGGCCAAATACCCCATTCACTCACCCCCGCTACCCACAATAAACCTGGCACGGCGGCTTCACCCCTTCATTGCCTTAGAAGTTAGCCGCTAAGGTAATGAAGTGGCCTTTAAATGCATGTTTCCTGACTCGGACTCATGCGCGGGGGGCTCCGGTGCTGGTATTAATGGTATCAGCTCAGGAGACCCCCGGCATCAATCCCAGCGAGGAAAAAGGCCTGAATTTTTCTAAGTGCCGATCCGTCGCTCATCAGCAGTCTCTCACCATCAACTTGCCAACTTTTTGTGGCGTGCCGGATTCGGCATAAAAATGCCATTCTAGAGTGGTGAATAGCGGCGCAAAGCTTCTCGCCACTACTAGAATTAAGAGTGGCGGAAAAAATGCCTAGTTGAGGCGAAAAGTGCCTTTTCACCTCGCCGATGGCAGAAAAAAAAACCGCCAAACACATTGGCGTTTTTTCTTATTTTCGCAACTTTTTCGCCCCTTACTGAATAGGGGTAGGCATTTTTGGTGTGAAACGGGCGAGATGTGCCTTTCCACCGCTTACTGCATGACCCCCATAGTCTCCCTCGTTAATTCTTATAAGACAGCAATACTTTTATAGATGAATATAAATACATCTATATTTCTATTTCTGGATAAGGCTAAACATTATTAATAACAGAGTGCGCATGCTGCATAGCATAAAAAATAAACATTTAATTTGGGGAAGTTGAAGAGGGGGGAAACAAGCTCACTCACGAGGATGTTAAAAATAGGCATTTGTGAGTACAAATATCACCTCCAGCAAGATAGATCCACGATTGTAGTTCTCACAGGTAATTTCACAACGTGAGAGGGACAGTGGTCAGCTGGAAGCCTGGACCGCTTCAGATGATATGCCGGAAACTCCAAGCCCTGCTCGTGAAGGAACTTTGTATTTCGCAGCCTTAGCAATGCTCCGAGCACGATCAGGCCTGATCGCACTCCTGCTTGATGACGTTGTATCGTGATGACGTAGTCCTGATGCATTTTGTCACACTCGGGTGACTTTTTCAAAGAAATTATCAAACAGATCTAGGGCAGTGTGTATATAACAAGCAACAGAGAAGACCAATGCTACATCCAATATGACAAAAATATACAGTAAAATACTTATATATTCTCTTGAAAAAGGGTATTTTTGTTTAACCCTTTGGCCAGAGCATTGTAAGCCTGCGAGCCACGACAAGGCAGACCCTGTTCGCAGATCCTAAACCTACCAGATAAAATATTAATATACCTCTATTAGGATTAAAATTCTCATTTTCTTCTATTAGAAGGGTGATAGACAACATTGAATCTATATCCAGTAAAATGAAAAGGACCTGCTGACTTGGGAAGTGCGGGGGAGGGGGGCGGGCTTAAAACTAGGTGGGCCACTAACCTCCAACAGCTGAGACAGCTGAAAATAAGTTAACAAACAACACACAGAATCCCAGCAAGCTCTTTTTGGGAACCCCAAAAAGTTCTGTGTGCAGTGTGTATATACCCTACTGTTGCCTAGCAACCTGTTATAAGTTCAATTATACATTTTGTTTGACACAATAAGCTCTCTATGAAACCTAGTAGTATAACATAATTCATAGAGAATATTAAAATGCCGCTGGAAATGGTAAATACAAGGCTTGTTAGAAAATAAGTGTAGCACATCATATTTAAACCTAAAGGTGTATATAGTAATGGATATTTAGTGATAAAGATGACATATAGTAGATGTTATTTAACACAAATGTGATACATAATATCAATTTAGATCTTATTAAAAAAACATTTACAAAGCAAATATATAACATTTTAAAACATGTTTACATTTGTACAGGGATTCTAGACAAACCCCATGTTGAATGAATATTTAATAATCAAATGTACATCTTAAAAAACAATAACAGAAAAAGTAGGAAGCGCAGTCAATAAGGGGTTGTGATCAAACTCAATAACTTTATTAAATAAACTTGTCCCAGGGAAAACCCTCTAGGACAACAACAATATAAAAATCAGTACATGAATGGTAATTGAAAATAGTGCAGATGAAGTTGATGTGCGTTTACACTTAATGGGTCTCCAGGGGGTTAAAATCGGGAGTAGCCCGATGGATAGTCTCAATCCTGCAAGCTGTGCACTGCCCGGGCAGGTTTAAGTGAAGAGGGGTACCCCAGGGTTGAGACAATGCTCGATGCGCTCACCCTTACTCCACTGTTGATCCGTGGCAGTCCTGCAGTCCCTCAGGTCACGAAATCCGCTCCGGTGCACACTGCTTGGATGTGCTGTAGCACGCGATACCACGTAGCCCTCCGGGTGTCCGGGTCTGATGTCACTTCCGGCTGTGACGCACAGACCCTTCCCGGTAGTCTCTGGGCTTCGTCTCTCAGTGCTCCTCCTCCTGATTGTTTGTTTCCATGACATGTAAACAGGTATAACAGGTTTGATCAGCTGGAGCCCAGCGTGTGATGTTATCCGCTCCTCTCCACCGCACTGATAGAAAGCAAACACACTATTGGTCCTCCTCCTACGCGTTTCACCAAAAGGCTTCGTCAGGGATACCGTTACACCATGTGCCATGATGTTTTATAGCAAAATTAATTGCAATAGCTCAATTACTCAATTAGTGTCATATTCAACTTTGATAATGGTCAAATAAATCCATTATCCAAACGGACTGGTGCAAATGATATACATGACTGGTTCATGTCACAAAAAGAAAAAACAAAAGGAAAAAACAATGATTGTACAAGAAACTAAATGTCATAAAAATTGATTACAATGTATTAAAAATATTGATAAAATTATTTTAAAATTAGTGTTTTACAAAAAATAAATACATTCCTTTATAAATTGATTGAAGGTAGTCATTATTAAACAATTAAATTCATTGGTATGTGGTATTTATTTTTAATTTAGATAAATAATTGGAACACATTTTATAATCCACAAACATTTTTAAATGAATAGCTTGCTAACTTAATTACAAAAAATCAATACATAAAGTATGTTCCTTCATACGTTGATTGGTGTTGGTCATTCTTAAACATTTGAATTCATTGGTATGTATTGTTCATTATTGATTCAGCTAAACAGTAAAAACACATTCTTAACCCACAAACATTTTCAAATGAATAGCTAACTAACTCAATTACGAAAAATCAATACATAAAATAGATAGTATATTAAACAATCGAAAAAAGAAGATTTAAACCATATAAAATCTGATAGAGAATAAGAATGATATCAACCTTTAATCAATAAAATGTATGGGTGACAAGTGTCAATTATTGAAAAGCTAAAAGATCCAACTCCTCATTTAGACCCACTGGACTCATCGTTTGTAATTTGAATATCCAGTAGGTCTCCTGTTTCCTAAGTTTTAAAAGTCTGTCACCCCTCATGGTTGTTTGACTAATGTGTTCAATGCCCACAATGGATAATCCTCCTACATCTTTATTATGGGCTGATAAAAAATGGCGTGAAACCCCATGTCCAAGGAAACCTCTCAAAATGTTTCTCCTATGCTCAGTAAAACGTTCCTTTAAACTTCTCTTTGTGCGGCCTATATAATAAAGGCCGCATGGACAACTGAGCAGATAGACAACGTATGTTTTATTACAGTTAATGAACTGTTTTATTCTAAATTTTTCTCCTGTTACGTTGGATATAAACTCAGTACACTTATTTTTAATGTGTTTGCAGGTTAAACAATTAGTACGTCCACATTTATAGCAGCCACCTGGGCATGATGGTAACCATGTGGTTTGGTCAGGTCCTGTTGCATTCAATCTGATTTTATTTTGTTTTAAAATAGTGGGGGCTAAAACATTCTTCAGGTTTCTCGCTCTTCTAAAAACAATCCCTGGTCTGTTTTGTAATGTTTTACCTATGATTGGATCATTTAATATGATCCCCCAATGTTTCGTGAGAATCTTTTTGATATCATTACAGGCCCCATTGTATTTTGTAATGAATAAACAGTTGTCTCCATCTTTGTGATCTGTGCTAACTAACTGGTCTGTTTGTTTAGGGATTTGTTTATCTTGTATCAAGCACAGTCTATTTTGTCCCTTCACCTTTAAAAGTGCTGCATCTAGTCTATCCTTGCTATACCCTTTTGCTAAAAATTTCTTGTAAAGTGCGTCTGCTTGTTCAGTAAAATCCGACTCTTTTGAGCAATTCCTAAAAATTCTTAAAAATTGCCCATAGGGTATATTGTTGATCCAAGCCTTTGAGTGATTGCTAGTCCGCTCTAGATAACTGTTGGCATCAACTTTTTAAAAAAATGTTTTGGTTAAAATTTTGTCCCCCTCACTAAATAAAACCAGATCTAAAAAATTGATGGTGACTGGATGATGCTCATGGGTGAACTGTAGGTTTAATTCATTATTATTCAAATAGTTATAAAATTCTCAAAGCTCTTCTTGTGTGCCCTTCCATATTATTAAAAGGTCATCTATGAACCGTTTGTAAAAATAGATGTTATTAAAAAAAGGATTGTTCTGCCAAATGTTCTCTATCTCCCATTTGCCCATAAAAAGATTAGCAAAACTGGGGGCAAATTTTGTCCCCATAGCTGTTCCGATTCACTGAATATAAAATTTATCATCAAATAAAAAATAATTATTTTTTAAAATAAAATCTATACTTTTAATTATGAACGATTGTTGCTCATTACTCATAAAGGGGTCTTTTCTTAAAAAATAGTCAACTGCTTCTATTCCCTTCTCATGGATAATGCTTGTATAAAGTGCAGTGACGTCACAGGTTACCCATATAAGATCGTCAGCCCATTTCATGTTCCCCAATAAATCTAAAATGTGTTTGGTGTCCCTTGTGTAAGATTTCAAGTTTTTTACATGTATCTGAAGGAACGAATCAACAAATTCGGACAAATTTGAAGTAAGAGAGTTTATCCCTGAAATAATCTGGCGACCTGGCGGGTTGATGAGGCTCTTACAGTATGAATCTTGGGTAGGTGGTACATTATTGGTGTACTAGGATTTTCCACATAAAGGAATTTGAACTCTGATTGATTCAGTACACCTTGCTGTTTCCCATCTTTTAATAAATGCATGAGGTTTTTTTTGGAAGATAATCAGCGGGTCTGTTTTGAGAGTGGAGTATGACTCCCCATCCCCCAAAATTCTAGAGGCTTCAGACACATAATCAATTCTATCCTGTATTACTATCCCTCCACCTTTATCGGCTTGACGGATAATAATATTTTGATTATTTTTCAAATCAGCAACAGCTTTCACCTCTATTGGTGTTAGGTTAGGTCTTGTTTTAGGGGGGTGCTCACAGAGGGTCTCCAAATCTTTCAAAACAAGATCAAAAAATACCTCTACATTCGGACCTTTAGATTGAGTTGGGTTAAAATTAGACCTAGGTTTAAAGTTAGAATGTATTGTTACGTTCTGATTTCCTATTGGGTTCAACATTAGCTCTGTTTCTAAAGGCCCCTCATTCTCCTCGAGTAGTGCAACCATTGATGCTAAACATTCTTTTTCTTTTTCCTGCACAGAACTATCAAATATAGGAACATTCTTAATACCATTCTTTAGAAAATGTCGTTTTAGTGTTAGTTGTCTTGTAAACCTGTGCAGGTCAATAAATAAATCAAATAAAACTGGTCCACTAGTTGGGGCGAAAGAGAGGCCTTTCTCCAATACTCTACTTGGTCTACTGTGAGAGGAAAGCTAGACAAATTGAAAATGCTTCCCTTATTGGTTTCCCTGGCTATTTTACATTGTCTCTTTCTTTGAACCTCCTTGCCCCCTCTGCTACCTCTCTTTCTAGTTTTTTTTAGGTCTTTCTGTGTTTGTACTAATTGTTTCTTTCTCTTTTCCAGGAGTAATATTTCCTTCTCCGAGCTTCTTTTAAATCTGGGTCTTTCTTCTGTTTTTGATTTGGATGCACTTGCTTCTTTCCACTCCTTCCTTTCTCTAAAAAAGACCCACTTGGTGTATTTCTAAAACTTTCTAGAAAACCTGACCTTGTCTTTGGTCTTGCTCCTAGATTCCCTTCAATGTGTGAGACCTCATTTATTCTAAATGTATCAGAGGCTGGTCTAAATGAATCCTGACCTAAATCTTTAGGCGTTGAGTAACCTCCCCTATTAGGTACTACCGAATTGATATTCAAGGGCCTATGATTAGGTTTCTCAATCTCCCTGCTTTTAGATTTTTGTGGGGCAGCAAACTTCCTCCCTGAATCAGCGGGGTTCTTATATGATTGTTCAGTGACAGGGTTGGCCCTTCCAATGGAAGTTTGATATGACCTAACCCGAGCCTGATAAGGATTCTTATTCTTGGGTCTAAATTTGTCATTTTTCTCATATTTCTTTGCCCAATTTCTTTGTTTATTTGTAGAATAATCTATATAATCCCTTTCAAACTTTTTATTTTTAGATGTTATTCATTCTTCTTCAAATCTCTCGAGTTTCAAATCTGTAGTTTCCATCAAATCATTAAATTCCATTGGATAATGGATTTATTTGACCATTATCAAAGTTGAATATGACACTAATTGAGTAATTGAGCTATTGCAATTAATTTTGCTATAAAACATCATGGCACATGGTGTAACGGTATCCCTGACGAAGCCTTTTGGTGAAACGTGTAGGAGGAGGAGCAATAGGGTGTTTTTTGCTTTCTATAGTTCGGTGGAGGTGGAGAGGACGGATAACATCACACGCTGGGCTCCAGCTGATCAAACCTGTTTATACCTGTTTACATGGTCATTGACAACCATCAGGAGGAGAGCACTGAGAGACGAAGCCCAGAGACTACCGGAAGGGTCTGTGCGTCACAGCCGGAAGTGACACAGACCCGGACACCCGGAGGGCTACGTGGTATCCGCGTGCTACAAGCACATCCAAGCGTGGTGGCACCGGAGCGGATTTCGTGACCTGAGGGACTGCAGGACCGCCACGGATCAACAGTGGAGTAAGGGTGAGCGCATCGAGCATTGTCTCAACCCTGGGGTACCCCTCTTCACTTAAACCTGCCCAGGCAGTGCACAGCTTGCAGGATTGAGACTATCCATCGGGCTACTCCCGTTTTTAACCCCCTGGAGACCCATTAAGTGTAAACGCATATCAACTTCATCTGCACTATTTTCAATTACCATTCATGTATTGATTTTTATATTGTTGTTGTCCTAGAGGGTTTTCCTTGGGACAAGTTTATTTAATAAAGATATTGAGTTTGATCACAACCCCTTATTGACTGCGCTTCCTACTTTTTCTGTTATTATTGTCACGCTCACATCAGGGACTGGGGTTCCCTGTTTCAAGAAGCTGCACCAATCATTGGGTTGTGATTATCTTAATCATATATATATATTTTTTCTAGCAAGACCCTATACGCACTGGACTGGTTCATGTCACATGGTTTTTTTTTTTGTTTTGTTTTTTTGATTTTTGTTTTTTACCCTGCTTCATTGCCCATATTCTTAGTAACATCCCATTTGGCGCTTTTACATTTTTTGTTTTTTCTTGCATGTTTACATCTTAAAAAAGACAGGAAAATCTCCCTCTATTAATGTGTCCATCTTAAAGAAGATTATTGAATATAATCAATATATTGTGTGTGGAATTTGATTATATATATATATATATTATATATAATATATATATATAATATATATATATATATATATATATTAAAACCTGTGTACATAGGGTTAGTGGCTTCCATGGCGGCGCTGCGGGGGTTCATTTATTTCAATGGATTTCCTGCAGTGTTTATCCTCCAAGGCCGAAATCACAGGAATGCGCTTGGAACCATAAACTTGGCTACATCTGTAGGTGAATTTGTGTTTGTCTCTTAGGAATCTGTAGGTTCCCCCCTCCCTTTTTTATATTATACTGTAATTGCAATAACTACTATGATAACTATCGTTGTATAAAAGGATGCTCTCTACATTGAAAAAGTTGTATAAAAGGATGCTCAACATTGAGAGGGAATAACCACTAGGAGAGTATTAATATACAACGAAACGCTCTACGGATGCTCTATGATCCAATATTATTTTACTGGTTGTGATGCGGTTATGTGTATATATATATATATATATATATATATCATGCTATTTGCTGGTTCATCTGCATCTAGATCACAACCGGGGACGTACAGACCTGTATGCCTGAGATCAATAGTGGGGAAGCTACTTGAATATTTAGTATGGAATAATATTCAGGAAAACCTAATGTAAAACAAAATTATTAGTAATAGTCCACATGGAATTATGAAGGATAGGTTGTGCCAAACTAACCTTATTTGTTTCTTTGAGGAGGTAAGTAGGAATTTAGACCAGGGAAATGCAGTTGATGTGGTCTACTTAGATTTTGCAAAGGCTTTTGATATGGTTCCACACAAGAGGTAAGTGTACAAAATAAAGCAAATTGGACTCAGTAAAAATATTTCCACCTGGATTGAAAACTTGTTGAAGGATAGACAACAGGGAGTTGTCATAAATTGAACTTTTTCAGGTTGGGCTAAAGTTGTGAGTGGAGTACTTCAGCTACTGGGATCCCTGCTTTTTAACTTGTTTATTAATGACCTTGAGGTTGGCATAGAGAGAAAAATCTCCATCTTTTCTGATTACACTAATTGTGTAACTTGGGCAGGTAAATGGCAGATGAGGTTTAATACAGATAAATCTAAGGTTATGCTTGTAGACAGCAGGCTTAGCAATAGTGCCCGAAGTCATGCAGTTGCTGCAAAAGCAAACAAGATCTTATCTTGCTGTAACGGGCAATGGATGGAAGGGAAGTAAACATAATTATGACCCTTTATAATGCATTAGTAAGACCACACCTTGAATATGTAGTACAATTTTGGCACCACTCCTTAGAATGACATTATGGAACTAGAGAAATGCAGAGAAGAGCCACCAAATTAATAAAGGGGTGGATAATCTGATTTATGAGGAGAAGCTAGCTAAATTAGATTTGTTTACTTTAGAAAAGAGGCATCTAAGAGGGGATATGATAACATTATACAAATATATTCGTGGACAGTAGAAGGGGTTTTCAAAAGAACTATTCATTCCCAGGGCAGTAAAAATGACATGGCACATCTCTTAAGGTTGGATGAAAGGAGATTTAACCAGCAACAAAGGAATGGGTTTTTTATAATAAGGGTTGTTAAAATATGGAATTTATTACCCATGAAGACTGTGATGACAGATACAATACAGTAGATATGTTAAAAAAATGGTTGGACATACATTTAGAAAGGAAAGGTACAGTACAAATGGATATACCAAATAAGTAAACATGGGAAGGATGTTGATCCAGGGAGTAATCTGATACAGGCATACCCCGCTTTAAGTACACTCACTTTAAGTACACTCGCGAGTAAGTACATATCGCCCAATAGGCAAACGGCAGCTCACGCATGCGCCTGTCAAAACATCCTGAACAGCAATACCGGCTCCCTACCTGTACCAAAGCTGTGCGCAAGCAGGGAGACTATAGAGCCTGTTACAAATGCGTTATTTACATCAGTTATGCACGTATATAATGACTGCAGTACAGTACATGCATCGATAAGTGGGAAAAGGTAGTGCTTCACTTTAAGTACATTTTCGCTTTACATACATGCTCCGGTCCCATTGCGTATGTTAATGCGGGGTATGCCTGTATAGACAATATTTGGAGTCAGGAAGAAATTTATTTTCCCCCTTATGAGATATCATTGGATGATATTTCACTGGGGTTTTCTGTTTTTCTTCCTCTTGATCAATATACTGTAAGTACGGATATAGGATAAATGATCTGTCATCTAAATTTAACGTAGGTTGAACTTCATGGACGTACTGTATGTCTTTTTTCATCCTCATCTACTATGTAACTATGTTACTAATATACTGTAAGTACAAATATAGGATAGTATATCTGTCGTCTAAATTTAGCATACAGTAGGTTGAACTTGATGGACAAATGTCTTTTTTCAACTTCATCTGCTATGTAACTATGTAATATGTCTTGTCGCCATCTCCAGATTCTTGCAAGTGCAGAGCTCAGTTTTCTGAAAATATGGGACACATCCCGGATAGGTGGACGTTTTGTCTAGGGGGCATCTTTTCTTCGTCCTCGGGTTTTGGAGTGAGGGAATAAGTGGTAAAAGTAAGCGATTAGTTTTTAAAGGTTATATTTTTATATATTTGGCGTCATCCACGCACAGTCTCTTCACATGTCCATCCTCCTAGTCAGCTCATGAGTGTGCCTACTTCAGTTTCTTTGATTTGCTTAGAGCTTGAATACATTTTGTCTGGCTACATCTTTTTTTTATAGAATCTAATACTGTAGTTGGTTAATATTATTAGATTTTATTATTTATGTCATTTACTAAGCTGTATAAAATAAAATATAACATTGACTAAACAGGAGCACACAAGGTATTTATGTAGTATATAGTAAATGGAAACAATTTTAAAGGTATGGGAGCATTTCCTGGATATTTTTCAATCAAATACAGTGTGATTTTTCAATCAAATATTATAGTGTATAATAGTGTGAACGTGTAGTAGAGAGACTGTTAACAACAGAATTTCTTTATTTGAATTTGAGATGCAAAAAAGGCATAGATGTATTGTATGCAAATAGAATAGGATTCAAGCACTTTGGGAATAGCTACTTAAAAGCTTAATTTTAATCTTTTTGCTGCCAAAGTAATTTCCACCAGTGTGTCCAAGGGAATTTTCACATTAAAAATTATTTGTGTCAGTTTTTTTTCTTCCCTAGAAGCCGATGCACATGGTTTTTGTTTTTTTTTCATTTCCCCAGAATAAGTAAAACTATTACCTGGTGCTTGTCCGAGTGTACATATGTACATATGCACTATTGCCATGAGAGTTGCTGTGCTTATTTGCTTGTGGAGTTTGCCATCACACACAACATCTACAAGACACTCATCATCTACCTTTTCCATTTCAGCCTCTGGCTCAATCTTTCTTCCTCCACTTCCTCATAGTCTTATAATAGAAGAGCCAATGCCCATTCAGCATCCATTCTTGCATGTTTTGCCGATTCGGAAGAATATGTCTCTAACTCCGACCCTTCCCTCGCAAGTTGTTCTGCTGGGTCCTGTGCACACCCAGAGGGTAAGACCTGTCCACATTCAGAAAAACACTCCTCTCAAAGATATGCAGTGTTTTCGGAACAACCTGTTCCCCTCTGCTTGAGTGAGGATTTCCCGTCGGCTCCACCTCTGTGAAGCGTCCCATGACAAAGCGGCTGAAAAAAGCCGCTCTACAAGGCTGGGACACCGCACGGATCTCACTCAGGCTCCTCCCCGTGACATCATGAGTAAGGTGCACCACGCGCAGGCTAAGCACAGGCACCGCACTACCATGGGCACATGAGGGCTCAACTACTTCTTCAATTTCTATTCACCTGCACTTCTCCCCGCCCCTGCCTATCCGTGGACTGCATATATCTAGGGGGCGGGTTTCATTCGTTATCTTGCACCTGTGTGCTGCCTTTCCATTGGCTGCCTGCCCTGTAATTACTCAGCCAGCCCTCCTACTAACTGGCTGAGCATAACCCTATTTATGTACTTGTGTTTGCCTCAAACACCTTGCTGTCTTGTCTTGCTTATCCTGTTCCTGTTTTGACCTCGGCTTGTATCTGGACCTGCGCCTCTCTGACCCTTAACCTCGGCTTGCTATTGGACCTTTACCTTCTAACCACTATCCGACTTCTCCAATCCCTGACCACGGCGAGTATATAAGACCATTCTGATCTCTCCTTTCCTGACCCAGCTACACGACCTTACTCTGCACTCCGGACGCGGTCAGTGGATTCCAACATCCCCACCTTAGCCTCGCGGTCCCGTCATGTTTGTGGTGAGCACTCGTTACAGCTTGTGACCTTTGTTCTGACCTCAGGATAATGATGAGGATGTTGGGAAAACCTCCCTTTTAGAGATGAGAATTTTTTTTTTTACAAATTGATTCCCGGCTAATTAGTTTGCAGAGTTTAAGGACTAAAAGATAGTAAGAAATCACACATTTTCACCATCAATTCACTGTTATGTCAATGAATTCCCATGCTATTCACCAATCATTAAATTTGTTTATTTATGCTAACTCCCATCCAGTGCCTGGATAAGGCTTTTATTAAAGGGAGAGATAGTTTTAAAAAATAACATTCAATTTTATTTTTGGACTGTAAGGTTACTGGAGGTCCAGTTCAACTGGTGCTGTTTTCCTAGTTCTTAGTCTTTTTTCATCATTCCACTTACAGTAGTAACAGTTATTCTTGCTGCTTGCCATGACTACACCACCATACCAAACTCACATCTTTACCAATATAACTATGTATAATGATAATTCACCCACTCTAAAGGATGCATGCTTTTACTCCCATTCATATAATTGGAAGCAACAGCATACTAAAGCTTAGCACTCTTTTGTGGATCTGGGCCTCAGTGATCTACTGTGTATGTATCTGTTGACCTTTCCCAAGGTCCCTCCCAAAGGCATACGAACATGTTGTGTATCCTACTACTAGCCTGAGGAAAGTATCCCACCAAGGTGGGGAAACAACAGGAAGATCCCAATAGCATGCACTCAATGATCGCTAGGAATGTATATGTGGGAGAATAACCCATCTGTAAGAATGTGGCTGTACCTAAAACAGTAACCAAGGCTGAGCAGTAGAGGCCAACAGATAAAGCAGAATAGCTGTCCTAAAGGAATGATGTGAACAATTGTTATATTAAAAACAAATGTATTAATAGTAAATAAAATAAAAGAATGGGACCAAATCTAAAAATAAAATAAAGAGCTGTGGGTATCTAGTTCAAATGAAAACAGCATAAATGGCTGTGAGAATATAGCAGCTCATAGGAGTCCAACATGAAAGAGGTCTGGTGGAACGTGAATCAGACAATTAAAAACTGACCCTAGATACATACCCCTACAGACAAAGGAAAAGGGGGAATGGAAGGGGTAAAAACAACATTAGGAACAAACGGCAAGGGGGAATGGACTGGGAAGGTACCCTAATCTCTACACCTCTGCTGGTCCAATACAAGGGACAAATAATGTCTGCCCAAAGGGGAACAATAGCCACAAAGCGGTGCTCTTTTCCAAAAATGGTGTCAGCATCACCTCATAGGCACACACTGTATAAATAGCCAGACAATTGTATGAAACATGCACCAGGTAGGGGAAAAATACTACATAGTGTGAGAGAAAAAACAGCTGCTGGTACAGCAACTGGAAACAAGGGTGTGTGATAAATCCAAATGTGGCCAGGGAGTTGAATTTCAAAATGCCTATGACAAAGGTGTAAGTCTAACAACAGAGAACAGTGCTGGAATCTCAAGGTAGAGCCCCGCCATAGCACCCACAATGTAACCTCACCTACATACATAACCTTACAAACAGGGGGAGGGGAGATTAAATAGAAAAAATGAAGATCGATGCAGCAGCCACTCCTATAGACTAAGACTCACCAGAAAAAATTTAAAGCAAAAAAACTTTATTGAGCTACATAAAAACGGATACTCAAGACAGACAAAAATAGAGAGTCCTCCTCCCACGCATTTCGGCATAGACTGTCCTTTCTCAAGGAGTGTGATGTCAGCAGTAGGAGGGAACTATTTAAACCTCCCACAGGCTTATTAACGGGTGTACAACACCTGAATCAATTATTTAGATATAAAGTTATAATTACATTGGATTTGTTAACTTGTTGTATACCCTTGGCAGAGAGAGAAATCCTCTAGAAGAGAGAAATCCTATAGTAATCCCAATTTGGACAAAAGACAAAATCAGTGGAACCAAAATGCAAACTGAAATATTTTTAAATAATCAGTATCTTTATCAGATTGTATACTTAGATCATTTGTGTTTAAACATATATTTATCCCTATATAAATATACTGGGACCAATATTAGTTCAAAATTAACTCCCACTCGGTATTGAGACCCTTAGGTATCAGTGTATCAATGGTAAAAATCCAAAATGCTTCTTTTTGATACAAAATCTTGGATTTATCTCCTCCTCGAATATGTGTTTTAATATGTTCAAGGGCGATACATTTAAACTTTTTTAGAATGCCTTTTTGGCATTCTTTAAAGTGATTAGAGACTGGATGAGTAATATCGCATGTGTTCCAGCATCCTGATTTTGAATGCTCTAGTGGTTAGTCCCACGTATCTTTTATTACATCCACACGTGATCATGTAGATCACGTGATCGGTGTTGCAATTTGGAAAAGAGAGAATTTTGAATTCTTTAGTGTCTTCACTATTAGTGAAGACTTTAGATTTTTGAACATGTTGGCAGATTTTACATTTACCACAAGGAAAACAGCCTAATAGATTGGGAAAAAGATTAAAGCCAGGAGGGATATCCATAGTCGCTATGGCTGGTATCAAAAACCTGTATGTAGTATTGTAGGCCACTCTGGAGTTGCAGTGGATTCGAGACCTGAACAAGGGACTCTGCTCATATTGCTGCCCGTGGATGATGCTCCAATTAGCAGCAAGTTGGAAGGCTAAAATTCAATCCCCATGATTCTGCTGGTAATGCCGCCGGTACACTAGAATGCACGTGATCGCGTGCTTGACGACGTCATGACGCTTGCCTGCTAATGGCATTTCGCATTCGCTTCCTCTGAGAAGTTAAGGCCACACAAAGTAAACAGTAATAATTAAAATTACTTACTGTCAAATGTGCCAATTCTAATCTTATTCACTGCTTTTCCAATATTCAGTAACATACAGTATGCAAAAACTTCAGAAAAAGTTTTCAACAATGAGACTAAGGACGCTCTCCAAATTAAATATTTGGGGTTGCAATTTTTTGTTGAATTTGAATTTCTTCAGAATTTATAATCCATGTGCAACTGACCAAACTTCAAAGTTTTTTAACTTCTGAAGATTTTGCTCATCTCTTGCAGTAACTTCTCAAAAAGCAATTACAGTTAGGAGGGGAACAATTTGCAAGAGGTTGTCAAATTTGTGATTTGGGGTATTTAAGGAACAAAGTTTGAAGTACACTCTAGGAAAGTGGACTATCTAACACTTTTCTTGACAATATGGTGAACAACATTGTTTTTGAAGGAAGAAGGGTTTACTTGGATCCACAAGAAGAGTAGAAACTTCGTTAAATGAGAGCTTAAGTACTGAAGAGTTGAGAGTTTTTCTTTCAATAGGACAAAGGCTTAAACACAGGAATTTTTACCTTAAGCAGGGTATTAGACAGTGATGCTTTGGAAATATGTTTTAAATTTACATTTAAGACATAACAGATTTTGAACCTACAGATAATGGATAAGAAATACGTGATTTTTGAATGCAACTGAGATAATTGAGTTAATACCAAAGAGTACTAATTCCAAAATTTGTCCCACAAATTAATTGAAGAGGTTTGGACAATATTCGATTAATGAACAAATATTTTAATGCAAACAATTAAAGTGAATGTATCCAGTTACGCTGTTGGCCTCCATTCGCACATTCAAAAGAACAAGATTATTTGTAGTTAAAGTTTATATATCCCCTCACACACACCTTCAAATAACATGGGGAGAGAAACCTGTGCAAAAAAATGGGCACCAAGAGATATGTGGGAAATATGCAGATAACAGCTATTAGCATACACAATTAGCATGTTCCCCTGTTATCACAGGTGTGACAATTTTTTGTGAATAGGTGTCTCACCATGTATTGTGTGATGACTTTTTTAAGGGCATATGTTCCTTGAGGGCGATTGTCCTTTTTTGTGACCCCTAACCGAGAATATTCACGCATACAATTAAACACCTTATTCGCAGCGAACTCAAATTTCAGAATACAACTCGCACATCTGTCATATGTCATATGATAAACTAATGGATTTGATCTTAGCAGGTTTATAATTTTTTTATAAAACCGAGTCATGTATAGGTATATCTGATTCTTGATAGAATAGTGGTTTTAAGCCTGCCTTAAAGCAATAATATAAAGCATAGTTTGACACGATGGAGTAATGAAATGAATTTGACCTGTTAATAATGATCTAATTATCTAATTACTAACTTCCAACCTACTGTACTATCATAGGAGGCTATGATGATCTAGTGAAGCAGAGAAAGACTTAGTGTGAGCATATGCCATGGATATAAAATTCAAGAACCATTTCCTAGAATGGGTAATTGGTTTTAGAACTCAAATGAGCCTTAATCAATTAATGTACAGTATCTGCTTAATAATAAGAAAAGTTAATATCATAATGAGATTGGTGGGCAGTAGAGATGTGTTGGATTACTGAATTAATTAAACTATGGAACTAATAACAATTAAATGATAGAGAATACACAGAGTCTGCACTACAACCATATTTAAAGTAGCAATAAGGCAAAAATCCCAAACAAAAAATATATATAATCTACTGTATATATGTTAGGGTGGTGCGCCTCAGGAGAGCAAATTGCAAATATGAATAAAAAACAAGAGAGGCCGTAAAGCTGTGTATAAAACTCTGTGAAGATAGAGCAGTACTAAGAGTAAAGTTTTCAGTGTAAAAGGGTGGAACGAGTTCATTATACAACCATAAGATTTAACAAAGTGCAGTATCAAGGGAGTGGTATGATCAGGCAAATGGCTAGCACGCTTAGGCTGGACTAAGGCCTCGTCCATGGTTGTTGCTTGCTGGCGGAGGCGCGCTGAGGCGTGCTTCCGCTCAGCACTGAGCCCCTACAGCCGCAATTAGAACGGCTTTAGTAGGGGCTCGCCTACGCTTCCGCAAGCGCGCGGAAGCGTTGGTCTTAGAGAAATTTAACATTTCCCTGCTTGCCGGAGCGTAGGGCTGGTCACGTGACCAACACATCCTCCTGAGACAGTGGAAAAAGAGTCAAGGAAGGCAGGAGGAGAATTAGGAAGAGGTGTAGGATGGGAGGAATAAACAGAGGGGATGTTCTGACGTATGGATTTCACCTTTTCCTTAAAATAGTCAGCAAAGTCCTGAGCGGAGATGGAGGAAGGAGAGGCAGCTGAGGGTGGTTCGAGTAGAGTATCAAAGACATAGAACAGTCGACGTGGGTTAGACTTGTGCATGTTGATTAGTGAAGAAAAGCAGGCTTATTTAGCTTGCGAGAGGGCAGAGTTGAAACAGGATAGCATAAATTTGTAGTGAAGGAAGTCTGCGAGAGTATGAGATTTCCTCCAGAGGCGTTCAGAGGAACGAGTGGAGGAACGCAGCATGCGTGTGTGGGAATTTAACCAGGGTCTAGGGTTAGAAGGGCGAGTGCGGCAGAGAGAAAGCGGGGCATGTAGATCAAGAGAGGAGGACAAGGCAGAGTTGTAGTTCCTGACCAGGTTGTCAGGGTCTATAGCAGAGCTGAGAGAGGAGAGAGAGGAGTGTAAAGTGGACTCAAAGTCAGGTAAGTTAATAGAGCACAGGTTTCTGCAGAACCGGTGGGTAGATGGAGGTGGAGAAGGGGAGAAGCGAGATAGAGAGAATGAGATGAGGTGATGGTCAGAGAGAGGAAAAGGGGAAATAGAGAAATCGGAGAGAGAGAAGTTTTTAGTGAAAACCAGGTCTAAGTAGTGGCCATCCTTGTGGGTGCTGGCTGCAGTCCACTGTTGAAGGCCAAAAGAAGAGGTTAAAGAAAAAAAGCGGGAAGCCCAAGGGAGAGAGGGGTCATCAATGTGGCAATTGAAGTCCCCAAGGAGAAGAACAGGGGAGTCTGAGGAGAGACAGAAAGAGAGCCAGGATTCAAAGTGAGAGAGAAAGGCAGAAGGGGGATGAGTAGAGGTAGGTGGGCGATAGATGACCGCCACGTGGACAGGGAGAGGAGAGAAGATCTGGACTGTGTGAACCTCAAAAGAGGGAATAGCAAGAGATGGAGGAATAGGAAGAGTTCGGTAATGACAGAGAGAGGAGAGCAGGAGCCCCACGCCCCCACCCCTGCCATCAGGGCACGGAGTGTGGGAGAAGGAAAGGCCGCCGTAGGAGACGGCAGCTTCCAGAGCAGAGTCAGACTGAGTGAGCCAGGTCTCAGTTATAGCAACGAGAAGCAGAGAGTGAGAGAGAAAGAAGTCATGCACAGAGAGGAACTTGTTAGAGAGGGAGCGAGCATTCCAAAGGTCACAGGAGAAAGGGAGAGAGGAGGGAGGGTGGCAGGGGATGGGTATGAGGTTGGAGGGGTTAACACCAGAAGGAGTAGAAGTTGCATATGGGAGGCGAGGACGAGAGCAAGTAGAAATAAGGCAGGGACCAGGATTGGGAGAGATATCCCCAGAAGCAAGGAGGAGAAGCATGGAAAGAAAGATGCTTTGATCCAATAAACCTTATTTTTATTGGGAACACACTCTCCAGCATTTTTTTCCAGTAGTGCTCCATCTCTCCCTGCTGAACCTGTCTACTACTCTGGAGAACCGGCAACACACACCTATGAAGAACCCACTGAAGACCCATCTGCAAAAAGTGAGTGAATTTACTCCAGCTAACACCACAGGAATCCTTTTCAATGTTACAGACCAGACACAAGCAAGTGTGAGTATTCATCATTACAAAGGTGTTACTCTTCTGGTTTATTGATCAAATGGATGTGATGTTTCAGAATATAGATGGTCCATTATAGTGTGGGATATCTCTGGGAATGGATTGATTTCTTTATTATATTGCTACAACCTATATTGGTCAGGTCTATGTTAGAGCACCATACAGCTTTGTTTTGCTCTTGGAAAGAAAGCGAATGTGTGAGGATGATTTGTGGGGGTCTTTTTTAGTGTAGGGGATATAGCTGTGTGGTGACAGAGGGCGCAGGTAAGAAAGGAGTTCATGTGAACTGAGAAGTGGGGAAGAAAGGAGAGATGGAGATATATGAATAGAGTTAGAGACATAAGGAGACTGGTGGAAGGAATTGCATAATTTGAAAATAAGTGAGGTTACAGCAAATATAAAAAATAAAGGTGGCATCACAGCAATAGTTAAGTGTTGAGATGTGCAGTCTGGGATAGATGATATCCTCTTTTCCAACGTTGATCAAATGCAGGAATCAGAAGCAGTAGGTGTTATCCACTTTTCCACTTCTTTTTAAACTTCCTTTTTAAACTTCAAATCTAAATAGAACTAAATACACAGCAGGGGAGGATATCAGGATAGACAGACAGTTTGGAATATGTTTTTACCTAAATAGAACTAAATACACAGCAGGGGAGGATATCAGGATAGACAAACAGTTTGGAATATGTTTTTACCTAAAAAGAACTAAATATACAGCAGGGGAGGATATCAGAATAGACAGACAGTTTGGAATATGTTTTTACCTAAATAGAACTAAATACACAGCAGGGGAGGATATCAGGATAGACAGACAGTTTGGAATATGTTTTTACCTAAATAGAACTAAATACACAGCAGGGGAAGATATCAGGATAGACAGACAGTTTGGAATATGTTTTTACCTGAGGAAAGAGAAGAGATGAGATGAGTGATCAATAGTCTTCCTTTTTAAACTTCAAATCTACTTGAAACATTTTTACTTAAAAGCATATCTGCTTAGGATCATTGGTCCATGTAATACAGAAGCTACAATATATCCTTATGTTACCAAGGTAACATTATCTATTGTTCCAGTTTATAGCACAAACTGCTGGGAAATTTGGCAGCAAATTATCACAAACAGGAAAGTGTTGCACAGATTTTGCATTGCTTGGGAGGTGGGATTAAACCTGCAATAGAAACCAAACAAGGCTTTAACACTCATTAAAAATTGCACTGAGATGAATAAAAAAATGATTTTGCTGCTTTAACTCCTTAGTAGCCCACGGGTCAACTAGTCATGTGTTTCCATGACTAGCTGAGTAAAAATGCACACATTACCTACCCTTTGGCCACCTTAGTTGGTAGTAAACCATTGCCATTCAATGCTTTACAAACTGTTATGTAACCAATGGGTTAACCCCTTCCTCAACCCCTTTGGTGGCCTAATCACCCTCCCTGGGGCAACTACTCAGATCTTCCACCACCCCTACCCCCAACAAATCAGTGCTCCTCCC
The DNA here is from genome assembly GCA_036426205.1 of Ascaphus truei. Lineage (NCBI taxonomy): Eukaryota > Metazoa > Chordata > Amphibia > Anura > Ascaphidae > Ascaphus > Ascaphus truei. The sequence continues at coordinate 87,330,658 of CM071568.1, read as the reverse complement.
CAAAATTCTGGGCAATATCCCTCTTAGCCAAATGTGTTTAATATGGATATTGCCCATAGAAAAGCATTAACAAAAATAAATGTAACAAAATATACATTTCAATAAAATAAGAATATAAACAAACTCTAGCCTTTTATTCTATTGATTGTCACTGTACTGTACTGTTACTGTTACCTAAACCCTCAATGGGGCTCTAGATAGCCACTTTGGCAATCAATGAATACCCTGAATAAATAAAAGTTTTACTTACCCCTGCTGGGATGAAGGTTGTCCTCCTTATCCTCAGAGCAGATAATTCCAATAAAGGGCAAATGCGCAACCATAAAAAAAAAAAAACAATCCTAGCCTGATTGCCAATAACATTTTTAATCCAAAAAAACATGAAGAATGAATCAAGCAGGAACAATAAATCCAATCTGGAAGTAATGAATCCTCCGTTGATTGAAGAGCAGTGACCGGTCCATGTCACCGTGACATTGAAAGTGAAGTGAGATACCGGCACCCCCTACAGAGGTAAGTATCTCGGAAAGCAGCAGGTCCCTCTAGCTGAAATTAATGGGGTTAAGCTCTGAAGAACACCTGCTTCAAAACTAGTTAAACAAAATTAGAGATTTTGAGCTGCCTTTATGATAGTCCTTTTGGGACTGATCCGCAGAAATCCCGGGCAGATTCCAATCTTGTCCATCTCTAGTAATAACATGCAAATGAGCACTCCGTGTGTCATTGTTTGCTTCTTGTTCATTTTAACGCAAAACCCTATGAGCCTCTGACTTCTGTATTACACAGATGTTTCAGCCCAGCCTGGCTTAAAGAAGTGCATATGAAAACAGAACAGACTGGAAGGCGCTCCCTGATGGAGTACTTTAGCGTAGTAATTTACATATCAGGTTTAAATAAACCTCAATGGTATCTATAACACTGAAAATAAGTACGTTGTTAAAAATACAATATGTATAAATAAATCACTAAATGAAAAAGTCAGGAGACCACTCAACCTCATGCAGGAGAAAGGCCAATTTCTTCCAAGGGTACAGATGCGCAAGGGGTGAGGGAGTGTGTCACTGACAGATGTAATTGCAGGCAGCAGGTTCTGGTCTTGATAAACTACAGCGTAGCCAGGCATGGTAGATAGGATAAAAGTGCATAGCCAGTAAACCTACTCACGTCATCTGTTTCAAACTTTTGGGTCTCATCAGTGTGAGGTTGGATGTTTTGCAATATGAAGCTGGTAATGTAATAACATTTTACGACTTTAAAATCACAGAAAATGTGCAGTTTCGCCACTTTTAGTTTTTTTTTCTAGAGGGTAGAGAGAGGAGAGAGACAGTAAATGTTTTTTAAATAGATTTAGAAACAGTTGTTGCACCCATGAATGTGATGTGATGCATTAACACTACCATGTTATAACTTATTACCGCAAGTTTTACTGCAAGCACCATTGAAAACAATGGCAATGCATGCGTTTTCTCCTTAACACATGCAATATTTACAGGATTACTTATCGTGTTATTCCATGTTAACAAGGGTAATAACATTGGCTACATCTTTACCTTAATACTGAGGTATGCTTTTGTGTCAGACAGAGTGTATTCTCTCATAAAGGTCAAGCCAACATTGAAGATGAAGAGCATGTGTTTTGTTTTGCTAAACATACATTAATCAAAATTCCATATTGGGCCATCATAAGAAAGAAGCATACCAATATATATTACCATAGTAAATATGTATAACACTTTTAAATTACTAAACATTTGCAAATATGCAAAGCTATAATTCATGTCTTACAGTATAATTATATAAATGGCAAAGCCATAGTATAGTGTAACAGCAAATCATTGTAATGTGTCATTGGTTAAAATAAAGATCAAGCAAAATAAATGAGTTGATTTATTAGGATAGAAAAATCCTTCATGTTAACCCGTGCTAGGAAATGGGGGACACAAATTATACGTAAAGCCATCAGGGCGTCAAGAAAAAAATAAAACAAAGATATTAGAATATCTCGAAAAAATAGCTATTGAAACAATTAACACTGAAGATAAATAAAGGAAAGAGACAAGGAGCAATATGTATATATTAGAATCTCTAATAGTATATATATTATCATATAACATCTACAGGATATATATATATCTATATCTATATATAGATATATTATAATATATATATATATATATTATACTATCCAGTAATATTAGACCACTACAAGAATGAGCCATGTATGCTAAAAGAAGAATGGAAATACAGAGGACAAAATGTGATCAATTTGAATTGATTCTAGGATGATTACCCACATTTTCACACAAACAGCCATCAAACATACAAGGTAAAACAGAAGGGTAGAATTCCCTTAAAGTAATGAAAAACAAAATCAACACTTACATCTCAAATAAGTATCACTAGTGTCTGATATATAATAATTCACAACTTAGATAATGTCTAATGTAGATGTATCATTTTTTGAACAGGCTTCTCCTTTGTTCTTACTTCTAAATATTTTTTAGTTCTAGTTCGAGTTATTTAGATTTGGATGTGTTTATATTCTGTTTCTACTGGTGTAATATTGCATTAAAAAGTACATTAATGGGGGCGTAGCCAGGACGTGGAGCAAGGAAGTCGCAAGCTAGCTTGACTCCATCCTGAGGATAGGGTAAGGGGGAGAAATACCCCTTAAAATCCAGCAAAATAAATAAAAAAATAGCTCCTTAGTCGCATGGACAGCTGGACCCCACTCCGCAAATAGCCTGCGGCACTAACGAGCGTCGGGAGACCCGCGGCCACTGGGAGCTCGTGTCTCTCTCTCTGTCCCTGACTCCAAAATGGCTGCCGGAGCCGCGCGGCTCTCCTGAGGGGCAGCAGTTCGGGGCGTCAGCTGGGGAGGACGAACGAAACCCCCCTTCCTCTGGCGATCGGGAGATCCCCCCTGAGTACACCTAAACAGGGGTACAGAGATTCTGGCCCGGCAGGTATGGGCGTCCGCAGAAATTTTTTCAGGGGGAGGCATCATTTATAACCGCAGCGCAATGGCGGTCCCGGCTGCGGCACAGATTGGTCCCGACTTGGGAGTGAGACGGCTTTCATTGGTAGGTAGTGTTACAAATGAGAGCCGCATCACTCCCGAGTGCTACCAATGACAGTGCGCTGCGCTTCCTCCTGCGTAGCAGCATAGGCTAGCCTACCTCTAGCTGCCTGCCGCGGCGCCAGGGGCACCCACCCACCTCCGTCCAGGTCCAACCACCTCAGTCCCGGTCCACCTAGAGTCTGTTTTTGGCGTTTATAGCGCCGTTAACGTACTGTACGGTGCCATAAATGCCAAAAACAGCCCAGGACTGCGAGTGATCCAGGCAGAGCCGCCAACAGAAATCATGGGGCCCAGGACAAATGAAAGGAGCAGCCCCCCCCGAACCCATAGGGCCCCCCCGAACCCATAGCACCTACCACGAAAAAATATCTTTTAGAGCGCAACTTTTACTTAACTGTTTTCTTATTGTGATACAGAATAAAACAGTACAATGCAACCTGTTTATTTTTATATTTTCAACAAAAGACATGTGTCTGCCTGCCTGGGTGGGTGAGTGGGTGAATGACAGTAGAATGACAGTGGGTGAGTGGGTGAGTGGGTGAATGACAGTGGGTGGGTGAATGACAGTGGGTGGGTGAATGACGGTGGGTCGGTGGGTGAATGACAGTGGGTGGGTGGGTGAATGACGGTGGGTGGGTGAATGACAGTGGGTGGGTGGATGACAGTGGGTCGGTGGGTGAATGACAGTGGGTGGGTGAATGACAGTGGGTGGGTGAATGACGGTGGGTGGGTGAATGACGGTTGAATGACGGTGGGTGGGTGGGATAATGACGGTAGGTGGGTGGATGAATGATGGTGGGTGGGTGGATGAATGATGGTGGGTGTGTGGGTGAATGACAGTGAGTAGTGGATGGATGGGTGAATGACAGTGGGTGAATGACAGTGGGTGGGTGGGTGAATATTGAATTTGGGTGGCTGAATGATGATGGGTGGGTGAATGATGGTGGGAGAGAGTGACTGGGTGACAGTGACTGGGTGGGTGGGTGACAGTGACTGGGTGGGTGGGAGACAGTGACTGGGTGGGTGGGAGGGAGACAGTTACTGGGTGGGTGGGAGACAGTGGGTGGGTGGGAGACAGTGACTGGGTGGGACAGTGACTTGACAGTGACTGGGTGGGTGACAGTGACTTGGTGAGTGACAGTCAGTGACTGGGTGGGTGACAGTGACAGTGGTTGACGTTGACAGTGGGTAATGGTGACAGTGGGTAACGGTGACATTGGATGACAGTGACAGTGGGTGATGGTGACAGTGGGTGACAGTGACAGTGGGTGACAGTGACTGGGTGGGGTGACTTACCTTGACCGGGTGGGTGCAGTTTGTGGCCAGACGCTTCCCCCTCCTGCCCCCGATATCCCATTCTGTCCCCGATATCCCAGCGGAAGCTGCCAGGGATGGGAGGTGGGCTTGGTGAGGGGGGCACGGGAGGTGGGCTCGGGAGGGGGGGGCAAGGCCACGGGAGGTGGGCCGGGGGGCACGTGGGAGGTGGGTGCACGGGAAGCTGGCCAAGGGGGGGAAGCGGGCCGCAGAAGAGCTGGTACTTCCCCCTCAATCCCACGTTGGGAGCGGGAGGGGGAGCGGGCCTCAGAGGAGCTTGGCTTGTACTTCCCCCTCCGTCCCACTTTGGGAGCGGGGGGAAGCGGGCCCTGCTTGCCCTGTGCAAGCTTGGCTTGTACTTCCCCCTCCGTCCCACTTTGGGACCGCGGGGAATCGGCGCGATTTTTTAAAACTTTTTTTAAAAATGTATTTAATTAACTGGTTCCCGGCTGCGCAGGGGGCCCGGCCTGACCCACGGGGCCCGGGAAGCAGTACCCTTTGTCCCCCCTGTGCCCCCCCTGTTGGTGGCCCTGGATCCAGGTGGGGGTAAGCGCCCCCCCCATGCAGGAGTGAAGAGGGCGGACGACCCCTTTCCCCAAAATGGCCACCCGACCCACGCGACAGCCCTAGAGCACCAGTGGTGCAGTGCTACCACACAGCACAGTGCTGCCCTAGAAGGAAGAGGATCCTGCAGGGGGCGCCAGGGGGAGTATCGGGCGATCGCCCGGGAACCGGGGAGGAGGCAAACTGCCACACTACCTGAGCTGCGGGACTGGAGACGGAAGGGAGGAAGCCAGTCAGTTTGTGTGCCAGTTGAATCAGAGGTAGGGTAAGAAGGGGGCAGATACTTGAGGGTTAAAGAAGCCCTGATGCACAGAATCCCTTAGAGACACCCTGCTATTAGCCTGCTGCAGTGCCTAACAAAATTAAAACAGAGGAAGTGGGTGCCCCCCTCACCCCGTTGTCTGATACACAGCTGCATGGTGGGCCTTCGCCCTCCCCTCTCCCCCCCCCACCTCCACACAAGGATACAATTACAGACCCAAAAGACACTGTAGGTGCCAAGAAGGAGGTTGCCGATCGGGACCTGCGAGCCTAATCAGCGGTTCAACTCCAACCCGGCATAAAGTCCCCTGAGCAGGATAACCTGCAAATTCACTCAAAAAACAACATACCCCTGCGAACACCTAAATAAATCCATGTAACAGTGGGAACCTTCTGTGAAGTGGTGTAAATGTGGTCTCGATAAAACTAAAAGTTCAAGACTAGGACCCCCTCAGGGGACTATGGATTAAAGCAGTTAAATATATAGCTCAACAGGAGCTACCTTGGGCTAACAACTTCTAGTTATTTGTACAAAACAGGTTAGAGAAATGGCTCTGCCAAAAAAGCCACCAAAACCAGATGCTTCCTTGTTTTTTAAACAAAAGAGTGGCACACTGAAACCTCCAAGAAAAGACCTCGCAATCTCAGGACCACAGAGAGACGGAGTCAGGCTCAGACTCGGATCAAGGGACAATTATAAGAAATGACCTGAAGGCCTGGGTCAAAGAGATCAAGCAGACATTCCATGAGGAACTGCAGAGCGCAATGAAGGGACTACGCTCTGAAATTGCGGCAGTCGAGGTGCGCACTACAGGTCTCGAAGAAGCTATGGAGGCCTCCACCGAAAGATAGATCAAGACAGACTCAAATGTAGCCCAGCTGAAAGATCAGATACCTCGCCTCCAAGACGCGCAGGAGGAAGCCGCGAATCGATCAAGAATGAACAATATCCGGATTCGGAATGTCCCAGAGTCGGTCCCTGCAGAAGATATTAAACCTTATCTCCACAGGCTGTTTCAAAGTATACTTCCAGAAGATACCAATCCTAAACTGGAACTTGACAGGGCCCATTGAGTCTTCAAACCCAAGGAGTTTGAGAACAGAGGACCCAGAGATATCATTACCAGGCTGCATTACTTCTCAACCAAAGAGGAAATGATCACCAAAATCAGAAACCAGGATAAGATCCACTTTGAAGAATCGGAACTACAAATCTTTTCCGACCTTGCGCCTGCCACACTGGCTAAAAGACGGGAGCTTAGAGAGATAACGAGCTTTCTATGAAGTAAAGACATCAGATACCGCTGGGGTTTCCCATTCCGTCTACAAGCATCGCACAAAGGGAAACAAGCAACACTCAGGAATCCTGAGGAAGGCCCGGCATTCATGGCAGCCCATGGTCTGGAGGTCCCACCAGAAATTGAAGCCCAGACGAGAGCCCCACTACAAGGAAATCGGAGACAATGGACTAGAGTTCAAGCGTCCTCAAGGAGGACTTAAACAACTGCGATTTATTCTAACTATTTTCAATATTGGAGAATAAAGTTTATGTTAAGTAGAATCTTTAGATCATTAAGAATTAAGTGAGCTATAATAACAAGTCCAGAGGTTTAAATATGTAGACTAACTATAACCATAAGATTTGTTGTGTACCCCAAAGTATTATATAACTGGTTAACATTTGATTGTTGTTTTCATATATATGTTTTAGCACTGACAACAATTTTATGAAGGACAGGAAGATTGAAGGCCATAAAACCTCAGCCAAGCTCCCAAGTTGAACGGTTACCTGCAGGTGTCCAAAATTCATCAGAATGCAAGTACCACAATGCTCCACACTTCCCCCCCCCCTTATTTTAGACTCTGCGTGACCCAAAAATCCCCAGAGTAGAGTCAAAGGCCCGAGTTAATAGAGGGCCCGGTCCCACACCAAGTTAACAACCCCCAAGTCTACTTTTGTTTTTACCCAATTACTTTTCCCCCGCATCCCAAATGGAATCCATACAAAAACACTGAGCTCAGTATAATAAGAAAACAGGGAGAGGTACACTCCCTGAAACAAAATAGTCAGGAAGTACAGTATGTAGACTCAAAAAACCCAGTAACAAAGAAACTTTGTATAAATCAATAAATGACAATGTACTGTATAGATAGCCGTTTAAAAATAATCACACAGAATGTCAAAGGGTTAAACTCTCCTATGAAAAGAAGGCTTATGTTCAGAGATTTTAAAGCTAAACAAGGAGATATCTACATGATCCAAGAGACGCACTTGGTTAGAGATGATATAAATAGACTGAGAGATACAAATTTCCATCACATTTACCATTCCCCAGCAATAAATAAAAAGGCAGTAGAAGCAATATTGATTAAAACTGGTGTCCCCTTTGCTATAGATAAGATAAAAAGAGACAAAGAAGGACGCATGCTAATTATATCTGGCAAATTAGGACCCACAGACCTGAACTTAGTCTGTTTGTATGCTCCTAATAAAGTCCGGGAAATGTTTATTTGTGAGGCATTTGATATAATCAATACAGGAGAGGCCATTTAATAATTGGAGGTGATCTAAACACGATCATAGACAGCAACAAAGACAAAGCTAGAATACCAGGCAGAGAACAAACACATAAATTTGAAAAATTCAACTGCCCTCAAACAAAATATAAGAACAAGTGGACTGGTAGATGCATGGCGGCTGATGAACCCTATAATAAGGGGGTACTCATTTTACTCAGCCCCACACAAACAGTATACGCGTATAGATTATATTTTTATATCTAGAGAATTGGCTAACCGTATAGTAAAAGCAGAAATAGATATATTACATGGTCAGACCACACCCTAGTGCTATTAACACTGAAGGATCTACACCAGAGACCAGCCGGAGCAACATGGCGTATGAACGACCTCCTGCTTAGAATACCCGAGACCAAAAATGCGATAAGGGCTGCTACTGTATACTAGGCTATTTCTCAATAAATGACAACGGACAAGTAGAAGACAGCAGTCTATGGGCTGCACACAAAGCGACCATCAGAGGTAAAATAATCAATTTAACCTCACACAGAAAAAGAGAAAAAATAAGAATATAAACAGTTTAAACGCAAGCATTAGGGAGAATGAGGAGAACTTCCAAAGTAACCCCTCAGATGAAATTAGAGCTAAAATAGATGAATACAGAACAAAACTCAAAAATATACAGAGAGAGGACACCGAGAAAGCAATGAGCTGGACAAACCAAACGTATTGTGAGAAAGGAAACAAAGCAGACAGATATTTAGCAGCCAAACTCTGCAATAAAACGACTAATCTCAATATATTTAGTATAAAGACAACCAAGATAAAATTATAAATAATCTCGTAGAAATAAATAAAGAATTTGTGGCTTACTACAACAATTTATATAATTTGACAAAACAAGACCGAAACGAAATAGACATGGCTACAAAAATAGATGACTATATAAAAACAACCAGATTAACTAAGCTAGATGAATCAGAGACAAACTATCAAGGAGCCCCTATAACAGAGGAGGAAGTAACCGGTGCTATTAAATCCCTTAAGAATTCTAAAGCCCAGGGCCCGGACGGCTTTACGAATTTTTATTATAAAAAATACGAGAATATACTGAAACCCTATCTAATTAGATGGTTTAATGGGATCTTAAATGGCAAAACTATGCCAACGAGTCACTGGAAGCCTCAATAATAGTAATCCAAAAAGAAGGAAAATATCCCACCCTATGCTCTAGCTACAGACCAATTTCTTTGATAAATACAGCTACAAAATTGTTTGCAAAAATCTTAGCGATCAGACTGAACAAGGTTCTAAATATCTTGATCCACCCAGACCAAGTGGGGTTTACCCCAGAACGACAGGCCTCAGATAATATCCGCAGGATCATTAATATCATCCATAACAGCAACACGAATCAATGCCCCACACTGATACTAGGACTTGACGCAGACAGGATGGCCTTGCCCTTTATGTTTCGAGCGCTCAGAGAGGTAGGACTCCCTGAAAATTTTATAAATGGTATAGCAGCCCTATTTTCCAACCCAACAGCTACAGTCCGCACCTCAGGCTACACCTCAGCACCTTTTAATATTACAAACGGCACCAGACAGGGTTGCCCGCTATACCCTTGTTGTTTGCAATTTGCATAGAAGTCTTAGCCACAAGAATTAGATCAAACCCAGAGATAAAAGGCGTTCCTATAGGCAATGAAGTCTACAAGACATCCCTCTTTGCAGATGATATTCTACATTTCCTTGACCAGCCCAGAGCCATCCCTGAGAAGCCTGTTTGATACATTAGATGAATTCTGCAAAATTTCAAATTTCAAAGTCAACCACACTAAATCTGAAGCTATAAATATTTTCATACCCATAGAAAAAGAGAAAGAGCTCAAAAAGAAATTTCCTATAAAGTGGAAGACAGATAAGATAAAATATCTGGGGGTTTTCATTACACAAAAATACGAGGATATTTATAACGCAAATTACCCAAATCTAATCAAAACTTTAAAAAAAGATTTGTCGAACTGGTCGAGTCATCAGATATCCTGGTCAGGTAGGATTGTTTCAGTTAAAATGAACCTACTACCAAGAATTTTATACTTGTTTCAAGTCCTCCCAGTAACTGTCCCATTGAATGTCATTAGGGACCTGGAAAAAGAGATAGCCAAATTTATCTGGAATGGTAAAAATCCTTGAATTAAGAAAAAAATAATGACACTCCCTCTGACCAGAGGAGGCCTGGGGCAACCCAACCTAGCTACATATTATGAAGCAGCTAGACTGAGTTAAATAATTTATTGGTCTGCAACCCTGGGTACAAAGCCATGGGTAGATAAAGAGAGAACGGAGGCTAAAATGTCAAATATGGCAAACCTTTGTGGATAAAAAAAATAAAACAGAGCAGACCACTATAAATCCCACCCAGTCTTAACACACTCTTTAACCATCTGGGATAAAAACTGTAAACATAAACAGATCTCATCTATCCCTTCGCCTATGACACCAATCAGACTCAACGCAGAGTTCCCAGCATCGCACCACTCAACTGTTTTTTAAAGATGGGAAGAAAAAGGGCTATCCTCTATTGGTAGCATGCAAAAAGGGGGTAGAGTTAAGCCATTCTCTGTTTTAAACGAAGAATATGATATCCCGAATACATATACACTCCAGTATATACAGCTTAAACATTATGTTTCCTCGATACAACCACAAGATATATGGACTAGATCCCTAACCACTTTCGAGAGGTTGTATCAATCAGGCATATACCATACAGGGACAATCGACCAATTTTACCAGGTACTGATATAGCAACATAGAGGGCAAACAAGCAAAAATATATCAGATTGGGAAAAAGATATAGGAAATACCATGGAGGGGGAGGACTGGGAAGAAATATATGAAAGAATAGCTAGAGCTTCCAGATGCTCAGCGGTTAGAGAAACGAATGTGAAAATCCTTCACAGATGGTATTATACGCCTGTACGCCTCCATTATTTCTTCCCATCAACCTCCCCCATGTGCTGGCGTAATTGCAGACAAGTGGGCACGTTTAAACATATCTGGTGGTCATGTCCCAAGATTATCCTATTCTGGGGAAGAATTAAAAGACTAATAAAGGGGGTACTAGGTCTGTATTTGACATGGGATATGGAAACTGTACTTTTATTAAAACCTACAGAAGGTTTCGAAAGGAAGGCAGACTATTTGATAATACAAATTCTCTCGGCAGCTAAAGCAATGATAGCGAAACACTGGAAACAGAACAATTCCCCACCAATTACAACAGTAATGAATAAAATGAACCATGTTATGACTATGGAAAGACTAACCCGTCTAGTCCATGGTAGATTTAATAGCTTCTTGACAACCTGGGACCCTTGGGCGACCTATATATGGCAAAATCCAAATCTGACTTAAGACCGTGAACTCAGATATGATTCCAAACCAAATGCCATGTCGGCATTTCTAACATATAGGATGTCTTTTATATTTTTATATTAATATATATATACCTTTACTTGCTAGATCCCTGCGTGGAGACCATTGTGGATGATCCCACCTAACTCTCCCCACCCACCCTTTTCATTTTCTGTACCACTCTCCCCCTCCATTTTAAGTTTTGAAAAATAATTAAATACAAGTTTAAAAAAAAAGTACATGATTTTGTTTATGTTATTAATTTGAAGCAAATTATATTTTTGGATGAGCTAGGGAAGTGAAGACTTCAACTAGACTTTGTGACCAGTAGAAAAAAGAAAAAAACAGCACACAGCCAAGGGAGTAGGTAGTCCTTACTCCCTTGCCTGTGCACTGCTTTTTTTCCTACTTGATTCAACTACAGCGACCAGCACGCCGCAGAGAAATCTCCTGAGACACAATCAAAATCACGACAAAAGTGTGTATCATCCTAAATAAGTATGTTATAGACACCCGCAATGAGGTTATTGATAAGTGTGGGACACCCCACATTCTCTGAACCTTTAGGGGACATATTTCATACTGCTATCAATAATTACTTAAGAGGATTGGATGCATATTTATGTACCTTTACGGGTATAGTCCATTATGGAGTGCACTGTTTACAGATGCAGCCACAAGTATTAGAACACTTGTACCTAGGAAATTCTGGGAGATTCTGGGGCAGTCTCACAGTAAATGCCTCAACATTGTCTCAACATTGCCTCAACAATTCTGTAAGATTCTTAATGGCCCATAGGATTAACACAGCAGGGGGGGCCCTGCTGTGTTAATCCGATGAGCCATTAAGAATTTCACAGAAATACTGAGGCAATGTTGCAGCAATGTTGAGGCATTTACTGTGAGACTGCCCCAGAATTTCCAAGGCAAGAATTATAATACTAGTGGCTGCATCTGTATGTATAAATGATATACAGGATCTATTTGCTTTAGAACCCTGATACTTTTTTACTATTGCTAGACTTTGTGACCACTTTGGTTGTGTTTTATTTTATGTGTCTTTGTTCTCTCTCCACTGGCCAAACCTCTTGATATACACTATTCTGATGACATTTTGAGGGTACCTTTCTGCTATCCTAACTTAGATCTGCCATAAGTTTCAACTATATCGGTGCAACCCCGTTTTGGAATAATTTCTTTGTTTGTTGTTTAAGTAAAAAAAAACCAGTACATTTCATCGAGAAATTAAACATTTCAAATTAAAATACTTTGTTAACTATGGTGACAAACAACAATGTAAACCAACAACCTGTAGCTTTACTTTGACATCTAAGTGGCAGTGACAATTATTCACTGACCAATAGTGTATGTTTTTTCACAATGTCAAATTTTGCATTAAAAAGGGTGTGGATGGAAGGAAAGAAAGCATCATTTTGACAATGTATAAAGACTTAGTAAGACCACACCTTGAATATGGAGTACAGTTTTGGGCACTACTCCATAAAAAAAAGACATTATGGAACTAGAAAGTGTGCAGGGAAGAGCTACCAAATTAATAAAAGGATAGAAAATCTGACTTATGAGGAGAAGCTGGCTAAATTACATTTGTTAATAGTAGAAAAGAGGTGTCTAAGAGGGGATATGATAACTATTGTGACAGAAACCAGGGGATGGTAATAAATTCCATATATAGGGCTCCCAGGATACTGAACAGTTTCTATCCTGTTTGGCCTGGGAGTGCAGCCTTATAAAACATGCACTCCATCCCACAGTTTGGCAAGCGCTGGAACTGAGGGATGAGAGATCCAGACCAGAGTTTGTCTGCTGCCTGATTTCTGTCACCTGTCATGCTAATTAGAAATCAGGTATGTAAGACTGATTTCCTGTTTGCTCTCCCCTCTCCCCAAGAGCCTGGAGGCTGGAAGGCTGCTGAACTACAGTGGGGAGAAGCCTCTTCCCCAAACAGGTTCAATCATTCTGTTCATTTGTCTAAGACTGCAAAAGTACCTTGTTTTGTTGTTGGAAGTGGAAAAGCCACTTCCACCCTGAGTTAGGGAAATCTAAGTTGTTATCGCTCAGGTGAGCAGCTTTTGTTTTTGATGTGTTTCTGTTGTATGCACTGTGGCAGTCTCAGTGCCTGGGACTGAATAAACCAGGCAAAGCCTGTTTAAAGGAACAGTACGTGACGCCTCATCATTTAACCTACCCTAAAAGACCGTGTTCTAACAGTCCCGGACAAACGGCGGAGCCCCGGAGTAAGCTGTTTGTCACACTATATACAAATATATACAGGATCAATTCAAGGAGCTTTCAAAATAACTACTCATCCCATGTACAAAAGTTACGGGGTGATTCTTTTGGGTGGGAGGAAAAGAGATATCAGAAGCAACAAAGGAAAAGGTTATTTACAGTAAGGACAGTTAAAATGTGGAATTCATTACTTATTGAGAATTTGATGGCAGATAAAATAGATATCTTCAAAAAAGTTTGGAAATCCGGGATATACCAAATAAGTAAACAAGAGAAGGATGTTGAGGCAGGGAGAAATTGGATTGCCATTATTGGAGTCGGGAAGGAATTTACTGTATGTATTCCCCTCATGACACATTGGAACATTTTTCACTGGGATTTTGTGTTTGCCTTCCTCTGAATCAATCCACTGAATATACTGTAAACATAAATATAGGATAAGTATCTGAACACAGGTTGAGCTCGATGGACATATGTATTTTTTCAACCTCATAAACTATGTATCTACTGTATGTTCGTGCACCACGGCCTTCTTGAGAATAATGAGCTTTGTGTGTTGTTATTTATTATCCAACTTTCTAACAGTTTGTTGCTAGTGAGATTGATAGTTCAAAGTTTTTACAGTTTGAGATATTATATTAAACATATTTCTTTTGAAGTTGCAATAATGTGAGAGTTGAAGTGGTATTCAGTATTTACATTTTTGTTTGACATCAAGACAATGCTTGATCGTTGTGACAGACGATAGCCGCCTTTCGAGCAATTTCCTTGCTGGTGCTTTGACTATCAGAGGAAACTAGGCTTACTAATTGGCTCGTATAATACAGTACCACACAATAGTATAAGAATTAAGTTACATAGTAGATGAGGTTGAAAATGTCTATACAGTATGTCAATCAAGTTCAACCTATGCTACATTTAGATGACTGATACTTTATCTTATATTTGTATTTTACAATATTGCTCTAGATATGTATACATATATACATGTAATATGTAATATATACATATCTGGAGCAATATAGTACATACAGTATATGTATATATTGGTCATACAATCATTTTTAACTGAAGTTAAAGTTGAAGTTTGACAATACTTACTAGGACAATTTGATGACAAAGTCCACAAATTAATATCTTTACAAAATGTATTTTTACCTGTGTTTCATTTTCGTGTTCTGAATCTTTGTCATATTAGGTTGAATAGGTCATCCCACAATGCAGTATAACATATAGCTATTTCCTAGTCTATAAGTAAGGGTGGGAGTTTTTACCCATGTTTTGGTTTGAAATATTATTCACGTTTTGGTTTTGTCTGTGATTTTTGTTCTTAAAAAAATGTAATAGTTTGGTTTCGGTTGTGGCTTTTGCCAAAACTTGATTTGTTTGGTTAAACAAATTATGGGGGGAAACTAAGAGTGAAAACATGAAAAATTCTTAAAATAATTATAATAGCATAAAACAAATAGAAATCTAAAATAATACAACTGAAAATCTTAACGTAATTAAAAAAGATATGATTACTTGGCAATCTGTTCTGGTTTATGTTCTAAATAACTTTTGTAGTTTCGTTTTCTATTGGGTTTGAGAATGTATGATTCGGGTACAGTTGGATTACATTTCACATAGCCGGTTTTACCCATCTCAATCTAGAAAATAAGAAATTGGTCCTCTAAAAATGAAAGCTATTGCACACTATACAATTTATATAACAAGATATATATTGGTGCCCATAACATGTTAAGTCGACATGAGCAAATGTGTCAAAATACGATCATCAAATTCTTCGCAGTCTTTTTCAACAAAATTTTATTTGGAATTGAATATTTGATCTTGAATTTGATATGATAAGATTCAGGAGAATGTGTGTACAACCGTCACCATATTCATTACGCCCTTCCGTTTTGCAAAGGTCATAACATTCGATTGGTGAATGTTATTAAACCTTTGATTCATTTGTGTACATGAGTGCAAATGAATTTAATGTTTCATACATTCGCCAGTCAAATGTTTGTGCATTCTATCAAATTGAATGTTGCATCTATTGATTTGTTGAGTGTTTTAACATACAATTTGATCGTGTGCATATTTTAACTTTGCGAATTTGCCAGATTGGAGAGTGATTTGCGAATATTAGTCTCTGCTAATGTCGAATGTCTCCAAATAATGAGCTCATCTAATATTAAAATTCTGCAAATTCATCTGTCACTCTACAGCTAACACTCTAATCTATACCCCGTTTCTTTCCTGTCTTGAGTTTAGTTGTTTGAACTTCCTGCCTCATAGCTCTCTGCTTTATAATTTATGCAAAACTCTGCAGCTACTGTAGAATTACTACACACTCTCAGAGATATCCCTCTTTTTCTGACAATCTTTTCATTCATACTACTGTATTCATAATGTATTTTACTGAATGCTAATTACTATGCACTACAAACATGTCAGTTTGAAAGGTGTAATCTCCACAGAGGTAGAATAGAACTGACAGCTGCCTTAATCACATATACTGTAGATTGTATGAATAAAATAGCGGCATTATATATTTTAGAACTCACATTGTTAGCCATGTGTTCACCTTTAAACTTTCATTAATTATTATTGAAAACCACATAAATCCACGGGAATAACTGGAAAGGTTCCAGAACCCATACCAATACTTTTTATCCAAACAAAAAGCTGTATCTGAAGGGCATACAATATTTTAAAATGTTTTTTGGCTCTCCTATCAGAAGAAAAAAATGTTTAAGAAAACTAAATGTAATAATATTTTATGCAAACAAATACATTACCTAAAAACAGAAAATAAATACATTTTTAAATATATTTGACTTATTATGGATGTTATCATCAAAATTAATATTGATTTCTAGAAATGTGATGTAAATACTGTCAGTCTTCCTGTAATTATACAGGTAAATAAGAATTGTAATCAGTGTTAGGACCTGCGATATTATGGTCATGCATTGAAGTGGCTCGCAGGCTTATAATGCTTTGGCCAAAGGGTTAAACTAAATTACCCTTTTTCTTTAGGGGGTGCCGGTATCCCTCTGCTCTGCTTGGTTACAGGCCGCGGTCACGTGATCGGGACCTTTAAACGCAGAGGGATACCGGCACCCCCAATTTCTGGCTCAGGGAACCCCCTGCTCACTGTACAATATTATTAAATCTCTCTCTGCTGCAAACACATCTCGCCCCCAGTACAGTATGTGCAGTAATTTACTGAACATGTACTGTAGAATAAATGCATAGTTTTATTTATTCGGGTTTATTACACAGTATACTGTTCGGCTGGAAAACATCAGCATACTGTACTGTACAGCACAATATTATCCATCGAAATCCCCCCATTAGCCGTTTTCTTTTCTGAGGAAAAACAAAATGAAAAGTTTTAATGTACAGTAATGGTCAGCCCCCTAAAGAAGTACCCAGCCAGCCCCACCAAAATAATAGTACTCACCATACTGTATTACTGAATTTCCCATTCAGCTTGCGCCGGCGCCGGCCCACTTCCAGTCCAGCTTTCATCATCACCCACGTCGATAGTTTGCAGAGGGACTAGCCCACCTGTAGTCAGCGGGAAATCGCTTAGGTACATGCAAGCTTCATCAAAACTGGCTGCGAAATCCATCTCAGGGTTGTCACCGATGGCGAGGGCATCATGATAAGCTGGTGCTGCTGCTGGTTCTGGTTCTGGTTCTGGCGCATTGCTTGGCAGGGACTGTCGCTTCTTATTTCGTTTTAACACGACCCTTCGCCTTTTGCCGCCTCCATTATCATAGATACGGGAATAACCCGGTGCCACACACCAATACCCTCCAACAAATTGGGGCTCAATACGGTGAAAACAGGGGTCACTACATAACCTTTTCCTTATTGCGCGCGCCACAAATGAGGAGTTGGCGAAAATCTGTAAAAGTCATAATTTTCGATAAAATACTGATAAATTTGAACAACTGTTGCCATCTTATCCTCTGTTGCATTAATAGCGGCCCATATCAAATAAGCATAACTTCTGTCAGGTTTTTGGAAAGCGGGCTCCACTTGAACACTCATGTCTCTGTAGAATAGTGTAAGCGAAAATGATCTTTGTCTTTATTTAATACAGTACTGTATGTAAAGCCTAAATTGATACATTTTTTGCAACTCTTCCTTCAGTCTCAAGGACAAGTTACAATACTGTAGCATACTGTACTGGGATAAAGTATCTTTTTTGGTATACAGTAGTAAACGAAACAACTTGCAAAGTCCACACATTACTTAAATCATGAGTTTATGCCATCTGGTGGACAAACGAAACATTGCCGCCTAATAAATTCTTCTGGTTATCATGAGTTTATGCCATCTGGTGGACAAACGAAACATTGTCGCCTAGTAAATTCTTCTGGTTATCATTTAACAGATCAGATCCCCCGTCAGCCAGGCATGAACCGTGGCTGGGAAGGCAAACGCAACGCAGCATGCAAGAGGTGAGCAGCGGCAGATTCCAAGTATCTGCCAGGTACAAATCGGGCATTTGCTCGAATAAAGTGTGTCGGTGCAGTATATATATATATATATATATATATATATATATATATATATATTGTGACATAGTCCAAAGATGTTAGGCAGCTTTCTGCCCCGTTTTAGGTCAGAAAGTGCAGGAATAGTTAAAAATGATCCATTCCACAGATTCACATTAACTCAGGCTGCTGGATGGAAAATCCAGACCACAGATTACAATGGGTCTAGTTCTCCCTCACTTGCTCTTCTAATCACATGCACAGGTATTTAGAGCAGAGAGGTTTGCATTTCAGTCTCTCTCCTTAGAGCCTGGGGGCTGGGGGTGTCGCTGCTCCCCTGAATCCAGTCGGGGTGGACGGCCCCTTCAAGTATCACAGTACTAGAGGATTTGCCTGGACACTTGGGACCGAGTTCCCACCACGAACAGATAAGACAAACAAATCTTTATTGCTGTATCTAAAAGACATACAAGCATATGCTTTGATATTTTAACCCCTTCTGGGCTTATTTCACATAACACTAGTATGCATTTAGCGTAGGGACATGCTAAAGAGACTTACCTTGACGTGGTTAGCAGGCTTGGCATTATTTGATCAAAGGATGTATATCAAAAGTCTCCTTTTTTCTTATAGGTATTTACACCATACATATATATATATTCCCCATTGATTGCTATCCCTATGGGAGAAGCGCAGGGATTCACTTTCTGTTTTGCACATCTAAAAGACTATGCTTTATCTTGTGACCCTAAATAAGAGGGCATTCTTTTAAACTGGGGAACCAGGTTAGTTGGCCCAGCAGCAGTTAGAGGCTGATTCTGATGTGTAGATAGATCCCTGAATGGGATAGGATTTGGTTTATTTGATTTGTTTTTTTTCTGAAAAGTGACACTGTGTGAAATGCTATAACACTGATATGAGTAAACCGCTGAATGAAAATGTCTGAGTGCCTCTAACCTACAGTACACATGTTAAAGCTGCAGTACCTTACTTGGATGAAAATAAAGCAGGCAGAAGCCTGAGTTAAGCAACGTAATACTTTGCATGTTCCTGTTTGTTGTATAATTAACCCTAGAAGACTGTGTCGTGAAGAACCCAGACAGACGTCAGCGCTACAAAAGAGGGGCGTTTGTCACTATATATATATATATTGTAGTTTTTTAGCTTTATATATATAAAACTATCTGCAGCAATCTATCGGAGACTCTCATAGCCACCACCAGTCTAAGTTTTTTCAAATCTAAAGCTGTCTCACATTTTAATCTGGTCTGTAACTGCTATATACGCCTATAATATATATTATCTTTAACTGTGCATGCAATGTCTTATATACTAGTAGTGTATAACCCTGTTCACTTAATGTAACATATTTGTAACCATATATTTGTCATCATAACTCTATGCTCAGGACATACTTGAAAACGAGAGGTAATTCTCAATGTATTACTTCCTGGTAATACATTTTATAAATAAAAATAAATAAATACATCTACAAATATCTCTTAATTATCTTATACCTGACAGAATAGCAGTTTCACTCTTCTTTTCTGTAGCTCTTGCAATCTGTCTGTCTCCCCCTATTCTCCTTTCCCAACACAAGGATTCACCCTTCTGCTGCACATCTATGATACAAAAATGAGAAAGTATGCATGGCTGGGTCCTGGAAGAACTAACCATTCCTGAAGCATTTAGGCGTGATGTAAAATATTAAGTTATGTACTGCTAGAAAAATCCATGATATAATGAAACAATAAAATGATACTATTTTATACAGCTAAAAAACAAACAGGTCTCATTTTCGAAGCACCAATATAATGCTATGTTTCAGTTGAAGATGAACATGTAGGAGCAGACCACCTACAGAGAGATGGTGATCGGTATAATTAATGAGTAGTGTTTGAGGGAGGTTGATTATCACCTTTCAGTGAATATGCCTTGAATGTGCTGTAATGTTGCAGTTAAATAGCTCATGCTCACATAAGATTAGACAATGCAGTTTTTTAAGCCCTGATGAGCAAATAACCACATTTGTAGCTACACTGCCTCATTTATGTATTTAATAAATGTGAGAGTACACACACATCCAAATACACAGATAAATTGACACTGTTTCTTACTTTCCACCATTAGCATGCAAAGTTGCATTGAAAGTGCCAGGAAACACTGAATTAAAATGTCCATGACAAAAAAATACCTTATGTGTGTAGCCCCCGTAAACAGCACGGGCTATACATATCTTTCTCCTACTGTGGAAAGTCCTGTTAAGGGCAGGCGCCAGTAGTAATCATGGGTTCTCCCCCTTCACGCCCTGCCTTTAGTGATAGATGCAGGCCCCTGACTCTGCTGCAGGCATGAGACAGAGGGGAAGTCCTGCTGACATTATGAGAGGTGGGGCTGACTCTATTTAGTAGCCAGTTCCTGTGAGTGACAGTTAATTTGAGCGAGTTCTAGTTCGAGTCTATCCTGGGAGTTGGAGGAGAGGAGTAGGTCGAGCTCTGTCCTGGGAGCAGGAGAGAGAGAGAACTCTGGCCTATTAGTTTGGAGAGTGAGTAGAGCTCCGGTGGACGAATGCTGAGGGGTGATGGGGAGGAACTACCCCCACCCAGAGGATACCCTCTGAGGTGGGCATTGGGGTATTGAGGCCCCTCACAGACCATCCTGTCAGAGTGCATCTTGGAGGAAAGGAGAGGAGAGGAGAAGGCCTGTACGCCTTTGGATTGCCTTGTGTGCTGCTACTGCTGTGTGCTGCCAAGGCTGCTGTGTGCGAGCTAGAGACAATAAAGAGACCTTGCTGATTTTACCAGAGACTGTGTGTGATTCTGGAGCATCAACCCTGGGACCAGGGTTATTTCTTCTATAAGGGTCCTACCCCATATCCCTGGGAAGTTATAGAGGATGGAAGCACTGCACCACCACTAAAGAATGAGGCAACTACCCCAGAAATCTGGTCCTGTGTCCCCAACTCTATCGCGGGAAGCTCAGGCCCTCCTGTTACCGGCAGGTACGCACCACTCAAGCACGTGTAGCCAGCCCTCACACACCCTAGATATAGCATCTGTGTTTGGGGGGGGGGAATATGGGTTACATGTGTATATTAATTAACAAATTAATCATTGTCTGACTATGCAAAAATGTAAAATGAGAACGGAAGCTGCACAATATATTTAGTAGCAATTAGGTTTCCGTTATTTTTACATTTTGAACATAGGGAAATCCTGGTGAGGACACAAATATAAAAATACTGTTATGTCTTGCACAGCTCAAGCGTTTGGACAGGAACACATCATTACATGGCTAGTGGAACAGCCAGGTCCTGTGTTACCACTAGGCAACTTAGGCGGTCCCTTGGGTGGCACATTTTGGGGGAATATGGTAGCAGCGGAAGCAGAGGATGAGGGCGGCAGCAGGAGAAGAAGACAGCGGGTAGCTTTTTGAGAGGAGGAGGATGGCAGGAGCAAGCATGGTGGCAGAGGAGGAAGACATTAGGCTGCGGTGGGAAAGGAGGACTGAAGACCATGGGAGTGGAGCAGGGCATCACAGAAGGATAGCCAGCGGGGGAACACTCCCCAGTGGTTCAACTCTGAAGTCTTCACTGTCTTCCGATGTCTGCCGCTACTACACGGCAGCTTCTCCCCACCCGTCCCCCTGTGCTGTCTGGCTCTTCTCTTGTGGTCCTTGGATCTCTTCTGCCTCCACCCATCGTCATCCTCCTCTGCCTCCCTGTTCTGCTCTAGCATTCTCTGTTTTCTTCTGCCGCCGCCTGACGCACTTCTGTCCTCTCCTCTCGCCACCAGAAGTCCTCCTTCTCTGTCCTTCTCCTGTGCCGCCCGCCGTCCTCCTCTGCTGCCCTGCTCCACTAATGCCAGGTAGGTGAGAGGAGGAGAAGTGGAAGGGATGATAGAGGAAGGAGGAGGAGCGGGTGAGAGATGAGAAGGAGGGGCTGAGAGGAGAGGGAGAAATAAGGAGGGGTGAGTAAGAAGGTGGTGAGACAAGAAGAGTAGAAGGAGGGGATGAGAGGAAGAATAGAAGGATGGGTGGTGAGAGGAAGAGGAGGAGGGGGTAATTCAGGAGGAGTAGGGTGAGAGAGGAGTGGGAGGGTTGTGAGACGAGAGAAGAAGAGGAGTGGGTGAGAGAAAATGGGGCTATACTATACTAACATTTAAAAAAACAATCTGAAAGTTCAGGGGGGACAGGGGGGGTGCACAGGGTGCCGAATACCCTTGCACCGGCCCTAGGAAAAGCAATTTGCTATCAACTGCTGATAATCAGACTATTCTTATGTATGTATGTCTTTATTGATATAGCGCCATTAATGTACATAGTGCTTCACAGTAGTAATACACTTGATATTAATATAAATAACAAATAATACAAATAACAGATCATGGGAATAAGTGCATCAGATATAAAAGTAACATTATGGAAGAGGAGTCCCTGCTCCGAAGAGTTTACAATCTAATTAGTAGGGAGAACATACAGAGACAGGAGGAGGGCATTCTGGTAAGTACGTCTGCAGGGGGCCAAGCTTTATGCATCATGTATAGCAGTGGTGCGCAAACTGTGGGGATGTAGGGGGGGCGCGGGCTGCTTGCAGGGAAACCTTGGGGCGGGCAGAGCTGTGCACGGGCGGCCAGAAGCTCCGTGCTGCAGCTTCTATGTGTCTGTGTCTTGCAGAGGGGGCGGGGCTTCTCTCTGCACACAGACAGCCCTTCCTTCTCTTCCTGTCTGCTTCCCGCACCAGTTTTCAGCAGCATGGGGGGTTGGGGGATCGGAGCATGTCGCCCCCCCCCCCAGGAGAAAGTGTGTGTGTGTATTGATTGAGTTTGTGTGTGTGTTTGTGTGGATTGAGTTTGTGTGTGTGTGGATTGAGTTTGTGTGTGTGTGGATTGAGTTTGTGTGTGTGTGGATTGAGTTTGTGTGTGGGGGGGGATTGTGTGTGTGTGGGGGGGATTATATGTGTGTGGGGGGGGATGTTGTTGTGGGGGGTTGGGATTTGTGTGTGGAGGGGGATGGTTGGGGGGCTTGGTGTGGCCGGGGGGGGATTGTTGTGTGGGGGGGGGAGAGTGGTTGTGTCCCGGGGGGGGGGAGCCCGTAAGGGGGGGGGGGGAGGGGAGGTGGGGGAGGGGGGGGAGGGTGGGGGGGGGGGGGGAGTGGGTGTGGGGGGGGGATTAGTGTGGGGGGGGAGTGTGGGGGGTGGGGGGGAATTGTTCCTTGGTGTGGGGGGGGTGTGGGGGGCGATTGTGGGGGGGGGGGGGGGATGTGGTGTGGCCCTACATTTAGTGTGGGGGGGGGATGAGTTTGGGGTTGTTGGGGAATGGAGGGTGTTGTGTGTTTGTGTGTGGGTGTGGGGGGGATTCTGTGGTGTGTGGGGGGGGGATTGAGTGGTGTGTGTGCCTGTGGGGGGGTTGGTGGTGTGTGTGGGGGGGGGGTTGTGTGTGGGTGTGGGGGGGGATTTGGTTGTGTTGTGGGGGGGGGATTTTTGAGTGTGGTGTGGGGATTGAGTGTGTTGTGGGGGATTTGTGGTGTGTGTGGTGGGTGGGATGGATTGAGTGTGTGTTGGTGATTGTTGCGTGTATGTGGTGAGTGGTGCTTGTGTGTGGTGGTGATTGATTGGAGTGTATGTGGTTGAGGTGTGTGTATGTGGTGATTGATTGATTCATTGAGAGGTGTTGTTGTTGTAGCCAGTGAGTACGCAAACTGGGGGGGGCAATGAGGCGCAAGATTATTTAGGGGGGCGCAAGCGGCGTTCGACGCAAAACTGGGTGCTCGGTGGCTGAAGAAGACTGTTGCATGAGGGGCGGCCAGAAGATGTGCACGGGCGGGCAGCCGAAGATTGTGCGGGTGGCTGAACCATGATAGGGCAGGTGGCGGCAACGTGATGGTGTTATGAGCGCACGACGCAGGGGGCTCTTCGGATGTACGGAGGGGGAGACACGCCCGAGCACGGTGAAGTCAAACGCCCCTCCTTCGGTGTCTGCCCTGCAATAGCGCTGTGTTCCTGCTTCCTCCGCTGGCAACACTTCTTCGCTACGATCCTCTGCAAGTGAAAGGGTTAGGCTGCCACTATATCCAATCATACTATGAATGGACAGAAATAATGTAAAAAAAAACTGTGAAAACACAACATTGAAAATGGGAAAAATTAATAATAAGTACAGTTAGGGGAGTGCGGATGACAATGGGGGATAGCAAAGACAAAAAGCAGGAGGGGAAGGAAGAAAAAAGGGGGGGGGGAGAGGGAAGGGAGGTAAGGCAAAGAGGTGGATTGAATGCCTCCCCAAAAGGATTGCTTTGTCACGTTACACTCTCCCAAGCTTGGCGCTTGGAGACAAACAAATTGACTTTGATGTGCGCTCAGCTGCAGTCACCACACAGACAACACACAATAAGCCCCCATCCACGCTTGCAAAATTATGCAGGACTGCTAGTCGGGTATGAGAGAAGTGCATTCCAGAGGGTGGGCAATCAGTGTGAAAGGTTTAAGACGGGATAGGGCTTTAGATACAAAGGGGTTAGAGAGAGGACATCCTTGAGTCGAATTCAAAGTCAGGATGGTGCATAGTGCCATAGAGTTCAATACTCTACTTTAACTTATTGAATTCAAGTAACAGCCAGCATTACAACCCTTTCCGGTCGCAAAGTCGGAGTATATCCACAAAAATAGTTTTGTCTTACGGTCCAATGTCGGATCGGGAGGAGTGAGGGGAAAATGTGGAGTAAGCGGGTCGGCAACATTCCCCGCATTCCCCTTTGCACCGCACTGATGCACTACCCCCGCCCTGCGCCGAGCCTGCGCCGACTGCTGCGCCGACCCTGCGTCTAAAAGCCCTGCTCTGATATGCTCCACCCCAATGGCCTGCGCCGGTCCGGCAACCCCCAAAGGCTTGCGCCGATCCGCCCACCCCCAAAAGGCCTGCGCCGATCCGACCCACCCCCCAGCCCTGCGCTGATCCGACCAACTCTCCAGCCTGTGCCCGATCCAACCACCCCTCCAGCCCTGACCAATTGCACCAACCCCCCCCAAAGCCCTGCACCGATCCGCCGCCCCCCCCCATGCACCGATCGGACCCCCCAAGCCCCTCCTCCCGCCCCCCCCCAAAGCTGCACTGATACGCCCACCCCCCCGCCACACAGAAATGACCACGATCGCCGCCTGCAAGCCCTTGCACTGATCCCCGCAGGCACCCCACGATGGACTCCCACAAGGCTGACACCGAGGGGTTAGGGAGTGTAGGGGTTAGGGATGTATGGGGGTCATGGAGGGGGGCTGTGGTGTCAGTGTGCAGTGAGTGTTGTGTGTGTGTGTGTGAGTGTTTTGCAGTGAGTAGTGAGGATGAGTGCGTGGTGCGTGTGTGCAGTGAGTAGTGAGTGAGTGTATGCATTGTGTGCAGTGAGTATTTTTGCCGTGTGTGCAATGGTGCGTGTGTTTATGTGCAGTGAGTAGTTTGAGTGCGTTGTGTGTTGCAGTGAGTAGTGGTGAGTGACGTGTGTGCATAGTTGTGTGTGTTGTGCAGTGAGTGTTGCGTGTGTTGCGTGCGTGTGTGCGTGGTGTGCGTGTGGTGTGCGTGTTGTGCAGTGGGTGTGTGCGTGTGTGCTGTGAGTATTGAGTGTGGGGCAGTGATGTGACGTGATTGCGATGAGTGTATTGCATGTGTGCAGTGAGTGTGTGCATGCAGTGAGTAGTGAGTGCGTGCGTGTGTGCAGTTTAAGTGAGTGAGTGCGTGCGTGTTTGCAGTGAGTAGTGAGTGAGTGGAGTGTGTGTGTGCAGTGAGTAATGGAATGCGTTGTGAGTAGGGAGTGTGTGTTGGGCAGTGAGTGGTGTGTTGCAGTTGAGTGTGGTGTGTGCAGTGAGTATAGTAGTGTGAGTGCGTGCATGTGTGAGTGAATGCGTGTGTTGCTGTGTGCGTGTGTGTGCATGTGTGCTGTGTAGTAGTGAGTGTGTGCAGTGGAGTAGTGAGGAGTGAGTGTGTGCATGTAGTGCGTGTGTGAGTGAGTGAGTGAGTGCATCCGTTGTGTGCAGTTGTGTGCGTGTGTGCAGTGATTGTGTGTGTTTTATGTTTGTGCAGTGAGTAGTGAGTGCGTGCGTGTGTGCAGTGAGTAGTGAGTGAGTGCATATGTGCATGAGTGTGCATGTTGTGCAGTGAGTGTGCAGGTGTGCTGTGAGTTAGTGAGGTGTGTGCAGTGAGTGCATGCATGCAGTGAGTGCATTGCATGTGTGCAGTGAGTATGAGTGAGTGTGTGCATGTGTGCAGTAGTGAGTGGAGTGAGTTTGTGCATGTGTTGCAGTTTGAGTAATGTGCCATTGTGTGCAGTGGGTGCATGTTGTGTAGTGTGTGGCGTGTGTGCAGAGTCAGTGCATTGTGTGACAGTGAGTAGTTGAGTTGGAGTGTGTGTATTAGTGAGTGTGGTGTTGGTGAGTAGTCGAGGTGTTTGTGCATGAGTGATGTGTGCAGAGACGTAGTGAGTGCGTGCGGTGCGTGTGTGTGCAGTGAGTAGTGAGGTGAGTGCATGCGAGGTGAGTAGGTGTGTGTGCAGTGAGTGGTGTGTGGCAGTGAGTGTGTGTGTGTGTTGCAGTGAGAGTGGTGTGTGTGCAGTGAGTAGTGAGTGTGTGCAGTGTGTTGTGAGTTTGTGCATGGCTGAGTAGTGAGTGAGTGAGTTGCAGGTGCGTGGTGAGTAGTGTTGCATGTGTGCAGTGAGTACGTGCGTGTGTGCAGTGAGGTGTGTGCATGTGTGCTTAGGTGAGTGAGTAGTGATTGCAGTGAGTGTGTTTGCTGTGAGTAGTGGATGTGTAGTGAGTGTTGGCATGTGTTGCAGTGGTGCATGCGTGATGCAGTGAGTAGTGGCGTGCTGTGTCAGTGAGGGAGTGAGTGTGTGCTTGAGTAGTGAGTGTGTGCTGTGAGTAGTGATGTGTGCTGTGATTTGACGCAAAAAAAAAAAAAAGCTGTTTGTGGTTTTTATCACCGAAATTAAAATTAGACACTACTGGTGCACTTAAATGAAAATTTATTTGGACGGGCAAAGGGTTTAAAGCTACATTATAGATGCTTATTTTTGATGTTTAAAAATGTATTACACTGCATTATCAGCATGTAACAGTAACTTAACAAACCTGTCACAATATGTCATTATGGTGCAACAAAATGCATTTTTGATTTTACATCTAAACGTCCAAGACCATAATATATATTTTTTAAAGGATCAACATTATATTATTTAAAAATGCAGCGTCGTACATCTGGGTACTGGTTCATAGTCACAATTAAACTGGTTCAGTTTATTTTATTCATCAGTATGGATACCTTTAAGGAATCCCATCAAAGATGTCTCAATATTCGATACAGTATCATGAATAGTTATTTAGCATACTTCTTAGTACAGATTACAAATAATGTTTTGCAAATTATTTAAAATATTTAATTTCAACCGGTTTTATTTTAAACAACTACAGTCATTTTTCATGTACGTAACTGAACAATTTACCATGTTTAATGCTAGAAAATCTGGATTTCATGTATATTAGTTTGCCCCCTAAATCGATGGACTAAGATGGTGGTTGACTAACCATCCTGTCACGTTATAATTTGATGTTGGAATTGTCTGAGATTGTGGGAATTGGTAATCTATATTTATCATATGAAATAAAAAAAAAAGATAGACCAAGTTTGGCCTACATAGTGTATAGATCTGTTAGCATAGGCAAACAGACATGAAACCACACAATATGCACCAACTTATACTATGGTTAAGTAGGTAAATAAGCCAGACAAAATAATAAATCGTAAAGGACTGCTTGAGGGTAGGTATCTTAAACACTAATGTATCTCAACAGAGGAGGGGTGGTGCATCAAGGTTAGTAATATAGCAATAAAAAAAATAACAGTAGAACGAAGAAATACAGACCCTTGTAAAAGATGTGCATAACCTACGTGATGTGAAATACATGAAGTAATCTATTGTACAGTACTGCTTTTTTAACCTGTAGGTCAGTCCTTTGATTATATTTTTTTGTACTTGTAAGTGATTTTGGGGGTAAGACTAAGACAAGAGTCCTCACAATGCACTATAGCCTGTAGACATCTGGATAAATAGTCTTTGCCGCACACACATAAGTTGGTGCTTCTCAATTCCCCCCATATTTTAGTTGCAGGTCATCGTGATAGAAAGTAAATTTAGGGGGAGATATCACTGTTGTAGGTACACAGAAATTCCTCAAGGGAATTCCTCACACTGTTGAATAATAAATCTATGTAAAAACAGTGTCAACCACAATGAATGTTTGCCATCTCAACAAAGTCGACAGCGCTGATTGACACTGCTATATTAGCATATTCTGGACATCACATATTAATAAAAGGAAGAAATATATCTAGTTACGTGCATAAACAGTAGTGTTGTACGAGTCTCTGAGAATTGCCAGGTACGGTATCAGGTACTTGGGAAAATAGAAATTTGCCGGCCGGGTTACCAGGTACCCATCCAGGTAGCTTTCAATTACTGCAGCGAAGCGGCAGAGGGTGGAGGATGACCACGATGAATTGTGGGACCTGCTCCTTCCAGGCTGTCCAATAGAAACGCTCCTGCTCTGTCACATGTTCCCAGGCTTCCACCAGCACCGCTGTGATAGGATGTGTCCACTACTCCTACTGGCTCAAAAATGGCTGCTCCCACGATGTCGCCGTGATCCTCCTCACCCTCCTCTGCCGGCTGCAGGTAGTCTTCTGTACTCTGCTCTTGCCATTTTCCAAGAGGAAGAACCAGGGAGTAGAGCGGAACGGAAATTACCCGGCATCGGTTTCCAGGCCCCTAGGCCTGCGATCCAGGTCATTTCTGGATATTCAAAATAGTGCTGGGTATTGCCGGGTATGCCGGGTATTTTCTGGGTACTTGGTACAATCACTAATAAAAGTCTCTAATAAGACAGAAAGGGGTAGATCCTCAAAATACGTACATTATCGCCATTTATGTATTTATAGCTGTAACGCACATCCCCAAAGGATATGGAGTTGATACATTTTAACAGACATTGCTTACTTCATATGCAAAATCATATGGTAATAAGCAGTTTATTTATTTATTATTAAAGTATTTTACCAGGAAGTAATACATTGAGAGTTACCTCTTTTTTCAAGTATGTCCTAGGCCACAGAGTAAAAAAACAAATAGTACATTGGTACAAGTACAGTTTACATAAATGAGCAGGGTATACAATTATATACAAGACTTGCGTGCACAGTTAAAGAAAATAGATATTATGGGCGTATGAAACAGTTACCAGACCAGATTAAAGGTGAGGACACCTTGATTTGAAAGAACTTAAACTGGTGGTGGACGTGAGAGTCTCGGGTAGGTTTTTCCAGTTTGGGGTGCACGGTAGGAAGAGAGGGAAACGTCGGATACTTTGTTGGCCTTGGGACCCTTGAATAGTTTTGGAGTCTATATCTCAGTGGTGATTAAGTTTTGCTGCAGGTGTTAGGGTGTTAGGAACTGTTCGGGTAGCTGGGTAAGCTGCCCATGAAAATTTAAAGGCCAGGACAGGAAGAGGTGAAATTTGCCAGCCTAAACTCTAGGTGTACCAAACTGTCTTTGATGCATTTCGCAGTGATGGTGTTGTAGTGCATTGGAGAAAAACAAAACGACAAATTGCTTGTAGTGAGGGTTGTCAACAAGTTGGCTAAGGTGGGTGTTGAGGAAGCCGAGCCAAAACATGACTCCATAGTCAATAATTGGACATTAGCATCTTGCTGTGCGATGTTTCCTGTAAAGTACCCCTAGTTTGGCATAGGTCTTGGTTGTCAGGGTATCAATGTGCCATCCCGAATGTTAAGTGGGAGTCAAAAACCATAAGCCCAGGATTTAAAACTAGTGACAGGTGTTAGGTGTGTTAGCGTTGGTTCTAATCAGGAGCTCATTCACTGGAAGCTTTACAAATTTAGTCTTGGTCCCAAATACCATTGTTACAGTCTTGTCATGTTTTTAAAACAGCTTTGTTTGGGAAATCCAGTTTTCGAGTCTCAAAAAGTCAGACTGAAGTATGTGTGAAGGTCAAAGAGGCTATGACTGTGTGCATATAGGATTGTTGTAGTCTGCATTACATGTGTATGAGGCTTCCTTTCAAGCTGTGGGAGATTCATTAATGAACACTGAGAAGAGTAGGGGCCCAGAATAAGCCTTGCGGTGACACCACAGGTGATATCCATGCGGTTGGAGTTAGAGCCTGAGATGGACACATGTTGGGATCTTCTGATAGTGTAGGACTGAAACCAGTTAAGTTCCCTATTCCAGAGCTCTGAGTTTTGTTAAGCAGGATAGCAGATTGAGGCTGTGTCAAAAGCCTTTGCAAAATCTAGGAATACTGCCCAGTGAGGTTGTCCCCACTGGATTTCATTGCAAACTTTTAGCAGGGTAGTTTACGGTGGAGTGTTTGGGGCGAAATCCAGATTGGAATTGGCTAGGGAAATTTGTCTTGGTTGTGTAGAAATCGCTTAATGGGAGTGGACACATTTTCCATGACTTTGGATAGAATTGGGGAAGTGAGATTGGCCTGTAGTTTGAGACAGTGTTTTTGTCCCACTTTTGAAGATTGGGACAACTCTGGCAGTTTTCCAGGTTTAGGAATGGCCTGCAGACAGATAGGAGTTGACTATGGACGCAATTGGTGGCAATGGCTGGGGACACCAAAGTCGTAGGAACCTAGATTGTATTAAGTCGGGTCCACATTGGGCTTTGTGTTTAGTTTGAGGAGCGCTTGTATAACTTCCTCTCTTCAGATACTGGGCCAATTGAAAATTGTGGGCAGTGTTGGGTGGGGCTGGGAGGGAGGGTGGGCTGTAGGATACTTCCAGGATGAGATTCATGTTTGGGGGTTTGGTGCTGCGTTTCACTAATAAGTTAGTGGCACACCCCACAAAGTAATCATTGAGGCATTTCGATGTCAGTGGGTTGGTTGTCAGAGTAATATCCCCCTTAGTGATATTACTTGGTTGTTGATGGTTTAGGAGGGTGGAATATATGGTTGATAACCTTCCAGAAGTTAGCTGGGTTTTGATGTATTCTGTGGAGATTGTCAAAGTAATATTGTGCTTTTGCATGCCTGTTTGCCTTGTGCACAGTTTCCGCATGCATCGTAGTGATTGAGATCCTTGGTAGTTGCCAGTTACTTTGTAGATTTTCCATAAGGCATCCTGAACTGGTAGAGTGGCCCCCGTACCCTTATTTTGCGTAGTGGAGCATGGGTATCGCAGAGTTTAAGAACTCAGATTGAAAATAGTCGAGCGGCAGAATCGGGTCGGGAATTAACGATTCTGTGCCATGGGCAGTTGATAAGGCCTCCAGAAACTGTTGTGGGTTAAAGTTTTAAATGTTCTAGTGAGGAGAACTTTAGGGCTGAATGGGACGGTTATTTTTTCCTTACAAGAACACTATTGCATGGTCACCTGAAAAAATACAGGAAGGATGCCAAAGGATGGATTCTGCTGGGGTTTGAGGAGAGAATCCAGTCTACAAGGAATGGTTATGCGATTTCAGGTTTATCCGTGTGGGTTGGAAATGGTTGCGATAGGTTAAGTGACTTGAGTTGTATCTGGATTTGTGGTTTTTAGGGTCATGCCAATTGAAGTTGAAATCCCCAAGAACTAGCAGCTCACTCTTCTCATTCAGAGAGGAAATGGGCCAAGAAATTGGTGATATCAGTCAGGGGATTGTAGAGGGGCTTTAGGAGGGCGGTTGATGCCAGCAACAAGATGGGCTTAGAAAAGGGGAGAACAGATTTTGCCAACTAGAATTTCAAACAAGAGGGTGTGGGCTTGGTGGGCAATTTAAACAGTGTAAATTGTAATGTGTCTGCAATATCAAATAACACCCCTCCTCTCTTTGACCTTCTCTCCTAAAAATGAGTGATATCCCTGAATGGCAATATTTGCATGCGGGTTTAGGGGATAGCCATGTTCTGTAGAACGATGGCTTTGGGTTTATGCATAAGGCACATGCCCTTAGTTCGGCCAGTTTGGGCAGCAGGCTCCGGATGTTTATATGGGCGACAGATAGCCTTTTGGAAATTTAAGGTGGAATTCTCAGGGGCATGGGACGAGCTGAAATGGAGGACCTGGGTAAGGTTCAATATAATCTGCTAAAGAGAGTAATAGTATGAGTAGAAATTTGGTAGGTGTTTGCAAGTTGTTAGATTTGTTGGTGTTTGCCATTAGAGTGAGCAGTGGTTGGTTGTGCTGGTTTTTTAGAGTTCTCCACCAACATTCAGTAGATAGTGCATGCGCTTTGAGTAGTCCAGGGTGTATGGTTGATGTTGGGTGTGGGCCAGGATGGAGGAGTTTGTAGTGGATGAGGAGGCGAGTAACATCTCCATGAGGCCAGGAGGAAAGAAAAAAGTTAAAATACATAGCAGGTTCATGATGCGCCAGAGGAAGGCAGTGCTGCAATGAGCTGTTGTGAGCAGGCAGAGTGAGTGTGAGCAGACTAAACAGCAGGTGTTGTGCCTGTTCCTTGTCAAAGTTTAGCTGTATTGCAATGCTAGTGTCAGTTCAGGGTTTCAGTGTATTGTGCAGTCAGTTTTGGGGAGAGATGCAGTAAATAAGTTGTTAAAGGGTTCAGGGGTTGAAATAGGCAGGTAAGCAACATGGGATCATAGTGTGGAATGAATAGCTTGGTTTGTTGTCTTGAGTAAAAGAGTGTGCAGTAGATCCAGTCCCCAGTCACCTAGTCAAAAATATTCTAACTGATTTATCACTTAAAAGCTCACTTTAAATGCCTCACTGTCTAATGCCAATTGCAGTCCTGAAATTGCAGGAGAGGTGTTGGTATATACAGATAAAGCAGTCACTGACCCCCCCCTCCCCAATCAATCATTGTTTCCAGTTGGTCAATTAACAGCACAGAGTAGAAAGAAAAAAAACAAACCTTTTAAATT
This sequence comes from Ascaphus truei, assembly GCA_036426205.1. Classification (NCBI taxonomy): domain Eukaryota; kingdom Metazoa; phylum Chordata; class Amphibia; order Anura; family Ascaphidae; genus Ascaphus; species Ascaphus truei. The sequence goes on along the minus strand of CM071568.1, from coordinate 87,297,823 downwards.
CACACATTATAAACTTATATCAATTCTACAAGGCCAGAGTCCATTCTGTCTTTTACACAGGTTTTTGCACATCAGGGAACATACTTATCAATTCTTACAAGGCCAGAGTCAGTCTGTCTTTTCACACAGGTTTTGCACATCAGGAAACATTACTATATTCAATTCTACAAGGCCAGAGTCAGTCTGTCTTTTTACACAGATTTTGCACATCAGGAACATACCTGTGAAGAGAAATGCAATTAGATCCATGTCATATCAGTTGGGAGATTATTGGTCTTGCATGAAGAAAGAGAGTAATATAACTATAGTCTCTACACTGTATTTATCACTTAAAAAGCTCACTTTAAATGCCTCACTGTCTAATGCCAAATTGCAGTTCCTGCAAAATTGCAGGAGGAGGTGTTGGTATTATACAGATAAAGCAGTCACATGACCCTCCCCTCCCCAATCAATCAGCTTGGTTCAGTTGGTCAATTAACAGCACAGAGTAGAAAAGCAAAAAAAAAAACAAACACTTTTTAAATTCAAAACATACTAAATTATATCAATTCTAAAGGCCAGAGTCAGTCTGTCTTTTACACAGGTTTTGCACATCAGAACATACTTATTCAATTCTACAAGGCCAGAGTCAGTCTGTCTTTTTCACAGGTTTTGCACATCAGGAACATACTTATATCAATTCTACAAGGCCAGAGTCAGTCTGTCTTTTACACAGGTTTTGCACATCAGGAACATACTTTATCAATTCTACAGGCCAGAGTCAGTCTGTCTTTTACACAGGTTTGCACATCAGGAACATACTATTATCAATCTACAAGGCCAGAGTCAGTCTGTTCTTTTACACAGGTTTTGCACATCAGGAACATACTTATATCAATTAACAAGGCCAGAGTCAGTCGTTCTTTTACACAGATTTGCACATCAGGACATAAACCGTGAAGAGAATGCAATTAGATCCATTCATATCAGTTGAGATTATTGGTCTTGCATGAGAAAGAGAGTTATAACTATAGTCTAACTGTATTTATCACTTAAAAAGCTCACTTTAAATGCCTCACTGTCTAATGCCAATTGCAGTTCCTGCAAATTGCAGGAGAGGTGTTGGTATATATACAATAAAGCAGTCACATGACCCTCCCCTCCCCAATCAATCAGTTGTTCCAGTTGGTCAATTAACACACACAGAGTAGAAAAGAAAAAAAAAAAAAACAAACACTTTTAAATTCAAACATACTAACTTATATCAATTCTACAGGCCAGAGTAGTTGTCTTTTACACAGGTTTTGCACATCAGGAACATACTTATATCAATTCTACAAGGCCAGAGTCAGTCTGTCTTTTACAAAGGTTTTGCACATCAGGAACATATTTATCATTCTAACAAGGCCAGAGTCAGTCTGTCTTTTACACAGGTTTGCCACATCAGGAACATACTTATATCAATTCTACAAGGCCAGAGTCAGTTGTCTTTTACACAGGTTTTGCACATCAGGAAAATACTATATCATTCAAAGGCCAGAGTCAGTCTGTCTTTACACAGGTTTTGCACATCAGGAAATACTATATCATTCTACAAGGCCAGAGTCAGTCTGTCTTTTCACAGATTTTGCACATCATGAACATACCGTTGAAGAGAATGCAATTAGATCCCTGTCATATCAGTTGAGATATTGTCTTGCATGAAGAAAGAGAGTATATTAACTATAGTCTAACTGTATTATTCACTTAAAAAGCTCACTTTAAATGCCTCACTGTCTAATGCAATTGCCAGTTCCTGCAAATTGCAGGAAGAGGTGTTGGTATTATACAGATAAAGCAGTCACATGACCCTCCCCCTCCCCAATCAATCAGCTTGTTCCAGGTTGGTAATTAAAAGCACAGAGTAGAAAAGAAAAAAAAAACAAACACTTTTTAAATTCAAACTACAACTTATATCAATTCTACAGGCCAGAGTAGTCTGTCTTTTACACAGGTTTTGCACATCAGGAACATACTTAAATCAATTCTACAAGGCCAGAGTCAGTCTGTCTTTTACACAGGTTTTGCACATCAGGAACTACTATATCAATTCTACAAGGCCAGAGTCAGTCTGTCTTTTACACAGGTTTTGACATCAGGAACATACTTATATCAATTACAAGGCCAGAGGCAGTTGTCTGTCTTTACACAGATTTTGCACATCAGGAAACATACCTGTGAAGAAGAATGAATTAGATCCATGTCATATCAGTTGAGATTATTGGTCTTGCATGAAGAAAGAGAGTATATTAACTATAGGCTAACTGTATTTATCACTTAAAAAGCTCACTTTAAATGCCTCACTGTCTATGCCAATTGCAGTTCCTGCAATTGCAGGAGAGGGTGTTGGTATTATACAGATTAAAGCAGTCACATGACCCTCCCCCTCCCCAATCAATCAGTTGTTCCAGTTGGTCAATTAAACAGACAGAGTAGAAAAGAAAAAAAAAAAAAAAAACAAACATTTTAAATTCAAACATACTAATTATATCAATTCCAAGGCCAGAGTCAGTCTGTCTTTACACAGGTTTGCACATCAGGAACATACTTTATATCAATTCTCACAAGGCAGAGTCAGTCTGTCTTTTACACAGGTTTTGCACATCAGGAGGAACTACTTATATCAATTCTAACAGGCCAGAGTTCAGTCGTCTTTTACACAGGTTTTGCACATCAGGAACATACTTATATCATTCATACAAGGCCAGAGTCAGTCTGTTCTTTACACAGGTTTTGCACATCAGGAACTACTTATATCAATTCTACAAGGCAGAGTCAGTCTGCTTTACACAGGTTTTGACCACATCAGGAACATACTATATCAATTCTACAAGGCCAGAGTCAGTCTGTCTTTTACACAGTGTTGTGCAATCAGGAACATACTTATATCAATTCTTACAAGGGCCAGAGTCAGTCTGTCTTTTAACACGGTTTTGCACATCAGGAAACATATTTATCAATTCTACAAGGCCAGAGTCAGTCTGTCTTTACACAGAGATTTTCACATCAGGAACATACCTGTGAAGAGAATGCAATTAGATCCATGTCATATCAGTTGAGATATTGCTGCATGAAGAAAGAGAGTATATTAACTATAGTCTAACTGTATTTATCACTTAAAAAGCTCACTTTAAATGACTCACTGTCTAATGCCAATTGCAGTTCCTGCAAGTTTACCTAACAACTCAGATTATCATTGAGGTTTTTCTGGGAATAGCCTAAAAGCAATGTAATGAGTATAGGACTTAACCCTTACAAAACGTTGCATGAGTCATATAAAGATATATATTATGGATTATATATTTATCTGAAACATATCATAAACTGTAGTATGGGTTTTAGAGATTAAAATGATATGTTTGTGTGAACCACTATGGTATATATTGTAATAATGACTGTATTAAGTATGGGTGTACAATAATGTATATCAATACATACGTCAACAATAGTAAATAATAATTTATTTTTATGAATGTATAATTAAAATAAATGACAAAAGCATGCTACCTAGTGCTAGTGCTTTTATTTCTTGAATTGGGGTGTTTAGGTGCTTATTATATATTTTATTATTGTGTATTTTTGACCTTCGTGCATTTTTATTAAGGTGACCATTGACTGCTATAGTGGCTTATCATGCTGATATTGTATGGGTATGATGTACCACAATGCCAATCAATGGCTACAGGGTGGGTATAGTGGTCCCTGGGTGGGTGGTTAGGCCTCCCTGGTGGATAGCAGAGGAAGGAGATTAAGGGGTTTATTACTATAGCGGTTATCAACCTCTATAGTGATTAAGGGGTTAGGGGCCATTGGATTGTATTTTTTCTGATATTCTTGCTGGCATCAGAGGACATGGACCTGCAGTATGCTGATGAGGATGTCCTTCATGACGGCAGAGGTAAGTAGAAAGGTTTATTTATGCTGGCAGGCTTACGTTTGATTTTATATAAAGCAAATTACCTATTATTCATATCTGGATAATAGTTATTTTGCCCATTACTGCATTACTGTACTGTATGTGTTGGGGGGGGTGTAATTATTTAAATTTATAGCAAAAAAATTTTTTTTCAACAAGATTGGTACTGCAGGCCAGGGGGGACCCACGGGGACAACTGAGGGCCCACAAACACCTGCGGTGACTACATGAGGACCGCCAGACACCCGTGGGCACCACTTGAGGGCCCACAGACACCCACAGGCACACCTAAAGACCCCTGGACACCCACGGGGACCACCTAAGGACCACCTGACAACCGCAGGGACCACCCAAGGGCCAACAGACACCTGCAGGGACCACCTGAGGACCCCCAGACACCTAAGGGGACCATCTGAGGGCCCACAGACAACTGCATGGACCACATGAAGTCCCCCTAACATCCGCAGCCTCTGGTATCAATCATGTGGGGTAGAGGAGGTGGGTATTAGTGTTTATTGTGGGTAGCGGGGGTGGGTGAAGGGTTTTTTGGCCCTTGGTGTTAAGCGGGAGGGGTTAACCCTTCATTGCCTTAGCGATTAGCCAATAAGGTAATGAAATTGTTAAAGGATTTTTATTGCATGGAATTCATGCCAGGGGTCTCCGATGCTAGATTAATGGATATCAGCTCCGGAGACCCCCAGGATCAATCCGATGCAGGAAAAAAGCATTATTTTCCAAGTCCCGTCTTGCCTCCTCACCAGCCTCGCGACAACTTTTCCTGGCTTGAGGATTTTGGGAGAAACTCGCTGTTCTAGAGCCGCAATTAGCCTCGATAGGCCTCGATAAGCTAATCGAGGTTACTAGAATTGCATGAGTTTCAGAACCTGCCGATAAGTGGCTTATAGCCACTCAGTCGTCAATTTTTTATGAAGGCTCAACATTTTTGCGATTAATTCTTTTTTCACCCACTTATCGAGGCTTACTGAATAGCAGTAGGCATTTTGGCCGATAAGTGCTCAATAAGTGGCTTATGAACGCTTACAGTATAGCATAGGCCCCAAGACTCCCATACTTGAATGCACTCTAAAAACATAATTTATTATCCACAAAATACTTATACAAAACCATCTCTCTGACACTAAGAGATTCTTAAGAAATACATAAATACATACATTACCTCTCTTAATTTAGTATAATCATAAATCACAGGTTTTACAGTGTTTCCTTCAATTATCATCAGTTCTTAATGTATTCTTTTTCATGTGTTTATATTTCTACCTGCTACTTCAGCGTGCATCGCAAGTACAGCAACGTTTGTGGTCTGATGTCCTCAACACACGTGATATCTTAAACTAACACGCATTTTGCCATCTTGGGCTTCTTTATGTGCGTCTAAGATTTTTCAGAGGTGGACTTATAAGAACGATAGCAACATCATGTGACAGAGAAAAGAGAAAAGGTTGCATTAGAAAATGTAATCAATATTAATACAGAACAGTGTCTTTGGAGAGATTATCAATGTACAGCTATTTAAGTACAATACATTCTGTTCAACACATTGCCTCATTAAGTTCTCAGGGATACAGAATATAAAATTAGGAAATCCATCTTGTTTTTTTTTTTTTTAATTAAGGATTTTGTTAAATTACCACCTTTGATACCTAAACATATTTACCCCTGTGTGCTTGATGAATATGTCTTGATACTGAAGTTAGCATGTTTCCCTTATTTTGATCTGATTTGCATTTAGAATATTACATGCATGTTCTAGTATCCTCTTCTTTATTGGCACCCCATAACGGGGCCTGTATCTTGGGAAGCAGGGGGTCCCCAAGGCTGAAATCAATGCGGTTCAGCTCAGGAGACCCCCTGTTTATGCACACTATGAATAAAAATAAAATGTAAGCAGCTTCATTACCTTAGTGGCTAGCCACTAAGTCAATTAAGCTTTTAAGGCACAATAACAGCTTTATTAGGGGCAGAGGGGGTGAGTGAAGGGGGTACATGGCCCCTCTGCCCCCAATAAACATTACACTATGTACTATCCACCAATGCACAACCCACCCCTTGTGCCACCACATAAAAACGTTTTTATTTTTTCTGCAAAGGATTGATACCAGAGGCCGGTAGGGGTCCTCGGGATGTCCCCACTGGTGTCTGGAGTCCTCAGGTGGTTCCTGTGTGTATCTGGGGGCCTCCAGGTGGTTCCCACGGGTGTCCGGGGCCCCACAGTGGTCCATGGGTGCTTTTGGTGTCACCACGGGTGTCTGGGGGCCTCCAGGTGTTTCCTGCGGGTCTCCATGGCCTCCAGGTGGTCCCGGTGGGTGTCTGGGGGTCCTCTGGTGGTTCCTGTGGATGTTCGGGGGCCCCATGGGGTCCTCGGGTGGTCCAAGTGGGTGTTTTGGGGTCCCTGGATGGTTCCCGCGGGTGTCCGGTGGTCCCCGCCTACCTGCGGTATCAAACCTGTGAATAAAAAAAAAAGCAATACATTCAAATAAATACATTTCCCCCACACCAAACATACAGTACAGAAATTGGTAAAATTACTATTATCCAGATATGGATAATAGTGCATTGCCAATTTAAAATAAAACATAAATCAGCAGCATAAAAAAAAATTAAACTGCCTCTTACCCCTGCCAGGATGAGGCTGTGCTCATCTTTCTTGGTATGTGAGCATCCTGAGTCCCTTCTGTGCTGGAGGAACTATTCCCTAGCTGCTAGAGGAATCAGTCCCCCAGCCTTGCCATTCCTGCCCTGACACTCCGAATATCTTCACTCAATATTGCAAATCTATTGGGATGGGTAAGCTCAGAACTGGCCTGCCTCTTCGTATTGCCCCTACTTCCTCTTCTGTTACCCAGCTACCTACCTGCTCCTCACTAACAGCACCATCATCTGCAACACTAGTCGAGCAAGGGCCTGCTCAGTGAGCACTAAACCCCTTTGAAGATTGTAAATGTCCCTCAATATTGCAAGTTTCAGCAATCTCTGACTTAAAGAGACCACCTGCTCACACTTCTCACAGTGGCAAGCTCCTGGGAACAGCTGCTCCAAGTGTACATACATGTGGCAAGACTGCTATTTTATAGTTGGTTGTTGTGTCAGGTTGGTAGTCTAAAGATGTGAATACATAGCCAGAGTTGTATGCAGTTATTTAGAACCTGCAGTTAACAGGAACTGAGATAGGCTACAGATGCAATCAGTATGTTGTCTAGGTAGCGCTTGACTGTGCCACTATAATTAGGTTGGGGCTTATACCAGTGATCCGCGGTCATAGCCTATAAGTTGAGATAGATATATATGCTTCTTTGACAGTCTTCTATCCTATGTAGTTAGTAAATACATAATGCACATAATATAATCACTGTTGGTAAATGGAGTGCATATCTTGTATATTACAGATGCCGCATCCCCACAAAACTACCTCAATTGGCCTTTGTCTACTGTGTTGCTCGAAATGGCTATGTGAAAGTAGGTCTCTAAAGTTCTGGTTGCGTCTCCCTGTGATAGATGGATAAGGCATAAAGACTTCTTGGAGATCAGTATCAGCAATTAGAATGTGCCAATGTTTTTTTAAAAATGTGTTGTATCTGGCTCCAATGTTGGTTATATGTACCAATACATCTAATGACTGTTTTTTCAGTGTCTTGTCTCCTATCTTGTAGTAGCAGGTGTCTAGGGGTATATTTGGCCCTTTTATATGCCCATTTGACCATTTTATTTCTTTATCCTCTTGGTAGAAAACGCTGTTTCATCAAAGTTGCCTGAGTCTCAAAAGATTCAACAGTGGAGCAAGAGCATCTTTTGGTGATTTTGAATTTGCCGCTATAGACTTGGCACTCAAAGTCTTAGAGAATCTAAACACCGGATTGGCTGCAGGGTTTCTTATAGTATTTTGGCATTCATTCACAAAATTTTACAGCCAATCCCAGTGTGGGAACCTTGCAACCAGCCAATCGGATGCCTGCCAGTCTTCTGAAGCCGGGCAAGAGGATCTTCTGAATGAAACAAGGGCATGTGTGAGTTTGCCACCTTAGCCACTTGTCATGCAGAAGCTTCCCGCTGGGCATGGTGCCTCCAAGTCTGGGACGGTGAATACTTGTAGGAACAGCTTGTGTTGATCGCAGGACATGGGTACTTCACCTACACATCCTGCCGAAATGTTCTTCACACCTCTGGCTGCATCTGTGGCTTTCAAGTCTGGACCCTGACTGGACACAGTGGCACCACAGCTTGATAGCCACCTGGCTCACTCAGAATACCAGCTTTAAAATTCCCAGCTTATTTTACAGTACATAAGCATAATACATTTTACACATCCCGTTAAATAAAATATACTTTTACACTTTAATTCTGTCTAAGTCTTTTGGCTATGAGGGGTAGAATGGGACTCTATACTTTAATTCCCACTAGCCATATCCTCACACACTGCAAACCTGACTTAGACTTTATAGCCCTCTGGGTTATTACCCTTTTATGAAACATAAAATATTTTTCATCATTTTTCTTCTAAGTCCCAAAGTAAAATGAAAAGATGCTTAGGTTCATTCCCAGAGCTGTTGCTCATTCTTTTAAGAAAAAAAATAAACCCTGTTAGAATTGAAAATGCGTAGGTATTGTATTGTATTGTATTGTATTGTATGTCTTTATTTATATAGCGCCATTAGTGTACATAGCGCTTCACAGTAGTAATACATGTGGTAATCAAATAAATAACAGATAATATAAATAACAGATGATGGGAATAAGTGCTTTAGACATAAAAGTAACATTTCGGAAGAGGAGTCCCTGCCCCGAGGAGCTTACAGTCTAATTGGTAGGTAGGTAGAACGTACAGAGACAGTAGGAGGGAGTTCTGGTAAGTGCGTCTGCAGGGGGCCAAGCTTTATGTATCGTGTTCAGAATATCAACAGTGCTATTCATATGCTTCTTTAAGCAAGTGTGTCTTAAGGTGGGTCTTAAAGGTGGATAGAGAGGGTGCTAGTCGGGTACTGAGGGGAAGAGCATTCCAGAGGTGTGGGGCAGTCAGTGAAAAAGGTTTAAGGCGGGAGAGGGCTTTAGATACAAAGGGTGTAGAAAGAAGACATCCTTGAGAAGAACGCAAGAGTCTGGATGGTGCATACCGAGAAATTAGGGATGAGATGTAAGGAGGGGCAGAAGAATGTAAAGCTTTAAAAGTGAGGAGAAGAATGGAGTGTGAGATGCGGGATTTGATCGGAAGCCAGGAGAGGGATTTCATGAGGGGAGATGCTGAGAGAGATCTAGGAAAGAGTAGAGTGATTCTGGCAGCAGCATTTAGGATAGATTGTAGGGGAGACAGGTGAGAGGCTGGAAGGACAGACAGCAGGAGGTTACAGTAATCAAGACGGGAGGGAATGAGGGCCTGAATCAGAGTTTTAGCAGTCAAACAACAGAGGAAAGGGCGTATCTTTGTTATATTGCGGAGGAAAAAGCGACAAGTTTTAGAAATGTTTTGAATGTGAGGGGCGAATGTGAGAGAGGAGTCGAGTGTGACCCCTAGGCAGCGTGCTTGGGCTACTGGGTGAATGATTGTAGTTCCAACAGTAATGTGGAAGGAGGTAGTAGGGCCAGGTTGGGAGGAAGTATGAGGAGCTCTGTTTTAGCCATGTTGAGTTTAAGGCGTCGGAGGGCCATACAGGATGATATAGCAGAGAGACATTCAGAAACTTTGGTTTGTACAGCAGGTGTAAGATCAGGTGTTGAAAAGTATATTTGTGTGTCGTCGGCATAGAGGTGATAATTAAACCCAAAAGATGTTATTAGGTCACCTAGAGAGAGTGTGTACAGAGAAAAGAGAAGAGGTCCCAGGACAGAGCCCTGGGGTACCCAAACAGAGAGATCAATAGAGGAGGAGGAGGTGTTAGCAGAAGAGACACTAAAAGTACGATGGGAGAGGTAGGATGAGATCCAGGATAGAGCTTTGTTCCGAATACCTAGAGTATGGAGAATGTGGAGGAGAAGAGGGTGGTCCACTGTGTCAAATGCTGCAGAGAGGTCGAGTAATATGAGCAGAGTGTAATGACCTCTGTCTTTGGCAGCATGGAGGTCGTCAGTTATTTTAGTGAGGGCTGTTTCGGTGGAGTGAGCAGTGCGGAAGCCAGATTGTAGAGGGTCTAGGAGAGAATAGATGTTGAGAAAATGGAGCAAGCGAGAGAATACAAGACGTTCAAGGAGTTTAGAGGCAAAAGGCAGGAGGGAGACAGGTCGATAGTTAGAAAGACAGGTAGGGTCAAGCTTGCTGTTTTTGAGTAATGGTATGACTGTTGCATGTTTGAAGGAGGATGGAAAGGTTCCAGAGCAGAGGGAGGAGTTAAAAATGTGTGTAAGCGTAGGGATTATAGTAGGAGCTAGAGGTTTTAGGAGATGGGAGGGAATGGGGTCAAGAGGGCAAGTGGTAGAGGGAGAAGAGGCGATCAACAGCGACACATCCTCCTCTGAGACAGTGGAAAAAGAGTCAAGGAAGGCAGGAGGAGAGTTAGGAAGAGGTGTATTCTCAGAGCTATATGTCCTTCCTTTAGTGAAAATAGGATTTAGGTTTTATAAAAACTTCCAACCTCATATATGTTGGAGTAACCCCCAGAACCTCTATACTGGTTCATGGGAACCTGGGCATTTACTGGGGGACCCTAACTAACTTAGGGACCTCTGAATGTACCCAGGATACACATATCCCTATGCCCCCCTTTACCTTTCTGGTCTGTGCTGAAGCAGGGAAACCTGGCGGTTTTGGGGTAGCTAGCAACTCTTAACCCTGGCTACCTAGACACAATCTGACAACAATTTTACCGCAAATCCCCCCCCCCCCTTCTTGAAACTCATAGCGTCTGAATCTCCACTGGCTAGCACTTCTGGAAAAGTAAAACACACATAAATTCATAAATTCTTTATTGTCATACAAGCATACAAGCATATGCCTTTCATGTAAGACAGACAGGATCTAGAGCTGACACTTTAAAACCCTAAATATGGATCAGATGTACCCAGCCGGGCATAATACCTTTATTAATGGCCTGGTTACCCCCTCACCGTCACACCAACACTATTGGCGGCCCTGGTGGCGGGGTCCTCCCCCTGTGCACCGTGGGGAGGTGGTAAAAAGTGGACAGACATGGAGTTTTCACTAGCATGAATTCTTTCTCTTGCTTGCTGAGAACTTTCATGGCAACCCCTTCATCTAAGATTCCTGTTAGTTCTTTGATTTATTTAATAGTGGGGTTGCTGTCAAGTATTTCTATTACAGTTTCTAACTCCTAGTAGTCTGAGGTTTTCTTTCACATAGTCTTCGCTGGACAAGACAACTATATTGCCCCCTTTCAAAAGGTTTAATTACAATGCACTGTTCTTGGGACTGTTCTGTTGGTGCATTTCTCTCCTCAGGGGTTAGGTTGTCACTCCCTGTGTTTTTAGGAAGTACTGTAGTTTTAAATAATTTGTTACTGATATTATTTATTCATAAAATGTTTTACCAGGAAGTAATACATTGAAAGTTACCTCTCGTTTTCAAGTATGTCCTGGACATAGTTAATATGACAAATAATACATTGCATGCACAGTTAGAGAAGATGTATATTATAGGCTTATGTAACAGTTACATATAAACATATGTAACGGGTATTCCCCCACCCAATCGCAGATATAATGTGAGTGCGGAGAACCTACAGTTACTGGGTGTGGTGCTTTACCTGTTAGGCTTACAGGAGGGCTGAGCTTCCACCACAGGGAACCTGGGGCAAGTATATTATGAGTAACCATGTACTCGGTGCAGCACCTCCACCTGCGATGGTTCCCAGCAGAGTGGGTAATTGTTCCTCGCAGGACACATACAAATAACCACATATACTGTATGTATAAAAACCAACACCTTTACTGGTGAACATAGGAACCATATAGCATCAACAGAATAACAGGTGTCCCTCTCTAGAGGAGACACTGACTATTTTGTCTCGCAGGATGCTCCCCCCCTACACCGGGTGATCCCACCCCGTGTCCAATAATCCCCACACAATGTCCCGCACTCTTTCAGAGAGAGGATATGTGTGAGTGCGCAGTCACTGATGGCTAATAGGATCGTTGGTGCACTTGTTGATAAGGGGGTTACCTGCTGAGCACTCCAGTGCTTGGGCCTGCAACGGGCTTCACAAAGGATCAGACGAGTTCCTGCACGACATCCAGGATCCACCGTCCGGGGCGATCCCACCAGGATGGCCTCTGCAGCCACAACGAAGATCTGCGCCCAACCTTCTGAATGGATGCGCAGCGTCTGCTGAGTCCCTAACTGACTCTATGAACTACAGTGATGATCGCTGTACTATAGGCCATCACTACAGCACAGCAACCTTGAATGGCTTCAGGGGAAAACTCCTAGGGGCCTACAGGGTAGCCTATCCTATGCAAGTGGGTCCCTGACCCCCTGCACCTGCACTACCTCTTCCCGTACCGCCCGAGTTCCCTCTGCCTCACTCCTACCTAACCCTTCCAACCCCTGCAGCAACGCACTGCCACCGCACACAATGCTCCCTTGTCAGCCCTCACAGCACTGACCGCTGTGACCTGACAAGATTGCACACACACACACAAAACTAAGGGCAGGGTCCCTAACTTGGGGCGTCCCTTCTCACTTACCCACTAGCCTGGTGGGGAGTTGGGGCCTATATGGGACCTGGGGGAATCTTACCTGGTGCAGGAGCTTCACTCGCTCCCTACACCCTTCCTTCCCCTTCTTGCTCCCAGCTCCAACTGCCGTTCTCAGCACGCAAAATGTATCTATATCCCTCCACAGGGAGATACTCTAGCCCTATTGGCACCCTAGCATCACGTGGGGTGCGCAGAGGCTCATGGGACTCGTAGTCCCTGCTTAGAGCCTTCCCTGTAGGCTAGGGTTTCGCAGGCTCATCCCTGCGGATGCGCGAGCTGTTTAGGGTCCTCCCGGCGCCTGGCTCTCACTAGCCTCTTCCCTACTCTGCTCCGCGCATGCGCGATCGCGCAACATGCGCACGCATCCGCAATGGCGGCCCCCGCTAACCGGGTATGCCGCCGAGCATCCCGCAGCTTGGCTCACTCCCTGCACCGGCCCCCACCTTTGGGAACAGTCGGCGGGTCCGTCGCTGCCTCCGGCGGCACCCGCGACCGCGCTGACCCAAAGGAGGGGGGTCTCCGGGAGCCGGAGCGCACCAAGGCTACACATAGATATAAACATTCACGTTAGGGCATATGTTGGGTCGTGGAATGAAACTTGATTTGGCCTTACAGTTAGTAAAGTGTACCTTCGCCTGGTATTCTGTCAGATTCCTGCAGTAGGAAATTAATGTCCCTCAGATTGTCTAGGTCTTGTAGTTCAACTAAATTTAGGCCCAAATTGTTAGACATGCTTGTTTCTCTTCTCTTAAAGAATTTGTGGGGGGAGAGTTTTCAACTGAAAAGGTTCAGGTCCTTAACCCATTCAAAACAGTGAATGCTTGATGTTGGGGTGAAGGATAGACCATTGGACAATGTTCTAATGTGTTTATCCTAGAGTGCAAACTTAGATAAATTGATGACCTGTAGTGTATTTTCTTCGTTAGGGATATGCTCCTTTTATAGGTGGCCTCTTAGTGGGGAATCTAGATACAGTACTGAGGGCATCATGGTCTCCTCCCGAACCCCCATACTTCTCTGTCCCTTAGTGTTCTTACCCTTGCCCCTTCGTGTCCTCCTCTTGGGGGTGGGAATGCACAGGGAACTCTAAAAAAGGCTGGTGGCCTATGTGAAAGTTTTTCTGATAGTTTCTTAAGGGTGGGGTCTTACTCGTCCTCTGATGTCTCCCATTCAGTGGAAGATGCGTGGTTATCTTGATGAACTGCTGCACTGATTTTAGTGCATTGAATATTATATCTATAAATGTTTCCCTTCTTAAAAAATTTGAGATCACGTCGATACTTTTTATATTTCGTTTCCTTAAGCTCTTTGGTGAATTTCTCAATATTAATTTTGAGTTTGGATTCTAGATTAGTGAACTCTGGTAGGCTATTAAATTTTTCCAGGGTTTCCAACTTGGATTTTAAGTCAGTGTTAACTGTTTTCAGTTTATTAGATTGATATTCAGAAGTTTCATAAGTTCCTTGGAACATTTCCCAAGAATCGAATCCCAGGATTTTAGGAAACTGGTAACAGTCGTTTTTTATGTAATTCTCAAAACTAAAGATTTCTCACCAGAGTGTAGCTTGAGAGTTATAACGGAAGTGTAAGGATTCTGATTTATCCGTGCCGGGTTTTTACTTCTGTCCAGGTTTTCTGTCTCTCCTGCCCGCCTGCTCTCTGTGGCCATTTTGGCTACGGGCAGCCTGCTTTATAAGGCTGCAGTTACCATAGGGAGTCACCAAGCAAAGTTCTGTGTTTTTGCAGCTCCTGTCGGTCCTTGCAGTTATCATCTTGCTTGAATTGAATTCCTCTTGTTGACCCCGGACCGTGACCATGACCTCACTGCCTTCCGCCTGCCCTGACATCCGCTTACCTCTTCAACTTTGCACCTCTGTCACCAGCCCTGACCTCGGACTATCCCCTGGATTTTGCAACTCTGCCGCCAGCCCTGAACCCTGCTTCCATACCGACTATGGATACTTTTACATGACTCTGTCCCTGGGTTGTGGTCGGTTTATTTCTATGCCTACCTAAGCCCTGCGGGTCCACCTCGTGATTTGAAATGAGCATCGTCACAAGAAGAAACCGGATATATCTTGAAGGGATACAAGTCCTGTATCTTCTGCTTTGTGTTCTGCAGCATTTTGCCACTCCTGAAAGTTAGGTTTGTTTGACAGAAAACCTGTCATTATGTACGGGGTTAGTAAGAAGAATATAAATATATATATATAGGAAAAAAAAGAAGAGAGAGCGCATGCCCCATAGCGTAATACAGTACATTTATTTGGGAAAGGGTCAAGGGGAGGGGGGGGTAGAAAATCCACTCACAAGGGTAGGTTAAAATCAAGCAGTGTGTGATACAAGTCAACTCTGGTTACTCCGCATCCGGACCCTGCAGTCCAACTCTCACTTAAAACTGCTGGTAGATGTTCTCCGGTGCGTGAGTCCAAAGGCTCCTTAAAATCGATAGTGCAGTCTTTGAGTAAGGTACTAACTCCAAATGCCAGCCGGCCGCAATATGAATCAGCGATCGATGCGGCCCGTCATGCGTGATGACGCAATTCCGCTCCCTGACGCGTTTCGTCACGTGCTGTGACTTTCTCAAAGGGTTGCTGGTAGTTCATGCCCTCGCTAAGGATTTATAGCAGCTAGTTGCTAGGTAACCCAATCATGTCCTTCAATAGGTTCGAAATTAGTACTGGTAATCCTAACATAGCAGGACTATGCCTTATGTTGATGAAAAGGCTGGCACAAAGTGAAAACAAAAATGTAAACAAATCTGTCTATATGTATAGGGAGAGAGGGGGATAGGAATGATCGGAGGATAAAAAGTGATAGAAATAAATAATTAATTAAATGACCATGATAGTAATATATAATGAACCACAGAGAAATATAACAATATAAAAAAAAATTATCAAAAAATATATAAAATTACATAAATGAATTATAAATTAAAAATTAAAAATATATATTTCATTGAGAAATGTATAATGAAATATTATCAAATATATATATAAAGAAAGCATCATCTTGCTGGAAAGGGCAATTTAATAGATAGTATCTTATGAAGACACAGAGGGACAATATAATATATATATATATATATATATATATATATATATATATATATAAATATATTAAAAAACAGAGAAAATAATTCTTATAAATAAAAGTAAACTTGAATTATAATTGTAACAGGGGACTTATCCCTGTTCACAAATGTGCCTCTAATCCAGCAGTGTGGTGGTTGACGGCTGGTAGCAAATTAACTAACACCACCTGCCTGATTAGAGGTGGTAGAAAAAGCCTGTCTGTTGAGACAGGACGTAACTCTCTTTAGCTCTGACTGAGAGCTGACCTTTGGAGAGACAGAGCAGAGGTTCTTGAGTCCCAGGAGAGACTGACCAAAAGAAACCCAGATCTCTGGAGCGACCGTCTTTGAGCTCTGAATGTAGAACAGGGAAGAAAAACGAAGCACCAAGTCCAGCTGTAGAATAGCAATACACAACACCAACAGGGATACGTACCAAAAATAATTTTTGGTACGTATCCCTGTTGGTGTTATTGCTATTCTACAGCTGGACCTTGGTGCTTCGTTTTTCTTCCCTGTTCTACATTCTGAGTACCGCATACGGATGCACATTCAACCCTGGACACTGGAACCACTGGACTTACTGCTTATGGTGATGAAGATCCCAAGTGAGTTCGTTCCATTTTGCCTTATTACAATACAGTTTGTCATAGGATTGTTTCTTCTACCGGTCACCTGCTGTGTTCATTGACATTTCCTTACTACCTGGTCTGTGATTGTCATTACCGGGCCACATTCCTAGAGACACTATATACATATATTCATTCAAGGGTTGTTTTCCTGTTATTCACTCAATTAGCTCAAGTATTGTCTTGAGAGCACCACACACATTTTTTGACAGTCTTGAGCTCTGCCAGCCACACAGCAGAGCTGATTGCAAGACACCAAATAAGACTTCTAAACCTGGATGCTGATATTTTTCTGTGCACGCACGGGTGCGGTTCCAGGAGAGCAGAGAAGCTTACTCTACAGCAACTAAACAAATAAGACTTTCATTATTAAGAGACTGCTTATATCTGCTTATTTTCATGTTATGTGTTTGGGCTGGGAAAAGCTTAACTAATGGAGATGTGAACTAATTGCAAGGATTACACTAGAAATACTCCCAAGTGAATGGAAGCTTTGTTCCCCCCCTGTGTTTGGATAATTTCCTGATAAAAAGGAAAAGGCACAATAAAGCCTATTATAATTTCACATTATAAACGTCTCCAAATTGTGTACCTCTGTGAACGTCCGTCTACATTTGGTGTCCGAGGTGGGACAAGAGGCGTCCTTGTAGTTAAAAAGGACCGGAGATTTTTATGTGAAATTTTTTTTTATGCTTTTTGACTACAAACAATCTGAGAAACTTAGAAAAAAAAACCTCATGCAGCAGAGATCGGAATTAAAGGGATACACACCACTGAAACCACACTGCACAGAAACTTTACAAAAACCCAGAAGAGACTGCTGAAGTAGCTAAACCTTATTTTGCCTATCACAAAGTGTAATATGGTCATTGAAATAGGGGTTTTGCCTTTCAGCCATAGTCAGGGTTCAAGAAGGGAGTCAGCCCTTAATAAAGGGATAGGTGTTTGTTGTTTTCAAAAGTTTCGCTGAAGCAGTGAATACAGATGGTGACCCACGAGTGGTACTGATTTTGCAAATAAAGGTTGCCACACCGCATAGGGCTACCAGCTGTGAATGGAGTATATGCAGAAAAGTGTGAAAATTGATACAAGACTGTGCTGAAGCAGGGGAATTTTTAGCAAACCAATGCTGAGTGTAAAATTGCCCTATAGGGGGAAAAAGTGATTTCTGAAATGTGTAAAAGGTTTTTTCAAAACCAATTGCTGAATGTTGAGTCACCCTGCCGGGAATGAAAGAAATAGTCCACTGCAAAGAATGTTTTTTTTCTGCAAGTAAAAAAGTCTGCCTATATATATCTTGGGAGCAAAAACAGACACCCAAAGTGTGAAGTGTGAATGCTACAATACCCAAAGATGAGACTGAAAATTACTGAACTCAGGCAGAAAACCAAATTCTGTTGCTGAAGCGGGGAGATTGCACCCTGCAAGAAAATGGTGTAAAGCAAATAGACTTTTTTACCTAGCAACTGCACATCTTGTATACCTGATAAAAGAAAATGCATGCACAGTACTGCTGATATTGGAAAAAAAAATTATCCAAGAAAGAAAAGTCTACAGAGATGCCTGTGAGAGCTACGACCTCTACAAGCAAAATATGCCCATCTGTAGGACTACCACAATTGGGGGTTCTAGCAAATACAGTGGCAACAGCTGCAATAGCGCCTCCTGAGGTCAGGAAGAAAATTACACCTGATAGCCTAAAAATGGAGGACAAGATGCAGCGTTCCTGTAATGAACCCTACCCCACGGAAGAGTGGCCCTTCCAGTCCAATAAAGAGGAAGACATCTCTTACGGGGAGACCGAACCGAGTAACACCCAAAAAACACCCCAAGAATGGTGGGGGTGCCTGAACTCGGCACGAACAGAAAAGATCGCTCCCTTTGATGACGAATATGATCAACAGGAGACAGAGCGGGAACAGCAGATCACCCAATATTTCTGTCAGCTAAAGCAACTGCAAGAAAAGCCTGGCGTATATAATGAAGCCGCTAAAATTTCAAATGAATATGGAGACCCCAATATCCCTGAAGGGACATGTCATCCAAATCAAAAAGGCGGAAAAAGAAAAAGAAAAGCAGTTCTTCACTTACCGTGGAAGGAACAGACACGTCCACAGATCATGTGGAGGAAAAGGGGGACCGAGTTGCCCTGCGGCCTAGAGAAAATGGAGAATTCGTCCCGCGGTTAACCGAATATCCAGAGGGCCCAAGGCAGAAGTCGTGTACCCCAAAGAAGTGTCTGCCCGGTGCCAACATTGAGGAACCCTCAACCAGTCATCCCAGGGAAGAGGAGCCGGAACCAGTGAGTGACGATCCCTTGACCAGCCCTGAAGACGCCCTGAAAATTGCCAGGCATGACTGTGATCTGCTCTGTGAAGAATTGGAAAGGGAAAACAAAAATAATGCTGAGCTACAGAAGACTGTGCTCGCAATTTACTCTGCGGCCAAGACCGAATTGGAGGATCTCAAGACTGAGCTAGATACTGCAAAGGCTACTATTTCCGCCATGGATGAAAAGCAGAGCCAATCGGATAAAATGGTGGCTACTCTAAAGCGGAAGTATGAGGAGGCACTGAAGCAGATGACAGTCTTCCAGCAAGAGGTTCACACTCTTCGTATAGAGCTTGATGCCTCACATCATGAGACCAACAGCTGCCGCACAGACCTGGAAGTTTCCAGAAAGGAATTACACAGTGTCACTGAGGAGCTGGACATTGCTAAAGAAACTATTGGCAATCTTGATACAGATCTCAAAGTCTCTCAGAAGGAGCTTCAGACCCTCAACCTAGAGAAGGAAGTCGCATGCCAGGAGAGTGTCATTCTCAAAGCAGATGTGCGTAAATGGAAGGAGGACTGCAAAGAAGCCCTGAAGAATACAGAGACTGAAAAAAGAGAAAATTCAAGATTAAAAAAAGAAAAATTAAAACTGAAAGAAGAAAATTTTCAGTTGACAGAAGAAGTCAAGGAAAAGTTTGAAGCAGAGCACCGACAGCAGAACCAACTGCAAGGTCTGCGTACACACCTCCAGTATGCTGAGGAGAAGCAGCAAACGCTACAGGAAGAGAAACTGCAGGCTGCTAAAGAGGTACAAGCGCTGCTGGAACGTCTGAATACCCAGTACGTCCCCACAGAGCAGTATGAGGAGCTAAAGGCCACGCTGCATGTCATCAGAGCATTATTGGAAGTGGAGCTTCGATACCAGGTGACTCTGTATGAGAGGGAGCGTGAGAAGGCTCAGAAACTGGAGTAAGAGCTGGAGAGACAGAGAGACTGTTCCATTCCCTTGAGTCAGTACACCAAGGAGAAAACAGACGCAGCGGCAACCTTGACGACAAAAATTACAGAGTTTCAGAATATGAAGGAGACTCTGATACAGACTCAGAGGAAGCAAAGTGTGCAGATAGATTCCCTGAGAAGAAACTTGCAAGACGCACTCAAACAGGTTGAGACTCTGCAGGCCAGTAACACAGATTCTTCCAATACGGAAAAAGGTATTGGCTCTGCCCAAGCACCAGTATCCCACAGTAACTAATGCCCGTGAGGACAAGGGTACAGTGAGAGTTGGGGACTCCACGCAACTTCAAAACAAAATTACGTAGTTTGAGCCACCTAAGAAAGCACTAGCCAAACCTACAGCTGCCCAACAGGCAACAAACAGAGGTAGGAGTGCAGAATGAAAGCCAGAAGAATCCTTAGCTGAGGAAGCTGAAAAAATAGGACGTTCTCTGGAAAAGGAGGTGGAGGTGCAACTCAGTCCCAAAGAAGCTGAACTGGAGACTCCGTGGTGTGGAGAAACTGCAGAAAGACCGCTTCAAGAGCAGAAAACTCTAAGGGCTAGTCCTAACTGCTCTACAACTGTTGCCATACACTTTGTCTACAAAAAGAGGAGTGCCCGACGGAAATCTCATGACCGCGCACGCAATAAAAAGACTTTACGTGGAAAAAGTCCTCCTCGAGCGACTAAGGAGTGCTGATCTCAAGCACCTTTGGGAGGAGACAAAAATAAACTGGAGAAAGGGCTCCAATCCCAGCGGGACAGAGAGTTCTCTTCCTCCATCCACTCTCATTCAAGTCAGAGAAAGATCTCGAATGAGAGTGGAAGGATGGGCTTTGGCCGTGGTAAGCCCGAGCTTCCCACAAACAGGGGAGATAGGTAACAGGAGACTTATCCCTGTTCACAAATGTGCCTCTAATCCAGCAGTGTGATGGTTAACGGCTGGTAGCAAATTAACTAACACCACCTGCCTGATTAGAGGTGGTAGAAAAAGCCTGTCTGTTGAGACAGGAAGTAACTCTCTTTAGCTCTGACTGAGAGCTGACCTTTGGAGAAACAGAGCAGAGATTCTTAAGTCCCAGGAGAGACTGACCAAAAGAAACCCAGATCTCTGGAGCTGACCAGTCTTGAGCTCTGCCAGCCACACAGCAGAGCTGATTGCAAGACACCAAATAAGACTTCTAAACCTGGATGCTGATATTTTTCTCTGCACGCACGTGTGTGGTTCCAGGAGAGCAGATAAGCTTACTCTACAGCAACTAAACAGATAAGACTTTCATTATTAAGAGACTGCTTATATCTGCTTATTTTCATGTTATGTGTTTGGGCTGGGAAAAGCTTAACTAATGGAAATGTGAACTAATTGCAAGGATTTCACTAGAAATACTCCCAAGTGAATGGAAGCTTTGTTCCCCCCCTGTGTTTGGATAATTTCCTGATAAAAAGGAAAAGGCACAATAAAGCCTATTATAATTTCACATTATAAACATCTCCAAATTGTGTTCCTCTGTGAACGTCCGTCTACAATAATATTCACTTACACTATGAGGTATAACTTTAATTTATTCCAAATATTCATTTGGTGTTAGGTAAAATTCATATATTTTCACTATTTTCATTTTAATTTTTAATTTTTAATGTATTAATTAATATTTGTAATTAGAATCTTGTAATCACAATTTATGTCACTATTAGTGACTCAGTCACACTTAGTTTGGTTTCAACACTTTCATGTTTCTTGATTTATTAACTATGTTGTTAAAGACAAGACCCCCTGCTCACGCACACTATGAATAAAAATAAAATGTAAGCAGCTTCATCACCTTAGCAGCTACCCGCTATATTAAAATTGTGGGTCACGTGACCACGGGACTAGAGGGATACGGGCACCCCATAACTGGGCCTGTAACTCGGGAAGTAGGGGAAGGCTGAAGTAAACTTTGGTCAGCTCAGGAGACCCCCTGCTCAGGCACACAATAAATAAAATAAAAAATGTAAGCAGCTTCATTACCTTAGCAATGCCCGCTAAGGCAATGAAGGGGATAAGGCACAGGTGCCAACCCTGTGTGTGAAAAACCTAAAACATGGCCTACACAGTACAGTACATTTAAATAAATCACCCCCCCCCGTACCACCAAACACACATACTGTACAGTACATTACAATAATGGGCCAAATTATTATTACATTATTTGGCCCATTATTAAACACATTAACTATAGTAGCATACCAGTAATAAAATAAATACAGTTCTACTGTACTTACTACCACCGCAATATAGTACTAGTACATTCTGACACATACAACACTACAGTACTGTATGCCAACCAAGCAATGCTCTAAATAAAATAAAATAAATAAATTACCATAAATCAATCCATTCACAAATCGATAACAATACAATCCAAATCAATTACTGTACACAATTCACTATTCAAATCCTATAAACAAAACAAGGAATCAGAAATAAATTACCATCAATCAACTAAATCTAACCAACAATAAGCCACTATTAAAAAGCAAGCCCCACCCTGAAATAAACCATAGCAAACACATTTGCACACCAAGCTGCAAAATACAGTTAAAAATGCATCAAAAAAAAGTAAGCAAACATGAGCAATAAAAGCTTTTATTTGCTCTGTATTATGTATATCCATAGGGACATACATAAATACAGAGGCAATAAATGGACATTAAAAAAAATCAATCACATTAAAAAAAAAAATCAAAACCTGTAAAAGCTAAATAAAATACATTTCTTTTTTTAACTTGTTTTGCTTCTAGGATTTGTATAGTGAATTATGTACAGTAATTGATTTGGATTGTATTGTTATCGATTTGTGAATGGATTGATTTATGGTAATTTATTTATTTTATGTTATTTAGAACATTGCTTGGTTGGCATACAGTACTGTAGTGTTGTACGTGTCAGAATGCACTAGTACTGTATTGCAGTGGTAGTAAGTACAGTAGAACTGTATTTATTTTATTACTGGTATGCTACTGTAGTTAATGTGTTTAATAATGGGCCAAATAACTATTATCCATATCTGGATAATAGTTATTTGGCCCATTAATGTAATAAACCCCTGAGGAAGAAAGCAGATTGCTTTCGAAACGCGTAGGGTGGCTTGCTAGGACCCCTAAAAGTGACGCCGAGACTGCCGCTGCTCCCGTGAGTTGACCTGGAGGCGAATCAGCTGAAAACTCTGACAGACGAATCTGCTGCTGAGAAATCGCCAACACGCTGCACGGCATCCATCCCGCGAGCAGGCAGTGAGAGCACACACACACACGCCGGCCGGCGTGTGCAGCGCCTCCTCTGCAGATCCGTTCCGGTGCAGTAGCTGTTTGAGCAGCTGAGAGGGGATACTCTCAAAATTATCCACTGCTCGTTACCATCCTTCGTCCGGTGAGTGGGCAGTTTACCCGGTGTCGCAGTGAGGTGGTCCTCACCATTAACCATTTGGTCATTTTTATCAGTCTGTGTATTTTTATTTTTTATTTTTCTTATGTCCATTGTCATAGTAATTGATTATATGTTTTATTAAATGTTTTTTGATAATTTTCACCTTGATCTCAGCTGTTAGTTTTTAGTATTGAATGTTGTTTGTCCCATATACCTACAGTATCACGCTATGTTTTGTATTTTTGTCTTCTTCTTTTTTAAGCACAACTCATCTATCCTGAGCCTCACCTTGGCCCTGCATTTGGTGTGATATATCCTTTATCATATTGGCGCCTATAATACATCTGTTTCACCATTAATGTAATGTACTGTACAGTATGTGTGTTTGGTGGTACGGGGGTGTGATTTATTTAAATGTACTGTACTGTGTAGTAGAGAACGATGAGTTTGTAGGCGGTCACTGCGTAGATAGGAACTCAGCCAAAAAATTAAGTTAAAATCAGCTTTATTAAAAAAAAGTGCTGGACATCACAGAGAGACCTCTAACCTCTGACGCGTTTCGTCCCGTTAAGGTAATGATTTTTTATTTGGAAGGGGGGGGTTGATACTAGTGTGGGGGAGCAGGGGGTCTTCCGAGCTAAACAAAGTTTATTTCAGCCTTGGAGACCCCCTACTTCCTGAGTTACTGGCCCAGTTATGTGGTGCCCGTATCCCTCTAGTCCCGCGGTCACGTGACCCACAGGATTTTAACATGGCGGGGATACCGGCACCCCATAACTGGGCCTGTAACTTGGGAAGTAGGGGGTATCCAAGGCTGAAATAAACTTTGTTCAGCTCAGGAGACCCCCTGCTACAAAACTGTAATTTTAGAATTTTAATAAAACCCCCGCGGTCACCTGTGAGAGGCGCGCAGTTAGAGGGACTGATTCAGACTCTCTTTCTGCGCGTCTATTACACAAAGGCAGAAGTCGGTAGCACTCACACAGCACGGGTCCCTGCTTTGGAAAGCTAATGCGCCGCGGTCAGTTAAAAAAAATAACGCGTCTAAACCGGGGAGAATTAGGGGATAATATCGTTCTCCAATTCGTGAGCCGTTCGAATAACGGCTGCTGCATCAGTATTCCCTATAGTCCATGGCCCTGCTTTTTGGAAAAGGAATTCCCCACAGTGACCTGTAATGTAGAAATGTAATTTTTTACAAATTCCCAACACTGCACTCAGTTTAAAAGGCAAATATCAAATGTCAGGAATATACTTTTTTATCATGATAGTGCTGTTTTTAAGATAATTTTTTCTCCCTTTTATATCAAGAAATGTACAATGAATACTTCTGATGAATAATTTCTATGACTAATTGGGTAGCGATTTCTGAATAATTAATTTGTCCTGATTTGCCAAATGTATTTGTGCCTTCATGTTCCTGTATGTATACTGGAATCTCCTTCCACCATGGTTACTGCTCCTCTGTTGCTCTCTAATATTCTTCTGGTACCACACCTACTTGTGACAGTGTCCGTAAGTTGTCTGCTGCATGCTATAGTATTTCATAAGTATACCCAAGAATTATGTTTATTGTAAAACAATAACAAAGTAAATTAGGTTGAAAAAAAGGTATAGATGCATCGAGTTCAATCTTTTTTTTTTAATTCTAATTTATGAGATATTCATTTTGTATTTGGAGTTATATTAATTCAGAGGAAGGCAGAAACAAAACACAGTGAAAGATTTGCCATACTGTATATGTTTCATAAAAGATTGTGTTATTGTATATTTTAACTTATTGGGTACACCCATATGCACCTTTCCTTTATTTTAATCTTTCGTGGTCGTAGGTGCGCGCTGACTTCCAGATCTCCTAGTGTCCCTTATAATTGTCGCTCTGCAGCTTATCACTTCTCCCAGGATCAACGGGGCCAATACTAGCACTATAATAAAATAAAATGTGCATAGAGAGACATTTTAAGTAAAAACAGATAATATTTGATGTAAAAAATAAATAGTACAACACTTACAATTTATAAAATCGTTCCGATCTCCCCAATACCAGAGTTTATGCTAAGGCCCTGCTGCCTCAAAACACGCGCCCGCATTACAGACGGGCGGCGCATGGAGAGGCACTTAACCGCTATCTGCCGTCTGTAGAGAGCGGCGGCCGGGAGGGGGCGTGGTTTGAGCAGAGGGCTGCAGCGGGGGACTCCCGGGCTGCAGCGGGGGTCTCCAGGGCTGCAGTAGGGACCCCCACATGCCCTCTGATGCTCTCCGTGCTACTCCCCCCCTCCACATCTCCCGTCCGATACACCCCCTCCACAGCTCCCGGCCGATACACCCTCCCCCCCTAGCGGATGGCTGCAGCGGGGGTCGGTCTCCCGGGCTGCCGGCTGAAAGGTAAGCAGCTCCCCCCCCCTACACATGCCCTCACAGCTGATCCCTCCGTCGACACACACACACCTTACCTTTTGGAGGCTGACAGCTCCAGCTCCCGCCCCCACTACTTATAGGCTCACCAGGGCACCACGTGACGCATCACCGCTCGGGATCGCAATTCTCTTGCATCCCCTGGCGGCTGACGTATCACAGCACGTAGTGAGCCATGCAGCGAGGGGGGAATGGGACCGCCTCAGGAAGAAACCCCTGCAGGTGAGTAACGCGGCCATGCGCACCGCCGGTCGCAGCGGGACCAAAGCCTAAGATGTTATTACCAGCTAAATCCCGATTGATGACATACAGATAATCCCACACACACAGGGGGCAAAACAATATCTGAGAGAGAGTCCCGATAAATTGAACCACCAGCAGCAAACAGCCGGTCGTGGCATCCTCGTGGGGGAGTGTCCGTTGTCACTGTCTCCAACGTCATACAACACGGAACGTAATGACTCATTGCCTCAATGCGTTTCATGTTGTTGAACGCTTCATCAGGGGAGTTCATTCATCCCCCGTGTGTGAGGGATTATCTGTATACCTTCAATCGGGATTTAGCGGAGGATAACATCTGGGCTCTGGTATTGGGGAGATTGGAAGATTTTATAAATTGTAAGTGTTGTACTGTTTATTTTTATTTTAATCGTATTTAACCATGACAAGCACACACATTTATGGTTGACTAATTGATCGTGAACACCATCCAAGGTTATTTTAAATTTACTGCAACTAAAATTGCAGGTGATCTTGTGAAAATCAACTCCTCAGACACATGTTGCATGTCCATGTAAATTGTGTTTAAATTATTTCATTTTACAAGTTTCCACTGGTACATTTATATTCTTACAGAGTGTGATTATCATTCATTAAGATTGACTGCCCTGATTTATTAGTGAACTTGGTTGACTAAAAAATACCACACAGAAAAGCGCTCAACTATTAAAACAAAAAATGTGACTAAACTGTGCTTACAGTGCAGGCTAAGAGGCAAAAGTGAAGTAACCACTAATGCCAAAAAATATGTGCCAGAAACCTCTATCCTAAAATGAAAATAAAGAGTGTCTAGAAAACAGTGTGTAACAACTAGATAGTACACAGCATAGAGAATCCCACCCTCATGCAATAATCAGAGGGCTCTATTTGTGCTGAGCAATGGTGTGTTTGTCTTTTTTCTTCCAATACAGCATGGACTGATATGGAGGACTGAACATTGAGAATCTCGTTGTCATAAGGGACTGACCCCCCACATCCTTTTTCAAAGGACGGTTTTTTCACATTGGACTGGTATTGTATATCAGGGTCTGCGCCAAGGATTATAAGCTCTGTATTCCTGATTTATTAGTGCCTTATATATGTTTTTCCTTACCAAGCTAATTTTTTACATGAACGTTAAACATATCCTATGAGTCCTCTATTTGTCTGTGTTAAGAAACTATAAATTTTGTCTGGATGTCAGCCAGTACTCACGTGTATCATACTACAACAATGATTCATCTTGGTGCGTAGAGATAGAGGTAACACTTTCCACAATGTCTCAAGGAATTCAGAAATATGAAATGAGATCTGCAATGCTTAGGTAAGTGTAATTGCATGTTTAATGAGACCAGAAAACAGGATAGTACAATCTTGAAACGTGATGGCCCAATAGCATTGCAAATCTGCTGTAGTTCACCTATTGAAGTATAATCAATTTTAAAAAATTCCCCTGAAGAATATAACTACCTGGTCTTGTTCCTGTCACGACTGTGTTCGCCACAAACCTGGGTCGGACTGCGTGGCTGAGGTGGGGTTGTAAAAGCACCGATCTTAGACCGCGCAGGCTGATCCGGATTGTGCAGTTCGTAGTCGTACGTAGCAGGATCAGGATAGGAGAAGACAGCATCGTCGGTGGACACGCCAGGGTCAGGACTGGAGACATCAGGGTAAACGTTGTTCAAGCAGGAGTTCGGCAACAGGTAGTCAGGAGAGCCCCGCTTCAGCTTAGGAGCACGGGAGTGGCCTCTGCGCGTGCGGCGACCATGGCCCATGGTACTGGTCTCAGGAGGTGGTAGACAGACCAGAGTAGCACACCGCCTAGCTGCACTGGTAAACCAGTGCTTCAGCGCAAGAGTCCTGAGCGGGCTGGGGAATCCTCCATTTCAGCGCAGGAACCAGGACACGGCCTCTCTAGATTAGGGAAAGAGTAGGCCCCAGGAACCAGGAAGCTGAAGATACACAGGGAAACCTCCGCTTCAGTGCAGGAAACCAGGAACAGACCGCTGCATGAATATAGCAGCTGGTCACAGGAAACAAGGAGCTGAAGTAACAAGGAGAGTACTCAGCTTCAGCACAGGAAACAGGAACTGACCGCTGCATGAGACTAGCAGCCGGTCACAGGAACCAGGGAGCTGAAGACAACAAGGAGAGTACTCCGCTTCAGCACAGGAACAGACCGCTGCGTGACACTAGCAGCCGGTCTCAGGAACCAAGGAGACAGACAAGACAAGGCTTATGGCAGAACACAGAGACATCCAGGAAGGACTATGCTCGGCAGGGAGCATTGTGGGAAGGCAACACTTAAAGGTCAGAGAACCAATGGCAGAAGGGGCGTGTGGCAGTATTGCTTTGGTGAGTGAATCCAGGCTGCAGTAAATATCAGGGGAAGTGTTCCGGGACTGCACAAGACTGCAAGGTAAGGCAAACAGTAAACCGAGGAGCGGATTCCTTGCAGTTCCTCAATGCCTGAATACGTCCGGATGTCGCAAAAATGTTTTTCTAACATTAGACAGAGTATAATGTATGCGTTGTGTTGATATACCCCTCATCTACTATAAATTTGGATATAATGTACTACACGGCAAATAAAATAATACATTTTGTATCAATTAAACACATAATTAATTTGGTGTGATCGGAGCACTAAGTATAAATATTCACATCAGAAGCATATCATTCAATTATTTACACTTCTACTACTGACTCTAGATGCCCTTGTTCTCACAGACTGCCGTTTTAATAATGCACCTTTATTCCTATGGTGTCTGTAACCTTCCCAACAAAGTTCTTCATTGGAAGGGTCAGGGTTTGCATTACATCGTCATTTACCTGTTGCACTTATCCCCCAATTGCATTTTATTTACCTTGTATTGTCATTTTGTAAGGCGCTGCATACACTGTTGCCCCTGAATAAATACAAATACTAGGTATCTCTGGTGTGCACCTTTTTGAGCATACAGTAGTTGTCTCTCCACGTCTTATTTGAAGGGAAAGTTCAGAGCATATGTAGCATTACGGACTACACTAAAATATGTTAACCATACGTTATTTAAGGAGTAGCACTGGGTTAACGTTAGGCTAATCATAATGCCTATCAATTAAATCAAATAGCCTAATGTTAATTTAGGTTAGTGTAGGGTAAATGAGCTAAGGAATGTAGTGCATTATTCTCTTACGTTCATAATCCGAGTGCCAATATTACATTTATAAAGGACCATTAACAATATATAATTTATGAACATATGCAATTACAGTAGTAAAATGTTTAAATGAAATATCAACCAAATCAAAAAATATGAAAAGTTTCACATTATTTACGAAGATAATTAGTAGCAAAACTAACAGCCATAATAGAGCTCATTAGCCAAAGATTATTTTCCCATTATTTCAGGATAACGCTATGATAACTTCAAATAACATGATGTTTCTAAATAAAATCTTGTCGTTGTTGCCATGCAGACCATGAAAAATGCCTTAAAGTGGGGACAATACCAAAAATGTATGATAAAATGGAATTAAATAAAGTGTTATCACCTTTTTCATATATTAACTTCTTAGTAGTCCAAGTGACTGGGTAGTCATAAGAAACCCAAGACTAGCTGGCCACTCAGTGCTACTAAAAGGTTAATACATTGCTAACACTAGATGCTAAGATTCTAGCAAGCTATTGTTTGGCAACTAACTTATATGGTAAACATAGAGTTAACACCCACTGTAACACTGTATATATAGTGAGGGTAGACATTTCTAAATTCAGGTCCCTGGAGGAGTATCATAAGAGGGATATCATTGTTCATAGGTAAGTCATGTTTATATATAGTGCTACATGATTAAGAATGTCTAGTCCCTTTTATTTTATTGTTAGGGAATGTGCCCCTTCTGGTCAGAGCCCATAATAATGGTCTGAAGTTCTCCAGGGGGAATCCTTTTAAATCAAGTATTCCAAAGCATCGTGAGATTGGTCCATACTGACTAGCTCTAAATGCGAGTCCCTTCTGATTCCTTGGGAGACACAGGTCCTGGAGGGGAAGAAGCAAATACAAACGCAGGGACAGCGAATATCATGTAAACCCAGAGCTAAGGGTACCAAGTCCAGAGCCTCCCTAGGATACTGGTGAAATCTGTCCAGGGAAGAATACCTAATGCAACGGAATTATTTGCCACTCATTATTGCTTAAGAGAATATGTCCTTATATGTGGAACCTACTCAAAGGAATAAATAAAGCTCTGGTTTGTACTAATAAAGTTCCTGGTGCCCTTCATTACCACCTCCTAGCATAAACACATAGCCAGCCCAGATGGCTGGGCAAGGTAAAGAGAGACAATGAGCACCAATACTGTGTAAATAAGACACATCGATATAGCACTCTCTTTTAAGCCGGGTGAAGGCGACAAGACACCTCCACTATATAGCAATAGCAAATAAAAAGATCACTTGTGAGCACATTCACATCTCTTAGACAGGTCTGCAACCCTATCTTTCACCATTAACGCACAGCACACAGTGCTTCCACTGCAGCAAGGGATTCTTGGAAATCACATGCAAATGAGCACACAGTGCCACCTTTTGCTTCAAATCCATTTTGACATGGACCCCTATAAGCTTATGCTTGCTGCATTGCACAGCTTTTCAGCACAGCCTGGGTTCAGATGCATAGCTAGTAAACCTACCCACAGACAGCTATTTCAACCTTTTGGGTTGTATCAGTGTGGGAAGTTGGTTATACTGGTGTTGCAATTTGAAGCTTGGATAAGTATCCACCACACATTAGTTAAGTTATGGTGGGTAAAAAAAGTGACAAAAAAAAACCTCCACCGTAAAGCATATAGCATATAGCTCATTTGCATGTTTTAGACAGGTCTGCAACCCTGCTATATATATATATATATATATATATATATATGAAAACAGGAAAAAAACAGCACACAAGATATTGATAAATACTATAGTAGAGTGTTTGCACACATATAATATAATAAATAAATCTTAGCGGATAGTTGGGAAATATATAGTGTAGGTGTGACCCAATCCACTATAAAATGAATAAACTGGGAGTGTATATAGCTGGGGAGATAGGTAGCTCTTCAAGGGATTACATAATCCCAATCCACATGTGCAAAAGACAGAAAATTAAGAGCACACACTCCTAGTGTGTGAATACAGTAATATAAACAAATGTATTAAAATATGGACAACATAGTCCGCTAGCAATATAAAAAAAAGGTGCAATAACATACAAAGATAAAATGTCGACCCAGTGAAGCTGTATTACATAATTGAGAAGATTGAAATCAAGCCTTGAGGGTTAGATTGCCTCTGAGGAAAAGTTATATTTCATGATTGGGTGTCAATTGACAACACTGCAGGTGAGTATTAGTTAACCGACATAGGGCATCATGCAGTAAGCAGCGAAAAAATGCATTAGCCAGTTTAGCAATTAGCCATGTTTTTGGCGTGTTAAACTCGCTGTATGCTGTAAGGGGCCTGTATCTCGGGAAGCAGGGGGTCCCCGGACCTAAAACAAAAGCGGTTCAGCTCATGAGACCCTCTGCACATCTACACTATGACTAAAACACACATATCAATAAAGACTCAATCCTTACCTTTGCGGCTATGTGCTACGGTAGCGAAGCAGCATGAATATTTATTTAATAATACTGTACAGTGAGCAGGGGGTCCCCCGAGCTGAACCGCATTGCTTTGTGGACCAGGGACCCCCTGCTTCCCGAGTTGCAGGCCCCGGTATGTGTGATCGGGTGGGCATTATGTGGCCATTATTAAACACATTAAATAAATAAATAAGAAAATTCTACTAACCTCATCAATAAGAAGGCCCCGTCGCCAGCATCATCCTTGTGGTCCGTTGCCAAAATAATAGATAGCCAATACATTGCAATGCCATTCACATATCAATGAACCCCTTAATCACCTTATCGGGTACTAACCGCAAAGGTAATTAAGGGGTTAAGCCATCCTGGCAATGGCAATACCACTTATCCATAACATCCTCAATGAAATAAAATGCAATTTCCTATACAAATCTAATGTAATCATCCAATCGAAAGCATCAAATGCCAATCCAAAGTCTCAAATGCCACTTAAAACATCGCATTTACATTGTATACATGCTGCATAAAATGTAAGCTACATGTTACATGTAGACGCTGCAAATCAATGTTAACAATACAATATTCCATATAAGATAGCATAACATAAAAAGAACTATACAATGTAATCCAATAAAGTCACCATCAATCAATTAACATACATGAATTACATCCCAAAACAATTAAAATAGCATCCATACCAATTACACAATTAACTATAGCAACCATTACAGA
This sequence comes from Ascaphus truei, assembly GCA_036426205.1. Taxonomy (NCBI): domain Eukaryota; kingdom Metazoa; phylum Chordata; class Amphibia; order Anura; family Ascaphidae; genus Ascaphus; species Ascaphus truei. Next base: position 87,265,825 of record CM071568.1, on the reverse strand, counting down.
GAACAAATTACCAGCATAAAAAATAGGACACCAACAATTACAATATACTAAATCAAGCCTCACCATGACCTAAATTACAGCATAGAAGCCCAAAAATTACATCTATCTAATTATAAAATACATTTAACACACATCTATGCATAGCAGCATAGCCACAATCATTTACAATAGTGCAAAGAAAGCTTTTACAACACTATCATTTCTTACCCTGTATGTATATATCTCTCTAGACATACATACATACATACATACATACATACATACATACATACATACATACATACATACATACATACATACATACATGCATACAGTGGCAAGAAATGATGTACAATAAAAAAAATAAACACATGAAAAAAGCAAAAAAAACCACAGTTACATTAAATACATTTCTTTATTAAACTTACCATTACTTGACCCACTCACCGACTACCGTTGATCAGCTTACTCACGAACCAATCCACGAACAGGAACCCATAAAATAATAAACCAGAAAATAATAAACATTAAAATAATAAAACACGACAATCCAGGGGTCTTCTAGTTGTTATCCATCTTCATCTGTATTCTTCTATCTTCTTCCGGGGTCTTCTTCCCGTCTGCTGCCACGCCCTGGTCTTCTTTCTTCTCCGGAGGTCCTTCCTCCTCGGTGTCTTGCTTCAAAATAAGACGACATAGGCTTTCAAAGGCCTATGACGTCACATTTTCATCATATTTCCCACGGCCCTGGTTGGGCCGTGAAAACCATGTGTTTTGGCCAATGCAAAAAAAAATGATGACGTCACTTAAAGGCAATGAAAGCACAGCCAATCAGAATGGCTTTGCTTTAATTGCCTTTAAGATGACGTCATTAAAAGGAACATGGCCGGCCTCACATGGTACGGCAGCCAATCAGAGCGTGGGGTGGGGGGAGGAGGTATTGGCCCCAAAGGTATGTGGCAGGACTCCCTTGTGGGTAGTGGGTGAGGGTGGTTAGGCCTCACAGGGTGGGGGGGTAGTGGGGGAGGGTATGTGGGTGATGGTGGGTTAACCCCTTAATGACCCGCGGAGACCACTTGGTGAGCCATGGTGCCTGGCGGGACCCACCAACAGGCCTCCAGAACCTGTGTGAAACATGTTACTGGTAACCTGTAGGTCTGTGAGGTGACCCGTCAGGCCCACCGGGGACTCACATGGGCCTGGGGTATGAACACTTTGTGTAAAATAATAAATCATGTATTTATGGGGGGGCACAGGGGGTGGATTATGTATTTAATAAATAGAATGATGTTTATTGTGGGGCTGTGTATTGTTTTTATTGTGGGTACTGGGGGTGGGGGGAGGGGGTATTGGCCCCAAGGGTATTTGGGTAGGCCTCCCGGCTGGGTATTAGGTGAGGGTGGTTAGGCCTCACGGGGTGGGGGGTTAGTGGGGGAGGGTATGTAGGCCCCCCGAGTGGTGGGTGAGGGTGGGTTAACCCCTTAATGACTGTAGTGGTTAATAACCACTAGGGTGATTAAGGGGTTAGGGGACATTACATTGGATTTTTTAATTCTTGTGTCTGTTTTGCAGAAGCGGATGGGGCATGGGCAGGATGAAGATGAGGATGGCCTTCATCGTGGCAGCCGGACATGGGTGAGTGCTACATGTATTTAATGTCTTTATTGTTCTGTATGTATTTTAAATGGACACATGCACTTTTATCCATTTGTGGATAATAGTCATTGTGCCCATTACTATACTGCATGTTAGGGGGGTATAGGTGTTGTTGGTGTAATAAATATATATATATATATATTCCTTTAGTTAGTGTGGGACTGTTGTGTGTGTTTTCTTTTTATTGTGAGTAGCGGGGGTGGGTGAAGGGGGTATTAGCCACAACAGTGGTTTGTTTAGGGCTTGCGGGTGGGTAGCTGGAGGGTTTAACCCCTTCATGACCGTAGCGGTATTAACTGCTACAGTCGTGAAGGGGTTAAGCGCACCCGCAACCCCCCCGCAAGCCCTAAACAAACAACAAGGGCCAAATACCCCCTTCACCCACCCCCGCTACCCAAAATAAACCTAGCACGGCTGTTTAACCCCTTCATTGCCTTAGCGTTTAGCCGCAAGGTAATGAAGTGGCCTTTAAATGCATTTTTCCTGCCTCGGATGCATGCCGGGGGGGTCCGGTGCTGGTATTAATGTAATCAGCTCAGGAGACCCCCGGCATCAATCCCAGCCAGGAAAAAGGCCAGAAATTTTTCTAAGTGCCGATCCGCCACTCATAAGCAGCCTTTCACCATCAACTTGCCAACTTTTTCTTGCGTGGCTGATTCGCCAGAAAAACGCCATTCTAGAGTGGCGAATAGCTCCGCTAAGCTACTCGCCACTACTAGAATACAGCGTGGCGGAAAATGTTTCAATTTTAGGCGGAAAGTGCCTTCTCGCCTCGCCACCGGCGGGAAAAACAAAACCGCCAACAAAACTTCTGGATTTTTTGATTCTCGCCACTTTCTCGCCCCTTACTGAATAGGGATAGGCTTTTTTGGCGGGAAAGTGGTGAGAATTGCCTTTCCGCTTCTTACTGCATGAACCCCATAGTCCCGTATTTATTCCATATGGTGAAATGAGATGTATAAGGTAATTGGCCACTCCGGCGGCAAATGGGTAAATATTAAAAATCTTCAAGGTATGAATGTAATTATCCCTCTGCTACTGTGGGTGAATCCCAATTACGCTGATTCGGGATCTATGCAGCCGCGCACCCGTTATCTGGGACACGCATTGGTATATGGAAGCAGGTGTCGCAAACCTGATGTATATAAACAGTCTGCATACCCAAAAATTGATGCACTCTTAATTTTTCAGTGACTGGTGTCCACAGATGTCCGGCAGTGCCTTAAAGTCTGTGAATCTCAGTATCTGAGTTTGCTGAGTGTACCAGCTGAGCTGATAGTTATACCTCTGAGAAAGTCTCACGCGAGACGAAACGCGTAGGGTGCACTTGCCTATCTAATATCCATATTGCCATCAAGATTGCACTGTCATTGATAGTGCCTTTATCTGAACGGAGTTCAGTAAAAGTGGACTTTTAGCTGTATAACTATACAGCACTTTGTAAAGATTTCCAGCATCCTGGTGACGACATCAAAAGCTAATGGGAGAAAAGGAGAGGAAACAGTGCGAGATTCGATCTGTGGACACAAACAGCTGACCTACACCGCTCCAGTGTAGAGGCAGAGACGCCGACACTCGTGGTCTCCACTGTAGCTGCAATTGATGGCCGAAATACATAATACTTCTGCTACATTGTAAGTAGCTGTCTACTATTGCGTGTTACAATATATCTTATAGTACTTCACTATATTGGCTTCTCTTTATTATTTCAGAATCTACATCAGGACTGCATACTTCCACATCTAGACAATCCATTTGTTTTTTCCCACAGGGATTACCAGTATTATTCACAGTCTGTATTGCGGCCTCTGTTTATTTATATATATAATGGGGCTTCAATTCAAAACATGTTCCCTGTGCTGTGTGCGTCTCAGATACAGTCAATGAGAACATATTTTTAGACCAATCAAACAAGGGAGGTGTCTATAAAAAGTTAGGGACAGAGATCACAACATTAACCCCTGAGGAAGCTGCATTGGAGAAACGCGTAGGGTGTATGCGTAGGGGGAGGCTTAATCAGCTGTCCAATGAGAGCTCTGGGAGGAAAGCTGGTGATCCCCATCCAAACGAGACGATATTTTGTCATCTCACGTGACGCGGAAGTGAAGTGAAGGGACCAAAACACCAGTGCAGAGGAGCATCGATCAAGACGGTGAGAGACCCGCTCTCTAAGGAGAATTCTCAAACCGCACATAGCAAATGCCAAATCTCTGAGTTTGATACTTGCTTGTTTTTTAAGGAAAATTTTAATAAATCAGAGTTACACTACATCATCATCCTCATATCTCCCCCAGAACCCAACACTATCAACCTTTGCGATACTCCCCATCTATCTCTCATACCCCCATCTCTCCCCCTCACCCACACACAATACCCCCTTCACATCAAACACACAATACCCCCCTGCACACCACACACATCCCACCCCCCCTGCAGCTCACATCCCACCCCCCCTGCAGCTCACATCCTTCTCCCCCCTTGCACCTCACATGCCTCTCCCCCTTGCACCTCACATCCCTCCCCCCCTTGCATCTCACATCCCTCTCCCCCTTGCACCTCACATCCCTCTCCCCCCTTACACCTCACATGCCTCTCCCCCCCTCTCACCTGACATCACGGGGGTCTAGACCAAGCCTGCACAACTCGTAAAGTGCGGAGGGCCGAACTGCTCCAAGGAAGAAAAAATTGGGCCGCACGGGTAAATCATCATCATCATCATCATCATCATCATCATCATCATCATCATATCATCATCATCATCATTATCACATCATCATCATCATCACTCATCATCATCATCTATCCTCCAGCCACCTACATCATCATCATCATCTATCCTCCGCACCTATCATCATCATCATATCTCATCATCATCATCATCATCATCATCATCATCATCTCATCATCATCATCATCATCATCTCCTCCTCCCCCCCAGAACCCAACACTATCAACCTTTGCGATACTCCCCATCTATCTCTCTACCCCCATCTCTCCCCCTCACACCCCACACATACCCCCCTTCACATCAAACACACAATACCCCCTGCACACCACACACATCCCACCCCCCCTGCAGCTCACATCCACACCCCCTCCGCCTCACATCATCCCTCTCCCCCTTGCACCTCACTCCCTCTCCCCTACCTCACCCCTCCCCCCTACACCTCACATCCCTCTCCCCCCCTTGAACCTCACATCCCTCTCCCCCCCTGCACCTCCCTCCCTCTCCCACCTTGCAACTCACATCCTCTCCCCCCTTGCACTCACATCCCTCTCCCCCTTGCACCTCAAATCCCTCTCCCCCCCCTTCACCTCACCTCACATCACTCTCCCTGCACCTCACTACACTCTCCCCCCCTTGCACCCACATCCCTCTCCCCCTGCACCTCACATCCCTCTCCCCTCTGCACCTCACACTCCCTCTCCCCCTTGCACCTCACATCCCTCTCCCCTTGCACCTCACTCACTCTCCCCCTGGCACCTCACATCCCTCTCTCCCTTGCACACTCACATCACTCTCCTCCCCTTGGTGGGTGACATGACGGTACAGTGACTGGGTGGACACAGTGACTGGGTGGGTGGGACAGTGACTGGGTGGGTGGACAGTGACTGTGTGGTGACATACTGGTGGGGTGACAGTGACTGGTGGGAGACGTTGACTGGGTGGGTGGGAGACAGTGACTGGGTGGGAGACAGTGACTGGGTGGGAGACAGTGACTGGTGGGGACGTGACTGGGTGGGAGACATGACTGGGGTGGGACACAGTGACTGGGTGGGACAACAGTGACTGGGTGGGCACAGTAAACTGTGGGTGGGAACCCGTGACTGGGTGGGTGGGACACGTGACGGGTGGGGGGTGGGACACAGTGGACTGGGTGGGTGGGACACAGTGACTGGGTGGGTGGGTGACAGTGACTGGGTGGGTGCAGTGACTGGCTGGGTGGTGACATGACTGGTGGGTGGTGACAGTGACTGGTGGGGTGGGTACAGTGACTGGTGGGTGGGTGGGGGGGGTGAAGTGACGGGGTGAGTCGGTGACAGTGACTGGGTAGGTGACAGTGACTGGTGGGACCATGATGGGTGGGACACAGTGACTGGGTGGGTGGGTAGGAGTGACTGGGTGGGTGACGTGACTGGTGGACAGTGACTGGGTGGGACACAGTGACTGAGTGGGACACAGTGACTGGGTGGGACACAGTGACTGGGTGGGCGACAGGGTGACAGTGACTGGGTGGGTGACAGGGTGACAGTGACTGGGTGGGTGGGAAGTGACTGGGTGGGTGACAGTGACTGGGTGGGTGGGAGACAGTGACTGGGTGGGTGACAGTGACTGGGGTGGGGTGACGGGTGACAGTGACTGGGGGGGTGCAGGGTGACAAGTGACTGGGTGGTACAGGGGTGACAGTGACTGGGTGGGTGGGAACAGTGACTGTGTGGGTGGGAGACAGTGACTGGGTGGTGGGAGACAAGTGACTGGTGGGTGACAGACTGAGTGGGTGACAGTGACTGAGTGGGTGACAGTGACTGGTGGGTGGGTGACAGTGACTGGGTGGGTGGGTGACAGTGACTACAGTGACTGGTGGGAGACGTGACTACATTGACAGTGACTTACCTTGACCGTGGGTGCAGGTTGCCGCGGACGCTTGCTCCTCCTCCCCCGATATCCCTGCGCAGCTGCCCGGGACGGGAGGTGGGCTTGGGGCGCGGGCTGGGGGGGGGGGAAGAGGGCACGGGAGGTGAGCTCGTGGGGACGCGAGAAGTTGGCCGCGAGGGAAGCGGTGAGAAGCAGGCCGCTGGAGGAGCTGAATTATTTAATTACTACTTCCCCCTCCACCCCACGTTGGGAGCAGGGAGGGGGGAGCAGGGGGGGAGCAGGGAGGGGGGAGCGGGCCCACAGAGGAGCTGCGTGTTGCTTCCCCTTCCGCCCCACGTTGGGAGCAGGGGGGGGGAGCAGGGGGGAGCAGGGAAGGGGAGCGGGCCTAGCGCATGCGCGCCGGGACCGCAGGAATCGGCGCCATTTTTTTAAACTTTTTTTTTCATTTAATTAATTATTTTGTCGCCCGGCCGGATTCATTGCGGGACGCACAGAGAGGCCAGTCGGGCCGCATGCGGCCCGCGGGCCGTATGTTGTGCAGCCCTGGTCTAGACTGTCAGTGGAAGCTAGGTTTATTTATAGGTTCAGGGTGGTGATAAGAGAAAAAAAGTGTGATATTGCAAACAATTAGATAATTACATGCACATGGTGAGTATCCTACTCACATTTTGTTTCTTCCTTTTAAGCCTTTCAAGGATGGTTGCTGAAATTATCCTTTCTTTCTGATGCTACTGCGTTCACCTCACGTAATGTACAGTATGTAAAAATCTTCTTGTAGTAATAGACCTTTTATAAAACTATAAAAACTGACATAGTACAATACTGTTTTAATTTAATGTAATGTAATATTCTTTGGTTTTATTTTTTATTAAAACAGTATTATACTATGTCAGTTTTATATTTTTATCAACTCTTTTATCATTTATATGTTCATATCATACCACACAATAATGTGAGAATTAAATTGGAGAGACATAACCGTTGTTAATTGGTTTGAGAATTCCAAGACAATTTGATGACAAATTCTACAAATTTATGGTGTTTCCAAGTTTGTTTTGCCTGTGTTTCATTCCCTGTTATGAAGGATTTACTGTAGGTTTACACGCTCATCCAACAGTGCAGTTTAACATATAGCATTTTCCTAGTATATCATGTATATATATATATATATATATATATTTATTTATTTATTTGCAATTTACTTACAATTCCATATCTTACAGAATGCAAATCAAGCTACTTCGAGACTGAATGGTTTAGTACTTTGTGTTTTAGCTACAATTAACATGTAATATATGACTTCTTTTCAAATGTAACTCCTGAAATATTATTGATTTCTGTAAATAGGTAAATGACCTGATATTAAGATCCTGTAGTAGATGTTGGATGTATTGTCTCCGAGTCTGAGACTCCATGTCACATTTTCCTGAAAGCTCCTGAGAGGCGTACAGTATGTGCCTGTAGATGGAGAGTTTGAGGCGGAAAGCTGAATTGCAGTTGTGTAAAGCTGAGTTGCCACTGAGTGGAGCTGAGCTGGTTCTGCTGCTGTTGCTGTGTGATGCTGTAAAAGAGACGATCTTAAACACAGTGCAATGAAATGAGCATAGAAGTGCTGCAGTTGCAATCTTCTAGTTGGATGTTTTGACCGATCTCTGTCCATTCTCTAGTGAATAGAGACAGCAACTTCCAAGTAACAATTGATAATACCTAGAATGGGATTAAAGGCGTCAGCCTCACTGAGCATGGATATCCAGGATACATTTCTAATTAGAGAATAAACAAGATGAGGATGAAATGTTTGGAAAATAGCTTGCAAATTCCTGGTTGCAGCAGTGCATGATTTCAACTGATTTCAAGGATTGCAAGATTATCACCTAGTGCATTTGGCAGGTAAGTACCTTCAGAGTGATTATAGTCATTTTGAGCAATGCTGGTGACTTTTCATGCTGTGCTTTTTATTGTCTCCTGCAATGGAAAGTGGTTCCGATTATATTTTTTGATTTATGAATGCTACCGATCTTATCGATGGGTATAATGCTTTAAATGCTGTACGATGCAGTTTACCATTCGCGTGCAATGAATCTCAAATACTTCATCATCAGTTACCCTTTTCTTTTAGGCAAGACTGGCATACAGCTAAGGATGCTTCATTGCATGTGTACATATTCTAAGCTGTTTATACTTAAACCATATTTAGATACATTTATGTTGACACGAAGACACAGTCTCACACACATGTGTACATTATTTCTGTAGCTATATTTGTCATATTCACTGTATGCAAGGATAGAAACATGTCCTATTGCACACCTGTGTGTTCTGTAAAGGTACACCTGTTTTGAGCCCTAAACAAATACTATTTTTTCCCCCAAATGTTTTTTATTGATGATACTTTTTTGCTATTCGGTCATTTTAATACATAACCTACGTTTTATTTTCTATTATTTAGAAACAAAATAATCATTAATTATCAGCAAACAGGTAAAAATAATCAGTGCTGTAGTCCCTTTTTTAAATCTCCCTTTCATTTTGCAACTGAAAGGGAAAAAAACAGTTCCACATGTGTGATGTAGAAAGAATATATATTTCACGTATGAGTGAATAATATATATATCTATATATTATATTATAATATATCTATATATATAATATATATATTATATATATACAATATACATACACGCACATCATATATATATATATCATATATATATATTATATATAGATCTATATATATATTATATATAATTCTATCTTATATAATATGCGCGTCTTAACTCTTTATTAGTATCCTTTGTCTTCCATAAGAGTCTGAAAACTCCCATCTAAATTTGTACTGCGACCTTGATACATATTCAGTTCAAAACATTAAGGCTTAGCAGGTAAAAGCAGTTACACAGATTTATAGTGCAGCAGTGACATTATACTAAGAGCTTGATCAATTCCAATCATTTCTGTGTAGAATGTGTAGGAAGTATGGTGGTTCCCAGTGGTTGCATAAACTTTAACAATCATTTTTCTTTAAACATCTGGTATGCATTACAATCTCATTCTATCAAAAATCCATATTTAATATGGAAATGATATATATATATATATATTATATATAGTTATTGGAAAGTAATGTCAGTGATTAGAGATCAGTTGTATAGTAAAATATGCTTGAGTAGGGGGATTCCATTACCTGGAATATAAAATGAGCATAACTCTGCATAATATATCTCTATTTCAGCAAAGCTAGATGAGTTTCCCAGAATTAATAGCAAATGTCTAGAAAAAAATAGATCAGGGTGTTTCACAGATACAGTACTGTTTTACAGAGAATCATTGAAGAGAGAGCAGGCTCACAGAATAATCTTGCTTAGGGACTATATGAATGGTTTGTCTGTTAGCTCAGAATATTTCCCTAAGCCACATAGCAACGCAATCAAAATGTTTGTACAGTGAAACTTGCTTCCATTCACTTTTGATAGCTTCCATTGAGGGTCAATGGGTTGAACAAGAGGAAGTAAATCCATAAGAAATTGAAATGTGGCTCCACAGTAAGACAAATAGAATGTTGCCAGCAGTTGATTACGAGAAGCTTATGTCACCTAATGACCCAGTTCTAGTTCAATGTTTAACACATTTGAAATTCAACTGTTGTTCACATACTACATTATGTCAATATATACACTGACCTACTATGTATTGTTTTTATAGTATTCAAAAACTAATTTGATCATAGATCATTTAGCTTTTACTGTTTGTACCAAGGACTACTTGATGTGCCAAATGGCCTATTTCACTTAGCCATGAAAAAAGAGTTATTAATTATACCTTTTAATTTGAGTACCAGGTGTAATTTACACATCTCATTTATACTACAATATTTATATTATTAATCAGTTTACATCAATTTGTCCTTCTGGCAAAAGAAACAAACCTGTTATTTTTATTAATGTGGCATGCAATGAAAGAATACAAAAAGCTATATCAATCATTTGAAAAAAACTATATTTACTGTATCAGAATTTATCACACATTTCTGCAAAGAGCAATATCAGTCTACTGCATTTGAAAGATTACAACATAGCAGGTGTTCAACACATTCATGACAAACACATTATAAGGCTTTGTGATTGTCTGGAAACAAAATATACACACTTACACAGTTAGATTCAGGTCATAAATTACATTAAAATCTGTTATCTTAATGCTGAACAGAAACGTCAGTGTATGTACAGTTGCCCTAAAATACTTTTTGTTATTTATCAGAAGATCCCAACTGCAGTATAATGGTTTTGATGGGTGTGCAGTTACACATAGACACACAATATCTCACATCAAGCACTTTTCTACTGAGATTATTTTACACATCATCTTTCCTCACAATGTATTAGGCCGGTTCTATACTTCGTGTGCGTGCTACACCATGCGCGCGGCGGTTTAGTTGGCTGAGGTTAGTCAGCCATTCTATAATGGTGCCGCCCGTGCACGCAGTACAACCCGGCCTTAGTGTAAAAACATGTGTAAATGGAAATCTTCATAGTGATGACATCACTTCTCCAGGTGAATGAAGCAGTAGATTGGCAACCAATGACAAGTAGATAATTTTGTAACTTCAACAGAAAGAAGTAAAGAAAATGGTGAAAATAAAGAGCAGCTTGTCCTCATAGCTAAATATTATACTGCATAATAAGCATAAGGAGATCGACAATTGAAATGATTGAGTTCTAGCCATACCTGTATTATTAGTAAAGAAAATGTATCGGGACACTAAAAATATCCACAAAAATATTTTTGATTTATAATGTAATATTTTATGTTTCGTAAAATATTTTGGCGTACCCTCTTCTTCTGTTTAAATCTTTCAGTGCCCTAATGACTTGCACTGTATGTCAATGCCCCTTGCTCCTGTTTTAAGGGCTGTACATTAGTCCAGCGTCGATCATGTAACTCACTGAAGGGGCAGGCCCATCCCCTCCCTGTCACATGTGGCCCGATGGCCAGAGCTTAAACAACATCCCATGATGTGGAAGAACCGCCGCATCTGTGGACACGGAGGTGGCATAACCATCTGGCACTGAAAAGGTTAATAATATGGAGGACTGTTCATCAAAATCTTCCTGCTGCAAAGCCGATACAGTTCTTGTGCAATGAATGCCCTCAAATTTATAACATAACTATTCCCATTGTGTTTACTGTAAGCACAGTACTTCAAGCAACATTCAAGAAACACTCTGAATGTAAAGATGTAGCCCCAGTTATAGCACCCACTTGCGTGTTATGGTGAGATACACCGTGGCTAATACTATACACGATACATAAAGCTTGGTCCCCTGCAGACGCACTTACCAGAATTCCCTCCTACTGTCTCTGTATGTTCTCCCCACCAATTAGATTGTAAGCTCCTCGGAGCAGGGACTCCTCTTCCGAAATGTTACTTTTATAACTGAAGAACTTATTCCCATGATCTGTTATTTGTATTAATTGTTATTTATATGATTGTCACGTGTATTACTAATGTGAAGCGCTATGTACACTAATGGCGCTATATAAATAAAGACATACATACAGATATAATGTGATAATCTGTGTTATCATTGCTATTGAATCCTACGCAAAATCTGTGATATTCTGCATTTCTACACAAAATCCTGCGTTATGGGCAGGTGCAAGAACATTGGCTACATCTACCGTACATGTGAAATAAACAAATGTTTTATTGATTGTGTTGTTGTTAACCTATTTAGTGCACATATTGTAAAGTCATATTCTGTCTATTGAAAAAGAGCTGGGGCAGGGACACTTAAAATGAAATAATTTTACTTTTTACTTTTTGTATTTATGAGGCAAAATATCAAAGCACATAATTTACTATGCAATATATTGAATGTGCAAAGTTGAAAGCAGAAGGGTTGTACAGTAGGTACTATGGAAGAGTAAACAAGATAACAATGGTAGATTATCATCAACAGATTTAAATAGATATACCGTACATGGAGTTACACATATATGAATGGATGAAAATAGGAGAGGAAAAAACTGTTAAGGGTAATTTGAAACCCTTACATGAAAATGACTATTTGAGAAATAGATTTCTTGATCTAGATGTAGTATCAAAGAGTAGAGCTTTAAAAGATAAGGACTATTCTTTATCCAGATTTTGCCTTTTTGGATGTCTCTCTTTCCCTTGTGATCATTTTGTTTGATCTCTGCATACTGTATCATCACCTGCTGTTTCTTAAGGGTTCTTCTAAAAGCCTCTCAACGTTGTTAAGTCTGTCCTTCTAATGCTCAGTGTCTTCTTTTTTTCACTTTGCGCTTTAGCTTAGATGCTTAGATGCTAAGGTGCTACCACCATATCCATCATTCACTTCAGATATGAAGGAATTCACAAAAATAAAACAAGTAAAACCAGACCACAGTGCACAGTAATCTATTTACAGACAAAGCATTCAGATACAATTACACACAATATCACAAATCAGCAATAGCAACCACCCACAGAGAGCTGTTAAATCTAAAAAGAAACAATACATTGGGGAAGAATTCACAAAGTTTTGATGAGGAATATCAGAGCTCGATCCAAATGTAACTACTTTTGACTTGAATATAAGTTAATGCTGATTATGCTCCAACATTTCTTATTGGAGCTTCGTGAATCCTTCCCCCATTTATGTACAGCATATATATGTATAATGTTATTTATACTGTATAGTGCCAGCAGTCTACAGTATGTGGCTCTGTATAAAATGACAAAATAGGGAAAATAAAATACTGCACAAACAATGGGGATAAGAGAAACAAGTAAATTATAACACAAGATAAAGGCAAACCCTGCCCCAAAGATCTTCCAATGTATGCGGTAAAGTATATTGGGAGACACAGATACAGTAGGAGTAAAAGTGTTTTGAATAAAAGTGCAAGTCAGGGAGGTCAAGTGCATCTGGATTTAGTAATGTAGGCGTAATTAATTTAATGAGATGCTTCTTTTTAGAGATGAAATTCAGCTAGGATGTATCTTGGAATCCGATTAGAGAAGGCTGTGTACATTATAGAAGTCGAGGAGAAGTATACATAAATACAGTAAACAAGATATTCCAGAAGTTTAGAGGCAATAAACAAGAGAGAGATGGGGTAATCATAGGGGGAGATTTTGTCAAGGGTGTTATTCTTGATGATACAAATAAAGGCAATATTATTGCAAAACGTGGCATACTCCCATGGGGAAATAACACAACAGCCCCAGACCCCTTTTTGAACGACTGATTCAAAACCTTAACTCTTCTCTCACTGGTGCATTGTGTACTGTATGTCCCACTGCAGCACACAACAGGGTGCAATAACATTGGCTATATATGTAGATTAAACACTAGCATGCTTAAAACAAGATGATTAAGAGATATGCATGAAAATAGGGAACAAGGTAGAAGTGAAAGTTTTAAGGATATAAGACAGAATATAAAGGCTGCATTTGGTGCAAGTTGAGGAGAAGAGCAGCTGAGGCACTCAGTACTCAGACGAGGGAAGAATAATGGAGTCAAAGACAGAGAAGAGGTGGTATAGAATATATTTGTGCATGTTTATTAGTGTCGTAAAGTAGTTCTATTTGGCAAAAAAAGAGCAGAGGTAAAGCAAAAGGAGTCATTTTTACTTAAGGAAATCTGCTAGAGACTGCAACTTCCTCCAGAGGTGTTCAGCAGAATGAGTGCAGTAGCACACCTTTACTCATCTGAACTGGAGTAAAGGCATGCAAAAGCTTAGTACCCCATCATGGATCTAGTACAAAGAGTGTTTTTGTTTTAGTAAACACGAGGTCAAGACAATGTCCATTCTTGTGGGTGCTGTAAGATGTCTATTGGTGGAGACAAAAAGAAGAAGTGAGAAAGGAGTAGAGATGCTCAGGAAAGAGAAGTTTCTTCAATGTGGCAACTCCCCTAAGGAGAGAGTGAATGAGTCAAAAGAGAGGAAGAAGGATACACATGGTTCAGTAAGGAAAAGGGAGCTGGAGGATGTAGTGGCTTACAGATGACAACAATGCACAAAGAAAGTGGAGAGAGTAGACAGAAAAGATGAGCAATGTTTACTAGAAATGTGGAAATTTTTCCAAAAGTGGTTCATAATTTTTTTTTGCAAACTATGCATACATTTTGCTAAATTTAAGAATTTGTTAATTACTTTGATGAAAAGAAAGAAACAAATATCTAAAATCAGACATTTTCTCAAAGCTTCGACCTGTAATAGGGTGAGTGTGAGTGTGAGTGATCCATGTGAAAACACTTGAGATACCAGGGAAATATGTTAATTTTAATAATTGAAATATGTTTTGGAATATTTAAGTTAATTTGATTTCCGGGAGTCTCAGGTGTGTACACAGGTATCTCTATGTATGGAGTATAAGTGACGTAACTCTATTTGGAGGTATCTAGTATAAGTAAATGGGTCCTCTGCTAAATTAGTTGCTGTGTCCCTCTCATTCTTGAGAGAAAGAAGAGGCATGAGGTTAAAAGCTTTTAGATATCATCGAGGAAAGAGATGTGTTATGTTTCAGTATGTTCTCAGTCAGCACTCTAGTGGGAACCATTTCCACCAATTAATGTACATTACTCTTGGGTTTGACACTTAATCAGAACATTACAGTATAAGAGTTTCTATATTGGCAGGTGTGGTTGGTATCCACAGCACACAAAAAACTCATAAAAGTAATTCATGGTGCAGTTAAACACATGGTCTAGGTGGTGCACTTGCTGACTCCATCGTTCCTTCCCTTGATTATTTAGGGTATCCATAATATTCAATAGGGTCTTTTTTAATCTCTGAGGTTCCACTTGACGAGTTGGCTTTCGAAGTCCTGTCCTTGGTCAGAGTGTATCCTAGATTGCAATCCATAATGAACGAAATACTTGTTCTATAACACTTTTGTGACTGTAGTGACTCATTGGTCCTTTATTGGAAATGTGTGCGCAAACTGGATGAAGAGATCAGTGACCAATAAAATATTACTGGTGTTCCATCTGGCTCTAGTGACAAGGTCCATGCAGACGATGTTCAGTGGACCACTGCTGGTGATATTGGTCATGGATGAAGCTCTTGTAGGCAAAGTCTTTATGGGCACACAACTTCCGCAGTTCTTGCAATATTCCTCAAAATCCCATGCCAACCTGTGCCAATAGAACCGATCTTTCTCTAATCCCATTGTTTTGTCTGTGACCAAATGGCCATTATCATAGTTCAGGTAACTTAGAACCAATTGTCTTTACTGGTATTGTAGTACCAGTGCCATAGTTACAAGGTGGTGCCACTTCTTAGCAACTCTGAACATTACCCCACTGCTAAGCACCAGGTTATCCCATTGTTTTACAAGGATTTGACTTTCTGGGTCCTTTCCGATGACTGTCAGAATGATTTCTAGTCTCTTAGGGCTGACCACACTTATCTCAAGCCTGGGTTTGTCTGTTGTGATCGGGATATATCCTGTTGGTCTTGTCGTGGTAAATCCTCCAGAGTCAACTCTGCAGAGTAAGAGAACCTTAAGGGTACCTCGGTAGGAGAGATCCCCAGGCTGTCAGCCACTCTATTTGGGTTTGCAGTCGTGACCTGCTTCAGCACTTGTATTTTCTTGCACAATGCATACACTCAAGCTGCAGCAATGTTTCTCCAATGCCCATCCTTGAGTCGAGCATCCCAGTGAATTTACGACAATGCGTCCTCATCAATATTTTGTTTCCTGGGCCTGTATTTTAGGCTGAAATTGTAAGTAGCCAATGCTGCTAGCCACATGTGACCCATGGATCCAGCTTCTCTGATGTTAGAATATTGGTAAGGGGGTTGTTGTCTGTGTGTACTACAAAAGTGGCTCCATATAGATAGTCATGAAGTTTGTCCACTACCGCACATTTCAACGCCAAAAAAAGTATTTTTTATGGGGGGGGGGGGGGGGGCGGACTTTCTGACAGCACCGGGTTCTTTCTGACGGGACCAACCCCAGGCTCACAAATGCTACTGGTCTTAGTCCCTCTGGGTGCTTTTGGTTCTCCTTTCAATCCATCCAGACTTGCCTCTACATGAAGTACATAGGGATTTTGTGGATCTGCAACCGCAAGTACTGGAGCTTTCATAAGGCGAGCCATTATGGCTTGGAAAGCCTCTTTGCACTTATGAGTCCAATCTTTTCCCAAATGGCTCATTAATTTTAAAATAGTCTTGACTGGTCGACCCCACGGCCATGCTGAGTCTTTTTGGTGGTGAATATCCTTTTTTCAACCGTGTCAATAGCTGTACTATGGCCGAAAAGTTTTCACGAACTGTCAGTAATATCCGCAGAACCCCAGGAAGGACCACAACTCTGTCAGTTGGCAAGGCTTTGGCCAAGACACAATTGCCTCTAATTTAGATGGATTAGTAGCCACTCATATTTCTGAAATGATGTGTCCTACAGTACATACATGACAGATGTCTGGAAGAACTGACACTTGTCCACTACCAATTTTATCCCACTTTAACTTAATTATCTAATACCCATCAATCGGGCTTCGTGTTCCTCCCACATTTTCCTGAAAACTATTATATCTTCCAGATATACCAATACTTTGAGTTGTTTGATATATCCCACTACATGTTCCATTAGGCTTTAGAATGTAGCTGGGGCCCCGACACTCCCTGAGTCAAATTGATAAAACCCCAACAGACATATAAATGCAGTCTTTTCTTTATCGTGCTTGCTCATTGGGATCTGGTAATATCCACTGTGAAAATCCAACACTAAAAACCATTTTCTCCTGGTCCGGGATGGTCCTTTTATTCAATGTGCGGTAGTCAATGCATATTCTAACTGCTCACACTTTTTTCGGGCCACCACTATGGGTGATTCATAAGGGCTCCTGGATTTGGAGATTATACTTGCTCCCATTATTTCCTGTAGGTGACTTCTCACATCCTGCACAACAGCCAGGGGCCAATCTCCATGATCTTGCCCTTAAAGGGAGAGCATTGTGAAGACGTAGCAGGTGTTCCACTCCATGGGCTTTTCTTACATCCCATTCTTGAGTGGAGAAAACCTCTGGCCTAGGAGTATTTTTTTCTTGTAGCCGTGTCTTTCAGTGCTCTTTTATCTTCAAAATTGAACATGGCCAGATTCAGTCTGTTCCCTTGTAATTTTCTCATCCCTTCAGGACCCATCACATTGTCACTATATAGGTGAGCTATCAATGTGCCTCTTCGTATCCACAAATCATGGGCAGTCTCATTTTTTGTTTATACTCCTATAGTTTCTATTTTCCTTTCTGTATGGACAGCACTCCGGCCTTTACTAATAATCCCCCATGGTAACCACCATGGGGTGGACAATCAATCATTACAGTGGTCCCTTCTATGTTTTTCATGAGTGTCAATTTTCCAGTGGACTTCTGTACACTTTTGGGGGACACATATATAAAACAGGGTCCTACCCATGTAATCTCCTCCATGGGCCTCACTCTTAGCCTTGTCCTGTCCCTCCATCCACTGTTAAGCCTTCAAACACAAAGGGTGGATGGTTAATGTCCAGCCATAGTCGTTGCCACTCACGGTCTTGCACCACTTAGCTAATTGTCCAAAAAGGTTTGTGTTTGTGCAATTATACAATAACCCCAGTATCTTGTTTGCTGCGAATTTCAGGGCATATGAGGGCCGCTACCGTAAATGGTCCTTCCACTCCTGTTACTTTCTTGGGAAATTCAAGCTTCACCAATACATACCCTAGATAAGTGTTGCTGGTGACGCTGAGGCCCCAAATGACTAAGCCTTCCAAAGGTTACAATGGCAGGTCTTTTAGGTACCGATCGAACCATGGCTTGAAAATTATGGATATTTTTTATCCACTGTCCAAGAGGACATTGCATACTTGTCCTTCAATCTTCACTTTCACTCATGCTGAGGGCACCAGTAGTCCCCGTGGTACAGTATCTGGGAAGTAGAATGGTCTCTTGCAGGTGCTGTTTGAATGGAGCCTTTCTGCACTCGGGACCTTGTATGCTCCTTCACTGGGTCCCACATTCGTTTCCCGACCTAAGCTGAGAGTGGATGAGCTGCTTAATCACCCGGTGTGGATTCTTCCAATTTTGGCAACAGCTGGCATAGCAGCCATCTTCTCCACACTCTTAGCAGATGTCCCGTTTGGGCTGTGAGCTACTCTATGTCTCTCTCACCCCTTTAGGGGTCAGTACCATATGGGGTTGCCACCCTGATTCTCTCCATTATTTTTCCATTAATTCTTAATAGACACATCCTCCATTCGCCTGGCAACCATCAGTTTTGGCATCGCACTGGAGATTTCCCCGGCCTTGCCTGACCTGGTCATTCCTTACTCTGTCTGGGGTCAACCCTCCCCTACTAGCCCAGTCCCAACAGAACTATCTCAGTATCCTTACTGACTACTGGTGTCCATATACTTAACTAATCATCCCAGGACTGGGTGGAGCACCACCCATTCTTCCTCACCTCTTATCTCTTTTAATATTTCTAGGAATTTTGGAAGGGATTCCTTCCACTCTCTGAGTCATAGGTAGATGGTCATGACATCTCCTAGAAGTACTTCCGAAATCAGTTGCTCCACTCAGACACAGTCTCTCCGGTAAGGGGTAACACCCTTTTTACGCACCACTTTCAGCAGAACCACTACAAGTCTGCACAAAAAGTCCAATAGTTTCTCTCGCTCTTGCCGGTACATTCCTCTGAATCGGAAATACAGTTTCTCCCACTCTCTGTGGTGCCAAATTTGTGTTCTAGAGCCGTAGCTCTAATGTGCTAGCGTCATTTCCTTCCCTAATGGCTCTTATTATAGGTAATGTGAGCCCCTTTAAGATTTCCATGATCTTGATTTTCTTATCCTCATCCTAACCCCCCAATTCTTTACCATATGCTTGGCTTTCTCTATCCAACGCTCAAAATCGTCTAGCATACCCCAAAGTACTGTACATCTGTAACCTTCGATAGTAATAACCCCCCCCCCCCCAGCTAGACTGCATAGACTTTTATACTACTGTAGCTGTCCCATGGCAGTGAAAAGGGTTTCAGGGGAAATAGGAGTAGATCCCATGGTGAGGGTAGGGGTTTCGGAGAACATTTCACTACTGACGTCATCTATTGTGGCTCTCTCCTTGGCTAATAACGCTCTGAGCTTATCTCCCATAGAAGGCCCTACAACATTTCTCAGGCAAGAGGCAAATTTACACATGTTTACAATATCCCACACATCACACTCCTTTCCCACAATACAATCATGAAGTGAAGTTGTGAGACGGTGCATATGCTATGCGGGGGGAAAATAAACCGGACTGCTGTCTGCTAACACAAAAACTATTCATTGGCACACAAAAAAAGGAACAAGGGGAAAAAAACCTCTTACGCATTTCAGGCAGACAACTGCATTTTATCACAGAGTAAAGCGCAGTTGTCTGCGTGAAACACGTAAGAGGTTTTTTTTTTCCCCTTGCTGCTTTCGGCAGCAGCACGCTACAGTTCAGGAGGATCCACGCAACAATGGAGTGAGTAAAAATCTTCAATAGAAAGAATCACTCTTTTTTCACAATCAATATGTGCCACTATGCTATTATGTGGCAGAGTTAACATTTTTGTGCCTTAGGGATTAGGCTAGTTAGCCTGCAGGCTAAGTGGGAGTTCTTAAACGAATATACAAAGTGCTTTAAAGTGAATTCAGTATTTTTTGCTCATATTGTGGGATATCTCCTCTAATATCTGATTACACTGTCTGGGATTCTTTTATATGCTGAGACTCATTCTCATATGTTTGTGTATATGGACTTTTTTTAGTGAAGCATCACTTGGGGATTTCACTCCTACCTTTACTATTTCACAATACAATGATGCACAGGATCAATATTATTATAATTTGTGCACAATACAGCGGCAATCTTTTTCTTATAACACATCATTTTCCCCTGTATCTCTGTGGGTTCCAGTACCGGGGCCGCTCTTATCACGTCCCTGATTCTAGCATCAGTCACATCAGGGACAGTTAATAGTATTGCCTTATTAGGTTCCAGGCCTTTCTTGCGCACCAATCACTTAAAATGGCCACGGCCATAATGAGAATTGTAAAATTGCATCTAGTGTCCTCGCTACAGATGGGGAAAGTTGCAGGTGTATCACACTAATTTATTTAGAAAATCTCGGTAGCACCTCCAATGTAATGCCTCTTTATTTTTCCTTACCTGAGTCTATGAGGGACCATAGTCCATACAATTTTAGTAGCCCTCAGACGTGCGTTGGACCAGTAAAGGGGGACACCACACTTGGATATATATATATATATATATTTATATATATATATCACAGGTTTATGAATAGACGGAATAGTTATAATACACCGGTTGTTAGTACCAAGTGATCCTTTGAATTAGGATCACTACATCCAAAATACAATACAAATAATATCACAGTACAACCAAGCACTGAATGTGTGTGTGTTAGAGTCTTTGTATCAGGCCTCCCAATCCTGGGTGATCAGGCCATGCAGTGTGATACTGGTATCTAGTGGGAGCTTGTGTATTGAAATGTAAGTTGCAGGCCTGCACTTCACAAATATATGTAGTGTGGTACCACTTTCCTCTGACTCCACAGGGATCCCCTCCATTAGCAGTCTGTCTCCTGCTCTGCTTCTCTGAAGCTGGGTTCACGCACTGATCAGCTCTCTTGCTCCCATGTGGGACACGTGCAAGTCCCTCTGTGCAGAAGGCTCTGGACACAGCCTCACTTCCTCAGCTCCAGGAAGATCTAATCGGTCATTGTTGTCCCAAGCACTTAAGGCTAACTCCCCCTCATAGACTTCTTACTGGCTTAGCATAGTGTAAGGAGAATGAGATTTATCCTAGTTCTGATGGCCTAAGCGCATGAGGTATGTAATGAATACATGTATGTCTCTTAGTAAAAATGTCTATTATTGCTGTGGTTCTGCTTACATAGTCTGAAAATCTCTAGTATATTGTGAGCTTCATATAGTTCACTTCAACTTTCCTGACTGCTCCAGTGTCAGCAACGTTTAGATCCTCTTCAATTAGCTCAGAAGATACTTCATCTTTCTAAGGCCTCGGCCAAGCTTCCCGCTGGCGTGCTGAGGCGCACTGAAGTGCGCTGAGGCTCAGGGAAAGCGGGTGCGTGTCGTCAGGGGGCGGGCCGGGGGCGGGCCAGGGGCGGGCCAGTGACAACACGGAGCTGGTTCGCCCTCATTGGGCGAACCGCTCACGTGACCGGCCCTGCGCACCGGCAAGCGGGGAAATCTAAAATTCTGGTAAGACCTATGCTTCCGCGCGCTTGCGGAAGCCTAGGCGAGCCCTACTAAAGCCGCTCTAATTGCGGCTGTAGGGGCTCAGTGCTGAGCGGCAGCGCGCCTCAGCGCGCCTCCGCCAGCAAGCAGCCACCATGGACGAGGCCTAAGTCAGGCAGATGGCACTCATAGAGGTTAATGTTTTAGGGAGTCCGTTGCCCCCCCTGCTTTCTGGGATATTGGTATATAAGCTTTTTCTTGGTAGCAAGGGCTCGGAATCTCACCTGCGAACAAGGACAATGGTCAGGCTGTACCATGTGTCCAGTTATATGCAGATAACATAACTCTAATCGCCAGGCATCTGTGCAAGGTGTGGGGGTTCTCTGGTGAAACGGTTTGTGTGTGATATCCTGATGTCTAATACTGTCCGCTGCTAAGTATTTCAATAAACTATACTTTACTAACATTTGGTGTGTGCATGTCCATGTGTGTACTCATGGGTGCAATCGACAATCCAATCTTAAGTATTGTCCCTGTCAGTGAAATAAGCATTTCCTGTCAGAACACATAGTCACCTGTCCATGGAGAGGAACCTGCAAGGGGCAATGTTCTGGTTTTGCTGGACAGACAGAGGGGGTTACATTTAATTCTACATTTCCAAACTTACGGTATGTTGTTTGTGGGAATCATACTGTGTAAAACGTGTTATATGTATGCAAATATTCCTTTTTTTATAACATCATCATGCAACATTATTTGGTGATGTTCAACATTTTTTCTAGGGCTGTAAACTATAGACCGGAATTGCACTCTTATCACCTATTAAGTTAACATTTGATTTTTTTTGGTGGAATACACTGCTTATTCTGTCAGTATACAAATTATTTTGTTAGTCATGACTGACTCTGAACCTAATACTTATGTCCGAGAGCATAGTATATGTTGTTTTGTAATCTACTTGCCAAATAAAATCTTTGAGTCAGAAAAAAATCTTGGTTGACCTTGGCGTGATGATTTGTTACCTATTATATGTTGCTGCTTTTCAGCTGTCACTGAGTATTTTTTTATCCTGCAGATCCAATAAAATATCTCTCTACCTTATTGGTTTGTATCAAGTCATTATTCTAGATAAATTATTTATCAGATACTGTTTTTAATGTTTATAATATTGTAGTAAATAGTAAATATTCGTTTTTACTACATTAAAATACATTAGTTTTTACTACCTTAAAATATTAACAGTAAATATTTTGAGTGTACAAACACATCAAATACTGTGTTATTTTTATTGACATAAATATAATTAAATCAGCATTTTATAGCCCTCTTCAAGGTCAGGCTATATTAAATTTAGTGCAAGAACTGATATTTGTATTCTCTTCTCTGGAGTAAGAAGGTAGGCAACCTGGATGTTACTTGGTAATACTGACATTTAATACATTACATTGCACATTCAAAGGAAATATAACTCCTAATGAGCCAGTGATCCAAAAACCACCACAATTCCCTGTCCCAATGAGATTACAAACAGATTTTTATTCTAGCTTCATCCTATTTGAGGATATCATTTGACATATTTCTGTGAGTTTCCTCATCTACGATGTTCCAGAAAAAAAAGAGATGAAAAAAGCGCAGAGGAATGCTAATGGTTTGATATTGTTTCAAAATAGTTATCTCAAGCACCAAGCAAGTAATACACTCAAATTTGAATCATAAAACCACACGTAAATCTAATAATGCCTTCCTTGTCGGCGATTTAAGTGTTGCCGGCAAAAGCACTCTGCGATACCTTCAAGCAAAGTGTCAGGCAAACGGAAGCCTCCATTGGACACAATGGATCCTCACAATGTAATTCAAAGAAAATCCCACATACTGTAGGAGCAATAAAGTCTCACATGTTTCCTGCAGTGTTGGAAATGGGCTTTTTTTAACTGGGGGTATGAGTCAATCCATCTATGTTATTAACCTCACTTCCACCCCCACCCCCCCAAAAAAAATCATAACTTGATCTCCACCTTTCATAATTTCAAATATGAAACATTCAATATATAATCAATCTTTCAAAAAACAATTATAATAAATAAAAATAAACATCTGTTATCACTTATCAGTACAAAGGGGTATAAACATGTTTTCAATAGAACTTTAAAAAATATTATATTACTGAAACTGAAATACATTAAAAAAAAATGTTCCACAATCTTTACATTTTGAATCATCATATTGCACCTTTTCTTTTTTTAAAACATGCAGTTTCTTCAGCATGGCGCCTTCCCAGAAGCAGCCAAGACAACATAAACTTCTGGATTGAAGAGAGAAATAAAGTTTATTTCGTAGGTGTTTTACATTAAGACTTGCACTTTCTGGTGACATGGATTCATTAATTCCACTGAAACTCCTCTCACACTCTGCTGTGGAAACTGGTATTGAATTAACTGCTTGAAATTCTATTTTAATTCATTTACTATCCTTAAATTCTGTGAAAGCTCACAGTATATGTCTTCCACGCAATCCAACATTTTCTGCCAATTCTTCTATTGTCCCATCTGTAAAAATCGAATTGTGTCGCCAATCTTCAATGGATAGGTATCAAGAATGTCTGATTTGTGTATCATACTTTTCTTTGCATACTAATGCCACAGTAAATAGCCTGGATTTCATATTGTCAATCACACTTTTTAAAAATTGATTCCTGTTGATGGTGAAAACTTTACCAACATGAAGTAAAATAATACCAAACTTCATTTTTCCAAATTCTTCTTTTTCTTTGATGTAGAACTTGCCTGTTTTTTCAGTCTGATATTCTAAAACCATTAACGTTCTATTTATTTCTGAGCGAGCCTTATGCTAAGTACATTTTCGACTTTGTAATTCCAAAGATAGATCAGAAAGCTCCAATAAAACATTGTACAATAAACCCACATTTTGCACAAATGCAGAAAATTCTAAAAACTTCTTCAAACCTTGATATTTGGTTCTTTCCGTGCTTACTCTAAAAGTATTACAACTTGCATTGCTGAAATATTCCCACAGAGCATCATATGATTGCCAAATAGCCTTGACGGTCCTAAAAGATGAAGCAACCCAACTTAGGCTGCGGCCCCGCTGCTGCTGTGCTCGCTCATGCTTGGAGAGCGGTGATGTCACCAGCTCTCAAGCATGAGCGATCGCTGTCCTGCAACATTTTTAGAGCAGGAGTGGGGGTATTACAGGAGGGTGTGTGTCATTGGCTGTATAGGGGCTGTCTGTGTTTCTGTGTATCTGTGTTTCTGTGTATCTGTGTTTCTGTGTGTCTGTGTTTCTGTGTATCTCTCTCTCTCTCTCTTTTTATATATATACATATATATAATATATACAATTACTAGTGAAACACGCTATACTCCCTTTAAAATGAAATTACAATTTTATCCCAGCTATCTCAAAGGTGGTTGTTTAGACATGTTTGAAAAATTGGTCCAAGATGATCTGGAAAAGCTAGCAAAACAAGTATATTAAGAGAAATCTGAATTAGAAAGAATATTTAGCCATAAAGGAATTAAAAGAATATACCAATATAGTTATAAAGTCTGCCGACAAAGGCGGTGGATTGGTAATCCTAGATAAAGTAAAATATACCAAGGAATCTTTAAGATTATTAGATGATACGAACACCTATTCTAGACTCTGTAAAAATCCAACAGAAGATTTCCTGTATGAGTTGGAGAATCTCTTAGTTTTGGGACTAAAAAATAAATTTATAACGAAAGAAGAATTTGAATTTATTTTTATAAAAAATCCTATATTACCCATTTTTTATTATTTATCAAAATTGCATAAAGATCCGTTAAATCCACCGGGCCACCCTATAATTTCTGATGTACAATCCATGACCTCAAATTTGTCAGCATATTTGGATTTCTTCTTACAGAAAGTAGTCAAGAAACTCAAATCACATTTAAAGGGCACTACTCACATTCTTAATATGTTGCAAGAAATTGTATGGCTAGATATTTTTTAGTCACGTTTGATGTCACTTCACTATACACGGGTATTGATCATACACAAGGGTGTCTAGCCATTCAATTATTTTTGGAAAAAGAGGGTATTTACACCAAATCACATATTGATTTTTTAGTACCTTTAATTAAATTCACATTAACACACAATTATTTTTGGTTTAATGAAGAATTATTTTTACAAATTAAAGGCACTGCCATGGGTACTAAATTTGCACCGAGCTACGCGAACCTGTTTATGGGGATGTGGGAAAACCAATTTATATGGTCACCACATGAGTTCGGTGCAAATTTAGTACTATGGACATGTTTTGTGGATGATATATTTTTTATTTGGCAAGGTGATAAAGACACATTATTATCATTTTTAAGTTATATTAATCAAAACACTTTTAATTTACACTTCACTTCTAAATTCAGCACTAGTGAAATTGAGTTTCTTGACTTACTTATTTATATAGAAAATGGCAATATCTGCACTAAGACTTATCATAAACCAGTCAGCTGCCTTAATTACATCGAGGCAGGCAGTAACCATTTAAATATATGGCTTGCAACATCCCTCAAGGAGAATTGCGTAGAATAAAACGCAACTGCACTAATAATAGTGTATATGAAGAACAAGCCAAAACAATGCTTGAAAAATTTGAAACAAAGAATTACAAAAAAACAATTCTGGATCAAGCATTTACTAAAATAAGTACAATTGATAGAAAAGATCTGTTAAAATATAATAGAGGAGAGGTTCAAAGTGCTGACAAGGTTGAAAATCAAATAGACACACCATTCATTACACAATACAATCCGTTAGCTCCATTAATCAAAAAAAGTGATCAAAAAACATTGGCCATTAGTTCTAAAGGATCCCATTTTACAATCCACCTACCTTTGGTCCCAAAAATATTATTTTCTAAAGCTGACACTTTAAAAAAACTTATAGCTCCAAGTTGTTTAAAAGCATCAAATAAAAACATATCTACAGGTACATTTTTGGAACCGAAAGGTTTCTATAAATGTCTAAGATGTAAAATGTGTAAATTAGATTTCCATAATGTCAAAAAAACAAAAGACTTTTCTTCAACTCATACAGGAAAAACATATGAAATTAAACATTTCATAAATTGTGATTCATCTAATATCGTATATTTAATTCAATGCCCCTGTAAGAAACAATATATAGGGCGCACTACAAGGAAATTAAAGCTATGCTTTTCAGAACACATTACTAATATACAAACAAATATACAACACAATTTGTCCAGACATTTTTGTGAGGAGCACAATGGCAATCCTGCAGGTATTCAATGTATCGGCATTGATAAATTAGCAAAAAATTGGAGGGGAGGCGATAATGTAAACGCCATCTCCAAACTGGAAACCAAGTGGATCCATACAATAAAAACATTGGTTCCACTTGGTTTAAATACAGACATAGACGTAGGTGCTTTTCTATGTTAACATCTGTATAAATCAGTGTATAATGATTTTAAATATATATCATATAAATAAAATCATTGAATATACCTTATGGGTTGCTAAGGAGCTCCTTTAACTAATTTTTTGTAAAAGTTTTAGTAAAGTTTTTTGTAAACATTTCCAATATGCATTTCTGATAAACTACATGTACCACATATTGCGATCAATCCTCTTTAACATCATATTGATTAACATGATGTAATTTACCCTAAAATCTGAACATAAGATAATACTTCCTATATAAATATTATCTATACAAATTTATTAATAATTAACAACAATTCATTTTTTATACTTTTGGAGTTATATTGTTTGAGTTATATTGTAATCTATCATAGATTTACTTATAATATACATATTTTATTTTATTTTTATTCATTCTCCTACTGTTATATTTTATGATCATTTGTTGTTAAAATCGTGTGTATTTTTAGTTAAATTTTTTAATATAAATGTGGGTTCTTCCATTTGTATTTGGCATTTCAGTGTTAAGTATGTGTATCTGCTAGACGTTTAGACATTGGTCATTCAATTAACCTATAGAAGATCAGGTTATAGTATATAATTGTCAGCTGGCAACACATATTTATTCCCTAGATGAAGTCCTAGTAACAGGACGAAACGCATAGGGTGGAGGCCTTTAATTATTTCCTTAGCTTCCCCTATCCTAATACTTATTTAGTATTATCCCCTCCAAATATCCTTGCATCTCTTGGACATTTCTCCCGATGCTACGGCTGTAATCTCGGCTGAGTGACGTCATCGCTGCAGTCTCGCGGCATCAGAGGAGGAACCAGGAAGCTCAGGAGGGCAGCTGCAGACGGAGGAAACCTACCACAGAGGATCTCGGCGTTCTACGTGGGGAGGAAGCAGAAAACAACTCCAGGCAGCAGGACAGAGAGGATTTTACATGCTATATGCTCTAAAACCTCTGCTACTTTGTAAGTAGCGATCTACTTTTGCGCAGTAACAAATACAAAAACGTACTTCACCATATTTTGTCTCTTTTTCACTCTTTATTTCAGAGAAGTCAAGGACTCTAAGATTATCCCCAGTCCACCAATGCTCATATTTTAATTGCTTAGTTAACAATTTGCGCCTGTGTTTTCCCCTTTCCCCTTTCCCCTTTCCTATATATATATACTGTATATATATATATATATATATGTAACCCTGGTCCCCAGCAGCTCCTGGAGACCCCCCTTCCCTGGCGCAGCTCGATCGCGGGTACTGAAAAACCCGACGGCTGCTTCCAAGGGTGGGGGCTGGAGCAGGGAGCAGCGCGGCTTCGCCTGCCTGCGGCCGGTTGCCGGGGACGCGATCGGGCCGTTGCTAAGGCCGCGATCGCGTCTCTAAGGTCCCGGTGGCCGCAGAGCAGGGCGCCGCCATTGCGCTTCAAGTCGCGCATGCGCAGTGATCGCGCGAGGGCAGGAGAGCCCCAGATAGGTCGCGCATGCGCAGATAGGGGTAGGGAGCTAAGGCAGCTCTTAGGAGGTCGCGCGAGAGTAGGGAAGCATAGGGAGAGCTTGAGGCGGCCATTAGGAGTTAGTGTAGGCAGAGGGGAGGACCGCACGCGGCCCCAATGTTATAGTAAGGGCCTCGGGACTACAATTCCCATGAGGCATAGAGAGGCAGGCACCAGGTGCTTGATAGGAGCCAATAGGGCTGCAGGACTGCCCTGGAGGAAAGAGATACATTTTCCCGGGCTTTGCATGAGTCACGTCAGTTGGAGCAGCGGAGCTGAAGGGGAAGGAAGGATGCAGGGAGTGAGTGCAGCTCCTGCATCCTGATAGGTACCCTCACCCTCCAGGTAGGCCCCAACTCCCCACCAGGTTAGTGGGTAACTGATAAGGGACGGCCCTAGATAGGGAGGTCGCCCTTAGTGTGTGTGGGGTGCAGGTTTGGCAGTGCCACAGCGGGTAGTGCTGTGCGCACTGGCAAATAGGCACAGAGTGTGTGCAGTGTGTTTGCTGCGGGTTCCAGGTTGCTGTGTTGAGTGTTGTATGTGACGCTGCGTGTACTGAGTGCAGTGTGTGTGCAGCGTGTGTTACTGTATGCAGGCTGACTGTGAGAACTGTGTCGGCTGCAGGCGGGTTAGTGAGTTAGGAGCTAGTGTTAGGGAGGATTAGGGACTTGGGTAGATAAGGGAGTGGGGCAGGTTATTAACCCCGCAGGCCCTAGAAGTTTCCCCAAGTCACCTCAGGTTGCGGTACATCAGGGACAGGCCCTAGGTTAGGGACCCTGTCATGTAGTGCCAAGGTTAGATAGGGATCAGCGGATGCTGCAGTTCCCATAAGGCGACGTAGGATCAAGTCGGTGTTCAAAGATAAAGACTTGCTCCCGGGTGGGATCACCCCGGGCGAACCCCAAGCAAAGATTCACAGCACCGGATCAGACGGGATCCAGGTCGACAGATCCTTTGAGAAGTAGTTGCAGGCCCGAGTGCAGGAGCACTCGGCAGGTACTCTACAAGTGCACCAACAGATCATAACATTCTATTAACACATAGTGGCAGCGCTGACCACGGGACAAGGGTTGGGCTGTGGGCACCGTGTGGGGATGTTATACTGTTGTGATGGTACTAGAGATGATGTCATAGTTGTCCTTATTCGTGTTTGTTCATTCAGTAAACCTGTTATCCCTAATACTGGTGTATCTGGTTTCTGAGTGGGTTCCTATGTTAGGGTCATTCTACATTTCCCTAGAATCCTACATAGGTGGAGGCGCTGAAAGAAGATTCGTTCCAGAGGATTCACCCCAGGCTCTCATTAGCGGAGGCTCAGACCTCCTGTGAGCCTGACAGGTATACGCACCACACCGGTAACACCGCATGTTCTACTCACCCACACTACATATGAGATTGGGTGGGGTGGAATACCCGTTACATATATATATATATATACCACAATTATTAAGGTTATGGTGGGTAAAAAAAGTGACAAAAACCCTCCACAGTAAGCAGTTAATAGCAATACAGAGTAACATGGAAAGTTGAATATATACATATATAGATAAGAGAATATTAAAAAAAGGAACTCAATGGCTAGCTCCAACAAGCGTGATAATCACCCCATTGCCAGCGATATCTCTCCCCCCCAATTGCCTCTCTTTCTCTCTCCCCCCCCATTGCTCTCATCTCTCGCTCCCCCCCATTGCCTCTCTCTCCCCCCCCCCACATTGCTCTCTCCATCTCTCCACCCAGTGCTCTATCTAAAAAAAAAAAACGGAGAGAGGAAAAAGGAAAAAATAGGAGCGGAGACAAAGGAAGAAGGCGCGTCGCAGAGACCAACGGCAAACCAAACAAAGAGAGAGAGCAAGGACAAAAGAGAGGAGAAAGGTAGAAAAAGAGCGAGAGCAAGGAGAAAAAAGAAGAGAGAAAGGGAAACAAAGAAGAGGCGACAGGAGAAAAAACAGAGAGAAAGAGAAAAAGGGAGACAACGCGACAGGAGAAAAAAGAGAGGAGAAAGGAGAAAAAAGAGCGTCTCCTTTTTTCCCCCTCTCTCTCCCTTCTTTTCTATCTCCCCCTCTCTCTTCCCTTCTCTCTCCCACCACCAACCACGATCGTTGTTGCCCCCACTCTGTCCGTGTGCCCCCCTCGGTCCCGTTTTCCCACCCCTCTGTCCTTTGTCCCCCATCTGTTCCGTTTGGCCCCCGCCCTCTCAGTCCGTTTCCCCCCTTCTTTCCACTTCTCTCTGCTGAATTCAGTGTCAGTGTGTGTGTGACAGGAGAGTAGAACATGCCCCCTCTCTCTTCCCATTTGTCAGAGCATGGTCATGTGACCCTGCTCTCAACAGGAAAGTATCTCTCCCTTGTCTCCCCAAGCAGAATGCTTGGAAGAGCGTGTGTGCATGCGCATGAGCGCGCGAGCACAGCGGGAGAGGGGATGTGCTGATTCACATAGAAGAAGGTAAGCGCCAGCGGGGACTCAGCCTTACACTAAAAACACACAACTTCATCAACAGAATCACTCATGCTCAATTCAAGTCTGTGATTAGCACAGTGCCAAATAGTTGCATTAGAGAAACCATTAACGAACAATTTTGCAACGCCAGGATTTTGTCTGAGCATAACTAATGCATAACTAATGCACCATCAGATGCTAAAGAAATTACATTTTCCTTCACATATTGCATCAAAAATCTTGAATTTTTTTGACTGTCTAAAAGTGCATCATAAATGGTTTTTCATTTTGTACTACATTGTAAATGTGCCAAATCAAAATAAAAAGAAACTGTTTAATCAAATTGTATTGTATATTGTATTGTATGTCTTTATTTATATAGCGCCAAAAGTGTACTCAGCGCTTCACAAATAATACAGTACAGGGAATTATAATTATACAATAAGTGCAGCAAAATCAGACAATAGGAAAGGAAATCCCTGCCCTGAAGAGCTTACAATCTAAGAGGTTTAATGGGAAACTTACAGAGACAGCAGGTGAGGGAGTAAGTGCTGTAGATAGCAGTGCTTGGTCACAATGGGTGGTAGGAGTGACTGAGTGTGGGACATTAGCCATGAGGGCAGGCTATTGGGATGCTTGATTTGTGGGGTAAAAATTAAGGAAGGTCAGTGTTAAATGAAAAGGTTAACACCATTTACAGGGGAAGAGGTGGAAGTCCTTAAGAAAATCACAAGAACAGTTCATTGACCATAACAGAAAATGTAGATTTTTTTTCATAATATTATGAACTACTTGGTTACACATTTCCTGTCCTATGTAGTTTGCAATATCTGCGCAAGATTTTCAGGAATGTAAAACAAGACCCAAATCAGTTCCATTGATTTCTTGCAGTTCAATGTCATGTTTCATATCTTATTTATAAAATGTTTTACCAGGAAGTAATACATTGAGAATTATCTCTTGTTTTCAAGTATGTCTTGGGCACAGAGGTACTGTATGATGACAGATACATGGTTACAAATACATGGTTACATGGTCATACATTATATATAAAGACATGTTATACAAGTTATACAGTAGGCATATGTAACAGTTACAGACAACATAGAAATGTGAGATAGCTTACGTTTTGCAAGAACTTAGACTAGTGGCGGCTTTGAGAGTCTCAGGTAGATTGTTCCAGTTGTGGGGTACACAGTAAGAGAAGGTGGAGCGGCCAGATACTTTGTTGAATATATGTAAAAGGTCTACCATTGTGGACAATATTATAAACGGTTCTAAAATTTCTACATGTTTTTTCTTTGTGTATCTTCAATGATTTATAGCCTGTTTGTTCTATTATTTGTTTATTGGCTGCATTTACATTTTTTTGACATGCACTGTGAGTTTGAATATTTTTGTGTTTTTTTCTTAAATCTTTCAATTGGTTGCTTTTAGTACCACTTACTTGGATTTCAAAATTACACCAATCTTGAGATAGATTTATTCCACAGCTTGCTTTGTTTGGCCCCCAAATGAGAGATGTTGCTACGCACACGGCATCCTGTTTTTTTTTTGTCACGATCCATGGATATTCTTTTTTATTGTTGATGACATTCCACAGGCTCAGCAATCTGGAATATCACTAGGAATTTTCACAAATAGACATCTCTTTCTCTTGCGGTTCTGTAGATTTAGAAGTAAATGCCTTGGGACTGGGAGGCTGAGGGATGAGGACACTCCTGTCAGTATCATCTCTCTCAGATAATTTAAGTTTTTTTATTGTTCCATTTTAACTTTCACTAACACTAACATTATCGTGTTCGGTGAACTTTTTCTTAAAGTATTTTATAGACTCATTTGAGGGTTATCTTAATGAACACAAATGTAAAGTTTCAGCTAATCAAACGTCAAGGGTCACTGACATCCTATCAAGGGTTCCTGGGAGTTCAACATTAGCACAGTTATTTCCTTGCTAGAAACTACAACTCCAATGAACCCTTGCAGCAGGTCAGAGTGATCTTGTATGGCTAGATATGCCATAGAAGGGCACTTGCATCACTGAGCTGACTACAAATCCCAGAAGACCTTACTTTTCATTTCATTCATTTCAGAATGGGCTGGGACAGTGCTGATGCAAAGAGCCTGAGGTACTGTTAACTTAGTGTTTATCACAGCTGTAATAATCTTAGATGTAGCCAACTTTACTGTCCCGGACTCTGCCTTGCATTTGGGGTACGGTTACCTCACCACAAGCAGTGGCGGTGCCATAAACAAAGTTGGCAATATCAGTAAGAAACATTGTTTGTTACTTGGCTTATAGGCGATGCTAGCAGGACTATATTAAATAAAATTTAAATAAATATATCTAAAAAGAAAAAGGTACATAAATAATTTGAATTCACTCATTTTCCAATTTCATCTGCATTATTTTTTCAATCTCCGGAACTAGGGGGATGCAACCTCCTGCATCCACCTCCATTTCCAGCCCTGGTTTTGTGCACAACTACTTCATCAAGGAAGGGCCATCAAAAGTCAGCCCACTTTTAAAGGGCTTCCCAGAGGGTCACATCTTTTTCCAATCTTTCGGTTTTGTCATCAGTCTTTCTAGTACAATGAGCAAGTGTTACGTAGGGTATGTGAATTAAATTATTTAAACGATACGTAACTCTTGTGAGCACACTATTTTCATCTTTCATTATCAGTATTCACATATTTTATTTAAACTTTCAAAAAAACATCAGCAATAAAATACATTTTAAATATCACTACTTTAGTTAGTAATACATGGCTGAAAAATATGAGGATCTGTCCACAACATTCTCAATTCATATGTCATCTAATATTCCTTCAAATTAAAAGGGTCATATACTGTATACAATTTGAAAAATCTAACATGGCAGGGACAATTTATCAAAAAATATTTTTTTTAAAAATGTATAATAGAAAATACTTATAGAAGTTTATGCAGTATATTTATTTATTACAACATTTATATAGCGTCCTTATCCAGGGCGCTGTACATTAGTTAGTAAAACAAATGTGCGGTTAATATAGATTTGATTATAGAGTAATTGTTAAGATGCCATTGTGGTGGATAGAGGTGGGAACATTATAGTAAGACTATGGGTTAGGTGCATTGAGAGCTTACTTGTTTGTGGGCAGGGGTTGGTGGCAGGTCTCTGGATTTAGTCTTGTCATGGCATGCTGTAGGGTCTGACAGTGGGGATAGTGGAGGCAATTATATCAGTGAGGTGGGTGACTTTGCAGGATTTTGGAGAGACTTTTGGAAGGGGGGAGTGTAGGAGAGATCATGGGTGTTGGGAAGGGTGGGGTGAGGGAGGGGATCTGATGGAAGGATAACAGGGGATCATGGAATGTGATTGAGTAGAGATGAGATTTGAGTTGGCTTCTGAAGATAGTTAGGGAGGGGACAGTTTGAATGTGGTGGGGGAGCTTGTTCCAGTAGAGGGGGAAGAGGATGGCAAATGATCGGAATCGAGAAGAGGCACAGGGGCTAAGGAGAGTGTGAGGGTTGTCATAGTCAGGGAGTGAAGAGGATGAGAAGGGGTGTAGTGAGAGATGAATTCTGAAAGGTAAGGAGGGGAAATACAATGGAGAGATTTGTAGACCAGGGTGAGGAATTTAAAGAGCGAACTGTAACAGGGACTTATCACTGTTGAAGAAAGTCTCTCTAAAATCCAGCAGAGATCTGGTTAAGAGCAGCAGGCAATTAAGCAGATTCCACCTGGCCAATTAAGTTTTTTTTTAGAAAAGTCACCTGTTTCCAACAGGAGAGAGATTCCTTAGCTCACAAGGGAGCTGACCAAGGAAAAGAAAGACTGCAGATATTTCTTTAGTCCACAACAGGGTTGACCTAAGGAAAGAGGGTCTTCATTGCATTCGCAAGACAAGGGTACAAGACCTCTATACCTGGACACATAGAGTGCCATAGCACACAAGGATGCTGACCCAAAAGAACAGAGAGGCCTTCCCCTACAGAAACCCCAGATACAGATGTGGCCATTGCTGGTCCAGCTATCTTTCTGCCCTTCCTGTCACGTAAGTCCCAGTAGCTACAGGCAGTGACAGGCTATCCTGTCAAGTTCACGCAGCCTCCCTGACTGGCAAGAAAGGTGGCGTCATGGGGTCTGTGTTGTAGCCAATCCTGGTGAAGATCCTGTGTGCTCCCCTTTTGCATTAAGGAGTATGTTTCAAATTATAGGGTAAGTCCTCCTCCACCCCTCCTAGGGAGAGGAGTGCGTGTCAAGTCCTCTTCCACCCCTCCTGGGGAGAGGAGGTGTGAGTCCAGCTCCCACCCTCTGGGGGCTGGGAGAGCAAGATCTGTGCATGGCACAAGGCCTCAACCATTAACTGCTGGCCAGCACCAGCCCTGGATCTGAGACCCCTTCTTTACTATATGCAACGCTGTTTACCATCTGCAGTGGTTTCTACAAATAAAGACCTCATTTATATACCCTTGGCTGAGTTGCAGTCTATTAGCCAGAGGTATTGGAGATTGTAGGGATTGCCTGCAGCCTTGCTGTAGCCTGACGTGTCTGGAGGTGCTTTATCACCATGGAAAGAACATAAGGATTACCGTAAGTCTGTCCTGGTCCCCATCCCATTGCGGACATCTCAGCTCTCCTTGATCCTCACAGGTACTGTTTGCACGCACCAAGACATCAGTAGTAGCAGCATCATGTTTCCAGAGAGTGGGGGAAACAGGGCTACACAGATAAGAGACTTTCTTTTTGGACTGTTGAGTGAGATAGATTATATATATATATATATATATATATTTCACAGCGCACACACATAAATATTAGGAAATCCAGATGCTTGTCCCATAGAAAAATCATAAAAGATGTATATACCAGATGATGGTCCAGTAAGGAGAGACAGCACACACGGGTAGAAATGCAAAAGTGTATTAAAACACAAAAAACCGTTTTTTGTGTTTTAATACACTTCTGCATTTCTATCCGTGTGTGCTGTCTCTCCTTACGGACCATCATTGGTAATATACATATAAATATTATATATAATATATATATATATATATATATATCTATATATATAATTAATACGACTATTAAGGTTTATGGTGGGTAAAAAAGTGACGATAAAACCCTCACAGTAAAGCATAAAGCAACTGTAAATATTCCTGTATATTCATTTGCATGTCTTAGACAGGTCTGCAACCCTGTCTTTCACCATTATCACCACAGCAAACAGCCACTTCCACTGCCAGCAAGGGATTCTGGTAAATAAGGGTTGCTCATGTAATGTGAGCATGACATAAAAAGTGGCACTGTTGCTCATTTGCATGTCATTTCCAGAATACGTTGCTGCAGTGGAAGTGCTGTTTGCTGGGTGATGAATGGTGAAAGACAGGGTTGCAGACTGTCTAAGACATGCAAATGAAATACAGGAATATTTACAGTTGCTTATATATATATATATATATATAATATATAATATATATATATATATATATATATATATGATATTAGCAAATTGGAGCAGCTCCTTAGGAAACCTGATAGGGATAAATCAGCTGTGTAGAACAGATAGAGATGACAAGGCTATTTGACCAAAGAATCCCCAAAGGGGCGAATTTGTGATTAAAACAACCGGAATCTATAGCAAAAATAATAAAACATGAAACATAAAGATAAAATACAAAATAGAAAACAATATAAAAACATAGAAAAAATAAAAACCGGATGTCAACTGAAAATCCAAGAAATGTGCTTAGTCCACTGGAGTTTTGCAGCCCGAATATAAGGATCACCAAATTCCAAGGATATCTGCAGAAAACAAAAAGAAAAAGAAAAAACAGGCGCACTCCTAATGTGATAAAGTATAAAAAGGTATTTATGGGGTTATAAAATATAAAAAGCGCACTCACAAACAGAGTAAGAAATAAAGCATTTATGAGATATACTCAATCGCCTTGAAGTTATGGAGGAAATATGTCAGCCTGTCCCGTTGGTGCCACCTCTGGTGTATCCGTTGGTTCAGCAGGATGTATTGGAGCCACCAGAGCCAGATGATGTAGAAATCAGCGTCACGGTCAGAGACTCCCTCCAGATACACCTCCAACAGCTCTCACTGCTCACTGCTCACCATATATATATTGTTTGGGGTGGTAAGCAGCTTAGCAACACACCCAGTTAGATAGGGCTGGAGTAAAATGTGTAGTGATTTCTCTCCAAAGCGGAGTAGGTTTTTCTTTTATGTTTGTGTTTGCAGTGTTTAAAGGAACAGACGCAACAAAGCCTTATTTTAATTTCACCTTAAAAACGGTCTCCATTGCATACCTCTGCACACATCTCCTACAGGAACACTGTTGAATGGGTAGCCAGTTGAGTTGGGAGAGGAGAGTGGTAGTGTGGGCAGATTGAGAAGTGTACAGGCGGTAGCATCATGAATTTGTTGGAGGGAATGGAGAAGTAGAGGGGGAGTCCGAGGCGAAGGGAATTACAGTAGTCGAGACGGGTGAAGATGAGGGGGTTGATGAGAAGTTTGGCCAAGGAAAGAGAAACGAGTGGATACATTTTTATCACATTGTATACAGTAGGTGGTAGCGACAGGGGGCAGTGATGGAGGTGATGTTTTGGGTGAATAGGAGGGAAGAGTCAAATGTGAATCCAAGGTTGCAAGCAGAAGGGGAGGGGGAGATAGTAATAGTAAGGGGTGAAAGGAGATGGTGGTACTGGTGAGGATGGCAGGAAGGAGGAAGCAGGAAAAAAGAGGAATTCAGTCTTAGCTGTGTTAATTTACTGGATGTGTGGAGGACATCAAGGTAGAGATGGAAGATAGGCAAGCAGAGATACAGGAGGAAACTGTGGATGAGAGTAGTGGGAAGGAGCAATAGATTTGGATGTCTGCAAAAAAATTGAACTTGAATCCATGGCAAGACTGCGGGGCCGAGGTGGGGATTGTGAAGACACCAACCTCCATCCGTGAGGATGCGTCCAGAGTGTAGATTGGTAGTGGGTAGCCAGGTCGGGGTTATAGAGGTCAGAGTCGTAGAAGGTACTTGCCGTGATCAGGTTTGGAGAGGTGTGGATCGTCAATGGTAAAGCCAGGGTCAGGAGCAGATAAGTTCGGAGTCCAGGTACTAGCCAAGGTCAGACATGGAGAAACACAGGAACTAAGATGCAGGGTACAAGACAGAGAGGCAGGGATGCAGTAAGAACTTCATACTAAATTAAGTCTTATGCTCAGTCATCTTGCCAATGGGCTGGCTAGGGTCCAATGGGATGCCTGTAGGAAGGAGGGACCAATGGGATGCATTTAGGGAGAAGTCAGTAATAGGTGATCCTGTGATAGGCCGAGGGGGAATCAGCAGCAGCTGGAGTCTGATGCAGAGAAGCCAGTCTCTGCTTTGCTGCGTGAGCATGCCGCCTGCGCGCAGTCCAAGCACGCTGCGTGTCACCGACGCTCCGATGGGGGTGGAAAGAGGAGGCAGGGTCAGCGGTGCTGGTTTCTCCAGCCGTGTGGCGGGCACGCACAGGACGAGCAGGGCGGAGAACATCTGTGGCGCCGTGGGACGTCGCAGGGGAGCGCAGCTTGGTAAGGGTGCGTGTACTGCGTGGTGTGCTGGCGGGTCTATCACGGATCCTCACACATGGAAGGAGATGAGGTCAAAGACAGGGGTAGTGTAGATGGAAAAGAGGAATGGTCCAAGGAGCAGTGGGAGAGATAGGATGAGAGCCATGAGAGGGCAGTGTCAGTTATTTTATAAGGATGCTCCTGTTAGAGTAGTTATCGTCGGAATGCAGGACAATCTCCCCACTACAATCGATTAGAAGTAATTGGGGGACAATGGATTTCATAGTACTGGGAACAATAAAGATTGGGACTACTGTGGAAGGGAGCAATCTAATAGATATTACAACAAGAATTAGGTCAATGTTGAAACACTTGGGAAGGGACAATAAAAGCAAGGCACTGGGGGAGGAAACAATGTGTTTTGAGAAAGAGGGGCAAGCACGAATAAGAACAATATGATACTGGTCGCGAAGGAGAGGAAGGAGGGGGGTATATTTATAGTTTCATATTAGTTAATAACAATAGTTTTAGTTAATAACAATAAGCAAGACTTTCTGGTAATTGGTAAAAAAAATAAGTGGCAACTGGAATGAGAGGCAGTCAATTGGTAAAATAAATCTCCTATGGAAATGATATACCATATAAATATTCATATGGAGACATATAGATAATCTTAGATAAAGGAAGGGGGTAAAGAAAAATATATATATATATATATATCAGCACTAAAAATCATATGTATTACATAACTTCATATTTAACATACATATATATATGTAAATAAAAAATATATTTAAAAGTATTAATAAAAAATTATATTATAATAATAATAATAATAATACACATCACTAAAAAAAAATCATTGAAACCACTATACGGTTGGAGATTCAGAAGAGTAATCTATATTTTTACGACCAGAGAAAAAAAAGAGTGATGTCCAAGATAGATCTCAGGTAAGAAGAGGTATACATTATTCTCTAATAAAGGGGACCAGAGCTAGGTCTTCATTTAGACCAACAGGTATCATTGTGCTAGAAGCTTCTGTATTTTTGATGTAATAAAATTACGTTCCCAAAATAAGGAACCAACGTTATTTTTTTTCTAAATAATGGAGATCCTGAAAGCGAATGAGATGCCAAAATAATATCCGTTCTTCAAATAGCGCTATTAACTGTGATTTTCATGTCTCAGAGACACGTTCTCTAATACACTGCACATGCGCATTGGTCAAATGTTAAGGAGCGTTATTAAGGCAGCGCTATTTACGGAGATTTTCATGTGCGTTACTAAAAACTAATGCAAATCTTCTTATAATATTGAGAAACTTACTATTATTACAATTAACTTTTTCACTTAATTATATGGTATGTAATGTTGTAAGGACTGTATAAAGTATGGGTGTACAATAATGTATAGTCATGCATACCTCAACAAGATTAATAAATATATTTATTCATGTTAAATTTTAAAAAATTAAGGAAGGAAATAATTTATTGCAATTGTACATTAATTAAAATAAAATATTATTTATATTGATGATACATTATTATACACCCATACTTTATTCAGTTATTATTACATTAAATACCATATTAGTTCACACAAACATATTACTTTAATCACTAAAAACATAATATAGTTTAATCTGATTCAGAAATGTATTTGATCCATAATGTATATCTTCATATGATACAATCAATGACAATCAGGGTCTAGATGTGAGTAAGGGCAGCTTTTGGAAGATGCTTTATATTGTAGTATTATTATTATGTGCTAACATTAACGGAGGTCTGAATATCTCTGTGTTAGGTAAAGTGCTCATTAAAAATCTGATTTGCATATGAGTAAGTCTAACGTCCATTCAAAAGTACTGTATCTGTTATTTTTCAGGGAAA
The DNA here is from genome assembly GCA_036426205.1 of Ascaphus truei. Classification (NCBI taxonomy): domain Eukaryota; kingdom Metazoa; phylum Chordata; class Amphibia; order Anura; family Ascaphidae; genus Ascaphus; species Ascaphus truei. Next base: position 87,225,537 of record CM071568.1, on the reverse strand, counting down.
TGCCAGGACACAGTTGCGCTAAGCACCTTTGGAGATATGTGATATGGATACAGGAAATTGACATTCTCGGAATGTTAAAAAATTAGTGATCTTCTGTGGATCTTCCCCATAGTATGCAATTTGAAGATCCAATAGGTCTTCCTTTAAGATGCTCTATTTAATCTGTTACCTCCTCTATCATTAGTATTTATATGTTCTATCCCTTTATAAGTCATACTACTCGAATCCTGTGCGTAAAAATCTTAAAATGCCTAGAAAAGCTATGTAAAGTAAAACCTTTTTTCATATGTTTCAAACATGCTCCGGTATCCTTAGTTTCAGCATCCTCTTAGTTTTACCAATACATTGATATCCACACGGACATTTTATAAGGTAAATAAAAAAGGTTATAGTACAGTCAAGAAAATCTGATATCTGAAAGTATCTATTCAAGCTAAATATCTTGTGTAGCAGAGTCCCCCTCCTTACCTCCGGTGAAGGGGTAACTGCTGGGTTCCGCACGAGTAGGGAGGGGTGGCGGCAGCTGTTTCAGACTGCCGCACATGCGCAGTTGCGATCGGAGCGGGGACCATCTTTTAATGGCTTCAAAAACCCATAGAGACTACAATTCCTAGAAGGCTTTGCAGGAATAGTGCGGCGGCCATCTTGGACTGGCTCCGCAAAGACTCATAGTGGGACTATGAGTTCCAGGATTAGGTGGGCTGTCCCAGCCAATGGGATTGAGGCAACCTGAAAGGGACAGGAAATCCTTTGGGACAAGGAGCCAGCGTGCTCAGTTGGACGGAGACAGCAAGACAGAAGGTAATATCCAGGGAGCAGTGCTTCCTGGGCTAGGCCTAGATACTGCCCCTAGGCCCCAGTTAGGCCCTAAACCATAGTAGCCGAGTGTTTTAGGGAAGGCCCTAGATAGGGACTCTTCCCAGTAGTGTTAGTAGTACTGTGCTGGTGTCCGGACGGCCACGCTGCGCTCTACGGCCTGGGACCGGGCCACATGACCCTGAGACATTGTGTGAGACCCTCCGGCTGTAGCTCACACTGAGAGGAGGATCAGGACACTTATGAGAGAGGGGATTTTTGTTGGAGGCCCCGCTATGTGGGATCTGCTCCAACTCAGAGGCGGAGGCTTAGCCCTCCTGTGAGCAGACAGGTACAGCAGCACGCGTAGTTGCCCACGTTTCCAGTGGTTCCCTTAGGCATACGGAAAGGGGGCTACACTTGTTTTCTCCACCTCCCAACTGGCAAATCGAGCAGTTACCAAATTTTGAATCCTTCAGGTTTTTCATTTAACCATAATCCATCACCATTCTTTGCTGTCTTAGTTATTTTTATCTCACAAGGTGAGATCAAATTTTGTAGACAATTTCCTTTTTATTAATCATTACAGGTTTCATAGGTAATAGTGGCAATACATTTGGGTCACATAGCAAAACTTGCCAGTGCTTATTCTCAATATTTCCTACTTTATCAGGTGCCCCATTATATCTAGTAGTAAAGGGAATGCTTGTGATATACTGTTTAGTGTATTGTGGCAGTATGACCTTACAGATGAATGTGCGTTCACACATGGGACTTTGCGACGCAGCGTGCGAGCGTCCGCGTATGCGCGCCACTGTCTGCTGGGCGATGTGTGATCATCCCCAGCAGACGGAATGATCCGACACAAGGAAACATCCATGAAGTGTGTGAGCGTGTGTGTGAGTAGGTCTGTGTGAGAGTGTATGAGAGAGAGTGTGTGTGTGTGTGTGTGTGTGCGCGTTTGCGTTTGAGCAGGGAGCTTATTATTAATTGCAATGAAATGGAATTACACAAAGAATATTCCACTTTATTATAGCTCAGGCAGCCAGTGCAGACATTTCATAATTTGCCCACATAGCGATCATATTCTGCCTGGGCTCCAACTTCTCCACCCTGTCTATTCCCTGGTGTGTGGTTGTGGCTAAGGGAGAGAGCACCCTAAGAGAGTTCAGCAGGAGAGATGGTGTCTGAAAGGGTGAGTCAGGTTTCTATAATGGCTAGAAGGTTGAAAGAGTTGGAAATGAATTGGTCATGTATTGCAGTCATTTTGTTGCAGACAGACTGTGCATTACATAAGGCACAGAAAAAGGGAAGGAAAGGGAGAGGTTAAATGGGAATAAGGATTGAGTGATTGGAAGTGTGTGGTGAGAAGGAGACTTTGGGGCAGGGTGTAAGATGTGAGGGTGTAAGATGTAAATGGATTGGTACGGTTTGTGGATAGAACCAAGTGTAGGGAACATGGTGCCACAGAGTCAGAGTAATAGTAGGAGAAGGAGAGAGTAGGACAGGGAGTAGCTGGATTTATTGAGTGATGGGAGTTTGATGTGAGAAGCAGATGGACTGCAGAATGAGGGAGATTAGAATAAAGGGTTTAGGGTGAAATGGGGGAGCTAGGAATAGAGGCAAATGTGTAAAAGAGAGAGCAGGGGAAAGTAGGGAAGAACAGAGTAATGGTAGTGCAAAGCTGAGTGCTGATTGAAGTCATTACTTAACAAGAAGCTATGGTAGTGCTATGGTCGATCACTATTGCCATGCTTTGAGCAGAGTGCTGAGCTGAGAGCAGAGTGCTGATTTTCAATCGTGCAGTGCTGTATTGACTTAAACGGACATCCAGGCTGCCTGCCTTGCTGCCAATTGAGATCGGGCTACACTGCTGATTCCTGTTTGTGTCGGAGGATTCCAGCGGCGCCCTCAGCAGCCCCGGGAGCAGGAGGAGTTTGTGGAGTTGTAAACTCACCATCGGGAGATTCCCCCAGCTGTTGGTGATTATACACAGTTACACCATTAAAGAAACCTATATGTGAATTTTCTAATTCTTTTTTTAAGTGGGCATTGTTTACCCTCTTTTTTTATAATAAATATACTTTTTTGGTAATGCCCTAGGGTGTGCTCTGTTTCTTCTTCCCTTTTCCATAGATCCATTTTGGGAACTGATTCTTCCCTCATTACAGCAGCCCCCATCTTCTGCTAATTGGCCATTCAAACATTGTTTGTGGAGTGAAATTTATTCATCCTCCACGACTCCAGGACAGGACTTGTAAATATGCAATGTATCTCATTAATTGGTTCCATGTAATATATTGCATCTATATTTTGTGCTTAGCGCTGGTTTTTCTTTTGTATATATATATATATATATATATAATATTTTTAATTTTTTTTCCTATAGTGGCAGGGTGGAATTTCAGAAGTCTCTTTATCTCAACATATAGGAGAGGATAAACTGATTCTCTCTCACAACGGAGGAACATGAAATGAAATTTCTGAACACTGCATCAAGAGGCGTATGTCAACTAGTGACTTTTCAGCGTTCATTTTGGGCTTTGAAGAAACCCCTTCAAAGTCCCAGAGTAGGGTCTCCCACCCCATGAGTTTCAGCAATCCGCTGAGTCTGACATGAGACTGCGAAGACTGGTGCTTAGCTCTACTTCACCAGATAGGGAAACCAGAGCACAAACAAACAGGGGCAAGGTTAGGAAGGGAGAAAGAAGATGCAGAGCTGGCTTCATTCCCCTCTCCTGTGTGTCTGCCTCCCCAGAGTACCCAGACCATGAGTCACTCATAACTCTTACTTAGGATGTCAGTTCCACAGCATTTACCAAGTAGTTCTACTGGCCAGTAGCCTCCCTTCCAGTGTACATCACAGGTGGGGTGGACGATAACCTTCCCCTCCCTATTTGGATTATCTAGTGTCCTTTTTAGTGCAGTGAACATTCCATTTACAGTGCACTTGTTAATTATCAGTTTCTTTTATTCTTTGTTTATGTGGTTCTCTTTCCATAAAAAAATATTGATTCCAATATGCCACTGATAAAACCAGCATAAAATAATCAACTGCTTCAATAGCTAATATTTTAGCATTTAGGGGTAAAGCCATAGTAGGCCATCATTTTTGCACTAAAAATGTGCATTACGGAAATTGGGAATGGTCGTTATTTTTTGTCTTAACGAGTATTCTTAAAGCTAATGGGATTCAAAAATAAAGTCTGTTCATCAATGTAGCAGCGCTATTTACAGGGATTTGAATGCCTCTGAGACGCAATTTCCAATATACTGTACATTGGTCAACATTTACCACATGTTATTAACACATACGATAAAGTCGCCATTACCAAATGTTAATGAAATCTTACTATAATAGTGTTAAATTTAACATTTTTACACTTAACTTTTTAAATTATGTTTACTGCAGTGTCCTTTCTTCTTTTTTTTTAAATTGTACATTCATAAAAAATAAATATGAATTATTATTGAGGTATGTATGGATATACAATATTGTACACCAATATTTCACACTGTCATTTTTACAGTAAATACCTTGTTAGTTCAAACACAAATATCTCTTTATTCACTAAAAAAAAGAATATATTTTATGATGTTTCACACATTTATATGATCTCTAATATTTATATTGGTATGCCACAAGAACTGTTTAACTCAAAACATTAAGAAAGAGAGAACCGATGAGGGTTCAGTAAAAGCAACACTGCAGACCAGTGTTTAAACCTTGAGGCTACATAATTCGTGGCTGGCTGGCCAACTGTACCAGGTGCCAATATCAACCGTGATGTTATGGTTTGACATTGGCTGACATAGCGATTAGGGTGTTGGCCTTTTTCGGCCCCCACTAAAAGGTCAAAATAAAATATAAATACAATGCCATATTTACAAATTTTGGAAATGAGATTATGATGATAATGGCAGTGGGTGGACATAAGCCACTGACAGCAGTGACAGTGGCAAGTCAGTCCATGGCTAGCTATGCAGCTGCAGCAGCCTCAAAGCTTAGCTAAGTTTAGTTTATCTCAGAGAGTCACTCTCTCTCACCAGTTGTGTTAATTTCTTTTTGTTACTGAATTAATCATTCAGAGTCAGTCACTCATTGCTACTCGACTAGTGACAGTGGACAATGCATTGATTCACACAAATATAATAACACTCAAAATACTGCTGAGTGTTAACACATAATAATTACTGTGAGCAACTTTTTTTAAAGAAGGGGTATGTCATTGTTTGGGCCTTTCTTCCCACTTGTGCATAACTGAGATATTGAATAGTAACTAGTTGTTCAACATATACAAATATTAAATAAGCCAATCTAAATGTTACATAAGTGGTGGCCGATGTCCAGTGCCAGGTGACAATTTCAACCATGGTGAATGGTGTGGCACTGCCTGGAATATGAGTGAGCATTAGAGACAAGCTCTATATCTGTGCTCAAGAAATTACTTCAAGGGTTTGTAAATAAACATTGCATATCATAATGGCCAATCCACATGAAAACATGTATTCAACAACTGTGGGGTTGCTTGATGGATAGTCAAATAATACTCCAACAAAGCTAATAGTTCCAGCACGCTCTGACTATAGGAAAAGTATGCAACAAGAGGGAAATGCCAAATCAAATAAGTATTTAATAAATGCACAAGTTATATACAAGGAGCAAAGTGACACCAACACAATAGAATAAAGCACACTAAAAAATAGCAAAAAAATGGGAGAATGGGGGAGTGGAGAAAAAGGGGGGTGTACAAAAAGGGGGATAAACAGGGGCAAAGAGTCTCTGACAAAGGGCAGGGAGCCCGAAACGCGTCAGAGTTACCTCTTACAGCGCTATGTATGCTGTGATGCTTCATCTCCAATAAACCTTGCATATTTTAATTGCTGATCCAGCCTCCATCAGATTTTTTAGTTCCACTCTACAGCAGTACACTGACTGCACGCCCGTTCCATGGACACAGCACTGCCTGGAATACAGTAGCATGGTATATGTAGCCATATTTACATGTTCCTGCAATGAATGGTGTGGTGGTCAATGGAGTGTACTGTGGCAACAATGGCTGGTGCCACTGTACTAGGTGTGCTAATTGACAACATCTCTACTGTGGGAATTGATACTGGAGATGGATAGACAGCTATTGTTGCATGGTCTTTTTGAAGTGGTAGAGTGGTGGCACTGGTAGTGTTGTAAGTTTAGTAATTAGCCTGCTCCTGTGCCTCTTTAATGCTGGGTGTAGGAGCAGTATATTTCTGAGGAATTAGATGTTGTGTCACCCTGATAAAAATTAGCCTATTCACACTACCATGGGACAGTTTAATCCAGTTTAGGCTTATGATTGCCCCGGAGGCAGTAACCGACTTACAGGAGGACAACTCAGGCACTCCACTGCCACTCGTGCAAGAGCAGGTCATGTTTCCATTTTAGAAGACCAGTATTCAAGAGTATCAGATTCAGGAGGCAGGAATGAACTTTCACCAATATACGCCTCCACCATGTCCATAGCGCTAGTTGCATTAGAGGTGTCTGATGCTTCTGCTCTAGTGAAAATCATGCTGTGGTGATGGAGCATTTTCCATAGTGATGGGCCCCCTTAATGACTTCTGATGCTCTTGTTGTTACCTACATCACCCTTACTATCACTACCACCACTATTTCTACCACCAAAAGCCACTTGGCTTGAGAGGAAACAATTGGTGTAGATGGTGATGATGGCCGCCGTGTTGTCTGTTTCTGTGTGGAATATACCACAAAGCATCTGTATTCTAAACCCACAAGTACCTGTCCAGGTAGTCAATCATCTGAAGCACAAACAAAACAGTGGCAAGGTTAGGATGGAAGGAATGAAAAGTTGATTGTCCCCAGGGTCAAAATGCTCTCCTCTAAATACTCCGGGCTACCTTTCTCTCATAACCACTCTCATAAATGTTTTACGGGATGGTGTTTTTTTTTCCTTCCTGTGCAAATTACAGACTCCTTGCTTACTTCCTTTTTATCTTTCTTTTATATTAAGAAGCACAATGCCTTTTTTTTTTTTGCAGACTTACTATAATTTATAGACCACCTGCCTGTGCAGAATGGCAAGTTTCTAGATTTTATAATTACTGATAATTATTCCCATTCAGATTTGTGAACATCATTTGTTTACTATGATCCCTACGTGATGTGATCATGTGATTGGCAATATTTTCTTTAATCTTTTATTATTCATAAAATCTACTAAATATCTACTATTAGCCTCCTAGCTGTCACATCCACCATAACCTACTCCCCACCTCCAAAAAAAAAGGCTTGGGAAGGTAACTGCTTTAACCTCTACACTGTGGCATAATGTGTAGTAAGCCCTATCTGGTAGTAAAGGGCTTAAGTAAAAGAAACCAATCAATTAAAACCATTTTCTAATGACAAACAGTCTCTGTGCAGCTGCAATCTTTTAATTTGTTGTATACACTATTTGCCCATTGATATGACATATTATAGTACTACAATATGGTACTAATTGACTCGCGACTATCAAGCATAGACATTTCTTGAGGAAAAAGACTAACCGAGAAAAGGGAAAATATTATGATTGATCACTACTCTAACATACTTTATTTGCTTGCTTCAAAAATGACCTATTCAATGATGCATGATTACACAGAATTTCCAGTCTGAAGGATAGATCACAATTATTACTTTTTACCGCAGTAGACCTTACAGGAACCTATTTGTCATACTATAGTCCTCATTCAAATACAGTAGAAGACAATATTGATACAGTACATTAATTTCTGTTTCTTGATATTCTTTCAAATAGTTTAAGTTTTTTTCCAAGAAATCTAAACCACCATCACCAGAATGTATCATAAATAATCAAAAATAGTTGAAATTATACAGGTATAGGAGAAGATTGCTAACATAGCAATTTTTTTGCTAAATCAATTCTTGATTCAATCTGTAAATATTTTATGAGAAAAAATAATATTCCAGCACACATTCTCAGAAAATTATGACATTTAAAATTCCATAAATAATAATAGAATGTGAAGAAAGCACTTTTGTGAGGGTAGTCGTGTTTCATTTGGGCACAAAAAGGGGTGCTTTAATGATCTGCCTGTATGGAGTGTACACCATTTGTTATAACCTAATATATTTTTTTCTCACATAGTAATAAAGTGAATATATTGTAAAAGTGTACATTGATTTTTTTTCAGGCACAAGTATACACATTAGAGCATACAATTTAAATTCTTGGCAACCAAGATACAGTATACAGTAGTAACTTACCCAAGGTCATAAGGATTGGACACTTACGTTCACTGGGTTTATCAATTTCTAAGTAATAGTCTGCACGATTTGTTCTCCCTAGTTTAGCAATAAGGGTTGATTATTGGTTATAATCTGTTGTATGATTTTATATCCTGGATCTTGTTTCTCAACAATGTAACATATACTGTTTCCATTATTTTTATTGCAACATGATAAAATAATTAGCTTAGAATTAAAGATAAATGTGTTTACATGGTGTACAATATTTAATCGTTACTACACTGTACTTGATATATTCTTTGTTACCTTTACTTTGGTCACCACCTGGTAATGATTATTTAAAAATTTAAATGTAAGTTCTGTTTCCTATTTGCATTTTTAATGCTCCAATCTATCTATCTTTGCTTTCACCTCGGCTCTAACAGTTTGTCCTCTATATTATACAGTAGATCACATACTGTACATCTTTTGGCTTTGTTACAATTTTAATTTAGATTTTGGAATGTTTAATATATGGCGTTTCTCTTTGGAGCCATAACTGATTTTCAACTGTATAACTGAGTTTTCTTTGTGCAGATAACAGCTAGTTTATTTTCTTCATACATTCATTATAAATTAGCTAAAATTATTATTCAATGCACTTTGACATTTTACAATGAAAATAACTGGCTAATGTATCTTTTTTTAGTATGAACACAAACTGCATAATATTATTAATATTATTTATCTGTAAGCGCCAACATATTCTGCAGCGCAGTACAGGGAGGGTACAATGGGGGTACAGAGTGGCATTAATTATAAAAACTGAATGACATACAAATAAGGACAAACAAGTGCAAACAGATACACAATGTAATGAGATATGCAACAAGTTTAGAATTTGTTCTCCCCCTACATTTAAGCGATGCCCACTTGGCCTGGTGTTTTGGTTTAGCTTAAGAAAAAAAAAAAAACCTTTCAGGCTACAGTACAGTATAATATTGATACTCTTTGATAAAGTTCCGTTGGGAACGAAACGCGTCAGAGGACGGTGAACATGTAATTTTAATGGCGTATTAGCCACAATAAAGCCTTTTTCTATGTTTTTGCACATGCCCTAGCCAGAGTGTCTTTTTTGCAGTGCTCGTATCCCCCCCCCCCTTTTTTCTACAGTACAGTATATACTATATGTATAGGGAAAAACAGGACTCTGAATACATTTTCACCTTTTTTCATATTGGAGAGCCTGTCCAGTTTTTCCCTATCATTGTGCTGCACTGCTGACTCTTGGACAGTACTGCATTCCCAGGAACACCTCTACTGGCATCACGAATGCCGTGTCTCAGGAATTATAATATAGATATATATATATATAATATATATATATATACAGAGGCGACACGATTTATTCGAGCAGGGCTAGTTCCGCAAGCCGGGGGATGCCCCGGCTTGCTAGCCCCACTCCCTCGGCGTGCCGCGCGTCACCGATGCGCGGTCACGCTTCATCGGGTGCCTGCGCCCTCTGCGCGCATGCCCAGGGCTCCCCGAGGGAGCCCTGGTGTGCCGTGATCTATGGGACGGCGGTGGGGGGTTCCGGGGGGCCCGGCGGACCCGGAGAGGCGAGGGAGAAGCCCCGATCGGAGGGCCGCTCCTCCGAGGCTTCGGCGCGCGTTCGGGACACCCCGGCGCGCGCCCGGTTACTGTCGCGGCCGAGACCGGGCAAATGCTCGAATAAACTCGGCCACGACAGTATATATATATATTTATAGTGCAGAATAAATGAGTTCTTCAGTATTAGGTGATACCTTTTTTATTGGACTAACAATTTATGTCATAGGACAAGCTTTCGAGAGATGTAGAGAGAGAGATGTAGAGAGAGAGATGTAGAGAGAGAGATGTAGAGAGAGAGATGTAAGTAAGTAAGTATTAGGTGATACCTTTTTTTATTGGACTAACAATTTATGTCATAGGACAAGCTTTCGAGAGTTCTCCTCTCTTCAGGTCAAGCAATGCTAATACAGAATAGTAATACTGACGAACTCATTCTGCACTATCGCAACTGGACTAACACGGCTATTTTCTGATATATATATATACACACACCCACTGCCCACACACACACTCACTACCTACACACACTCACTACCTACACACACACACACACACACTCACTACCTACACACACACTCACTACCTACACACACACTCACTACCTACACACTCACTACCTACACACTCACTACCTACACACTCACTACCTACACACTACCTACACACACACACACTCACTACCTACACACACACTACCTACACACACTCACACACACTACCTACACACACTCACACACACTACCTACACACACTCACACAGGGGGGTAGAGGAATCCCTGACATCCCCACTATGCTGCGCGCCTTCTATGTAAGCAACTGCGTGCGGATCACCCTGAGAGACTGCGACAAAGACTATAGGCCTGAAAAAAGATATAAAATGCACACTCACAAACGGATCAGGGACAAATGCATGTATGAAATAAGTCTCAATTACCAACTATTGTAGCAGGCTACCGGCAAATTTCTAATGTAAATTGTTGCCTCTCTTACGGTGGTGACGGAAGATGTAACCACCTTTCTGTATACCGAATCTATTGGGTGCACGCCGTGCATCTCTCCCAACCGGTCTCTCCACTCACAGCTGTTCTCTGGTTGCCCAGCTCTCAGATTACAGCATCACACTGCCTAGGTATACTGGCAGAACCAGGAGCTTGTACACAATCCACAGTGCCTGGGTGTGCTGGCGGGACCAGGAGCCCTATATACCCCACACCTCCTCGGTATGCTGACGGGACCAAAAACTGCACACACCCTAGTCAGGGCATCTTAACAGCATTATAGGCCCCCGGGCAAAGCAGTGCACTGGGCCCTACCTACACAACCACTCACAGGATTAAAAAATGTAAATTATCGATAAAATAATCTTATATTTATTGGTACCTCCAGACATGCAATGCAGACATGCCAACTCTCCGCTACAAGTCATAATGTTTCTCCTTCTACCGAGTCATCGGGAGATTTGAATGTTGAGGCTGGTGATCGGAAAATGAGTGTTAAATTCTGGTCTGTGCATAGATTAGCATGGGGCCCCTATGCTCGTGGGGCCCCCGGGCAACTGCCCAGCGTGCCCATGCGTTAAGACGGCACTGACCCTACACCGCCTGGGTATGCTGATACACAACCCTCCGTGTACCAGATGTAATAATTGCCCTCATTGCGCCTCTCCACTCAGGCACCTCTGCTCACAGGTGTTGACCTCAGGTCAGATAGCTCCTTGTAACTGTCTCAGAGCAATGTATCACGACCTGGGCTGTCTTTACACATAAAGGCTACGTCTCTCCGATCGTGTATGCAATATATAAAAACATCAATATACTTGCGCTTGCACTCCTAAACACATCCTACACGTTTCGTCTCTATGACTTCGTCCCCTTAAGCGTCCTCCGTCACTATCCTGCCAGTGGCTTTTTTGGCTCTCTGCAGTTTGACAACCCCCAACTGTTGCCTCTCTCCCTCACTATCCTGCTGGTGGCTGTGGGGGGGGGGCAGCACTGGTCGGGCCTCTTGTTGCCGAAGGACTTGACATCTCCCCAGCTGCTTGCCTGCCTCTCTACTGTACTGTCCCACGCCAGGCTCTGTGACTTTGATTTGGGCCGGAAACTTCCGGTGCTCACTGGCATGTGAGCCTAGCATGGGACAGTACAGGAGAGAGACGGGCAAGCAGCTGGGGAGACACTGTGTCTGGCGGCAACAAAAGGGCCAACCATGCCCCCCCAGCCACCGCCAGGATAGCGAGGGAGAGAGGCAGAAGCTGGAGGTCGGCAACCTGCAGGGAGCCGCAGTTAGGAGCGGAAAGAGCAGCATGCGGCTTGGGAGCCTCAGGTTGCCTACCCCTGAGCTAGGGTGTTCCAGTTAACTTCTAACTGCAGCAGAGTTTAAAAGGTAGTCAGCACTTTGCCAGAAAAGCAATTTTTCCCAAACAGTAAAAACACAGGTTGGTACGGTTCCCCAGGACTGCTAATAATGACACAATGAATAATATGAGGAAATCAGTGCAAGAGAATAGGATGTGCAATAACCACAGTACCGTGAAACATAGAACCAATTGCAACCACATGAAAACAAAACAGACAATAATTAACAATGACACACAAAAAAAAGGAAAAATACAAAAAAAACATACACAAAAGAGTGTGAATAAAGATCTGATAAAAATACCAGTAGTGAAAAATAAAAACTGTAAAATACAACTGGAGACTCCAGTCAGATCCCTGCAGGAAAAACTACTTCCACCACACGATCTATAAAACAAAGAGGAGAGCGCAAGCCCCATAGCGTAATTCATATAGAAAAAGGTTCAATCATAGACAGATTAAAATCGAACAACACACAAACGCCGAAGGTAAAAACACATAGAAAGGCAATTTCAGTGGTCATTATGACCACTTTCTGTGGCAGAATTTACTCTTTGATAAAGGGACTTGTTCCCAAAACGCGTCAGAGTAGTCCTGTACCTCTCACTTACCACCTAATAAAGTCTTTTTAACTTTCGTTACTGGTTTGTAGTCCCCATTTTTCTACAGCTGTGCTCTGTTTTTTGGACCCCATGGGACAGTCTTTTCTCTGCTACATCGGCATGATGCACGCATTCAGTAAGGGTGAGCTGCTACACGAGTGAGTACTTATTTGATTCCTTATGTCCGCTATTATGCTATGTATGGTTTGTTTACTGAGAGGGTAGGCATGACCATTATGGCATATATATAGGTCAGTCACCACCTCACACATACCTTCATATGCTGAATGCACATCACTTATGACTTAGTCCTTACAAGTGTTCATTAAGTCTCACGTAGCTTTCATTATAGCTCTGTCTCCTTTACTAGTGTTTATCACTTTTTGACTACATATATATATATATGTCCTGTTTGCTACTGAGCTCCGATCACTGGGACAAGACCCCTGGAACTTTGTGTACAATACTTCATTTGGGAGCTCGTTCATCATGGACTGTTGATATTTTATTTCTTATGGGGGCTACAATATAAACCAGGTTGGATATATTGTTACATTTTTATTCTAATGGAATAGTGAGGAGGTTTTTTTAGCAATGGAAGAAACTACTGAAGATGTGATTACTGATACCCCAGTCAATACCACATTCGTCCAGAAATGCGCAGACAATACCGGACGTAAGCGCAGAGCAGCACATGTTTTCACAGGGACTATGCTAAACACCTGTGAGGACAATTTGGACTTGACTATGTACTTTGCCAGGCTTGAGAGAGCGCTGACGACTAACCTTAGACTCTGGTGGGATATAACTACCCTAGATAATTATGTAATCTCTAAGAGGATTCCCAGAGGTCTCCGAATCAAAAAGATGCCTTCATTCGGTTTCCCGTCAAAAGGTTTTGAAACTGATTGGATCAAAGTACTGGACGAGTGCTCAATTAAGTTAATGGACTTAATCATTAGAACAAAAATCCAAGAGAGGAATGTGGTAAAAAAGACTATCAAGGATTTACAACAGAATCTACATACTTTCAAAGACATGGCTGATTTTGAAAAAATGGATGACAAACTGAGCCAAGATGTGGAGAAAATAGAGGATGAGATTATGATCAAGAAACAGACCAAATTCGATAGAGACCGGGTTGACTACGAACGCAATCAAGTATATACCTGGCAAAAACCACGGCCGACAAAGAATATCAATAAACAAGAAAATGTACAGCGACGGAATTCCAACAGACGTCCGGATCATCAGAAGAAATCTACTCCTAAGAATTCATACTGAAGAAGAATCCTGAAACTTCAAGCATGTCAGATTTGTCTGATAACGAGGCATGCCACTCCACAGTCTCCTTTTCTACAGATGATGAAGCCGATAAGAGTCGAGACCATACTGAATATGAAGCCCGCCAAATGAGGTTATCACAGGACACCTCGATGTCCTATGATTTAAGAAGTTCTAAGAACTATCTAAAAGGACAAGGCGCTCGCTCAAAAGAAGGGGCGCCAAACAGAGGGAAGAGGGGCTTTTGATCTGTCCAACTAATGTTGTTAATATTTCAGGTGTTGATTTTACAGGGGGAGAAATGGCAGTGTTGGAGAAGGGTCTTAACTTCGCTTTAAGTGAAGATTTTGAACTCTTCAACACTGTCATTGATTTGCAAAAATATGTTAGAAAACTCTCATTAAAGAAATTTTTTCTGTCCAGGATAGATTGTAGTATCCGATATCCACAACTGGACAGTTTGGACGATTTTAGTCCATCCTCTCCTGTTGATGCACCTGACAGACCTTCCTTTAGGGAGCTGAGTGTCCTTCAAGACATGAATGATTTGCTCACTGAACAAGAATTAATTGAGACACCAGTGATTAACACAGATGAACAATATACCTTCCTTACTGACAGTAAACATACGAAGCTGAAAAACAAATCTTTGTTTTGTCCATTCTTTAATAAAGGGGCACATATTGAGACTTTTGAAAAACTTGTTGAGAAAGATCTCCAGTTGCTAGCTAGGGGTTTTTCTTTCTCCACATACACACATGGTAATTTTTCCAAAGAGGAAAGAATGCATCTTAGTTCCCTTAGTAAAAGAGGCGACATTATAATTAAAAATGCAGATAAAGGTGGAGCTGTGGTAGTTATGCACATTGATACATATCTAAACGAAGCTTTGAGACAGCTTAACAACACACAAGCTTATTGTAAATTAGATAGAAATCCCACAGGTCCATACCTCACTGAGATTAGAGAGTTGTTGGAGATGGGCAGAGAGTTTGGAGTTCTCACACAACAGGAGTTTTTGTTTCTTTTTAATCCATCTCCCACGGTACCTATTTTTCACCATCTCCCAAATATCCATAAGTCTCTGGTCAACCCTCCTGGAAGACCGATTATATCGAGCATTGGATCTTTGGGAGATGGTCTTTCTAGATACGTGGATCAATTTTTGCAACTCATGGTTAAGACTCTCCCTTCTTATTTACGAGACTCCTCAGATTTGCTTTCAGATATTCAAAAAATTACATGGACACACTCTTATCGTTCGGTCACACTTGATGTGACTTCCTTATACACTATTATTAACCACATGTTAGGCACTAAAGCTATTAGCTATTATCTAAATCACTCCAATATTCACATGGCACAAAGCACTTTTATTTTCGATTCGGTTATTTTTTTATTACAGCACAATTATTTTTTAATTAATCACACTTATTATCTACAGACACAAGGCACAGCTATGGGGACATCTTTTGCACCCTCATATGCCAATTTATTTATGGGAATTTGGGAAACTACACACATTTTTGGTGATGTTAACCCCTTTAGACACCATATTGTTTTCTACCGTCGCTATATAGACGATTTATTACTAATTTGGTCTGGTAACACAGAAACATTACATGCATTTTTTGAGTATCTGGAGACTAATTCCTTTAATTTAAAGTTTACCAACAAATTTCATGACATTGAAATAGATTATCTTGATTTACATCTTCATATAGATGAGAATCTCAAAATTCATACTGATATGTTTAGAAAGGAGAACTCCCGAAACTCTCTGCTCAGAGCCAACAGTGCCCATCCCCGACCCTTACTCAGAGGTATTCCGAAAGGACAATTTCTGAGACTACGGAGAATTTGCTCAACTGAACAAGCATTCTTAATGCAAGCAGAACAATTGTCCATCAGGTTTAAACACAGGGGTTACACTGATGATGACATTAAGTGTGCTTTTGATTGTGCATTAAATACAGATAGGTCAGCACTTTTGAATAAAAACAAGTCCAAACGAATTTGCTTTCCCAATAATAAGTCATACTCTCACAAAGAACCGACTGATGCTTTACCGTTGTTTATTACCACTTTCTCTAGGCAAGACCAACAAATCAGAGCTATCCTGATGAAACATTGGGGTGTATTGAAACTAGACAAGGATTTGGACAAATACACAAAAACTTATCCAAGAATGGTTTTTAGGTGAGCTAAAACTATCGGTAACAAAATTTCTCCTAGCTTGTTTGATCTAAAGAAAGATTTAAATATGTTGACAACTAAAGGTTTCTTCAGCTGTGATAATTGTAGACTATGCAGGTATGCGTCCTTTATAAAACACATCAAAGATGTACACACCAAACAGAACTACAAGTCTTTCATGACATGTAATATAAAATATGTCGTTTACTTGCTGAGATGCTCATGTGGCAGTCGCTACGTGGGCAGAACAATTCGTACACTCAGAGAGAGAGTCACTGAACATGTCAGAAGTATCAAAAACAGGGACGAAAGATTCCCAGTGGCACGTCATTTTATGGGATGTCCATCTGGTTCCCTGAAAAACTTTACATTTAGTGCCATTGAACACATACATCCGAATGTCAGAGGAGGAGATAGAGAGTCTCTTTTAAACCGCAGGGAGATAAACTGGATTTATGCCCTTGGGACATTGGCACCCAGGGGCATGAATCTAGATTGGGAGTTGAAGCATTTTTTGTAAATATGTTTTACAATTTTCTGGTTTTCAAATATACTTTACAGTACCCTTGATTTTATATCCTTAGGTATTGTGTTACCCATGTATTATTTATGTCCATTGATTGCTTTGGATTATTATATGTGGTTCTCTTATGTATTGGAGACAACTTATTAGATTTACTGTTTCATATAGGTTATAATTGTATTTTACATTGATTCTCTTCTTTTGAAGCTATTTCATTTTGTATACAGGCATACCTCGCATTAACGTACGCAATGGGACCGGAGCATGTATGTAAAGTGAAAATGTACTTAAAGTGAAGCACTCCCTTTTCCCCACTTTTGATGCATGTACTGTACTGCAATCGTCATATACGTGCATAACTGATGTAAATAACGCATTTGTAACAGGCTCTATAGTCTCCCCGCTTGCGCACAGCTTCGGTACAGGTAGGAGCCGGTATTGCTGTTCAGGGTGTGCTGACAGGCGCATGCGTGAGCTGCCGTTTGCCTATTGAGCGAAATGTACTTACTCGTGAGTGTACTTAAAGTGAGTGTCCTTAAAGCGGGGTATGCCTGTATATGATTTTGCTTTATTGCGGAATTAATTTGCATAATTTGTTTAAATTAATACATGTGTATGTTTATTACAGTTAAGGTCCTTTAGATTCTTCAACACATCTACCTTATACTTTTTCATCATTGACTCTCTTGAATAATATATCCATCCATTATTTGCTTGGACTTAATTACATTATATTATTTTGTATACCCTATGGGTTCATGTGTCCCTTTAAATAATCGTGCCTATAGACATATATGAATTGATCAATCATTTATTATTTGTTTTTCCATTGCTTTAATATGGTCTTAGTTCGTGTTTTTAACATTATTAGCATTGCGCTATATAATTTTAATTTTTCACTATGTTGTGTATTGTATTCTTCTATTCTCCCCAATATGCATTCCTCCATAGCCCCAGCATACACGAGAGGCGAGTCCGCAGCCTGGCACACGATTGGTGGTTAGTCTCCACCAATGCGATATGCCGGTTGCATTATTCACGCGAGACTTGACCTTTGTGACGTCATCATTGGGGGCGGGGGTTCGCATATTTATATGGGAGGTTATAGAGACGCGAATTTACTCTTTGACAAAGGGACTTGTTCCCGAAACGCGTCAGAGTAGTCCTGTACCCCTCACTTACCACCTAATAAAGTCTTTTTGAAGTGAAACTTCCTTTGTGGCACCTCATTCCTAATGGGACAAAAATGGATTGTGGGGATAGAAAATGAAATGGATGTGATGTCAAAGTGCTGACGTCACAGTGCTGGCAGTTGAGGCCAGGCTGTGTTCTGGCAAATCATAGCATGGCGATAGCCGCCGGCGCCGCTCCTAATCATCTTTGCTCCCCCCCAAATGGTCCCCCCCACCCGCTCAACATTTACTTGCCGCCGCAGCTCCTAACAAGCTCTGCTCCCCCCACCCGCTGACATGCGGCGGCGCTAGCCCTCAAAATTTAATTGCCGCCACTCCCTGCTGACCTCCCTCGGCCGAGGCATGGAACGGGGGGGGGGGGGGTAGAGTGAGCTGCGTTCCCCACAGCACCATCAGAAGGGGATCGCTGCAGCGCTCCCCTCGAAGCCAGCTCCCGCTGACGATGACGCGCTGCCCCCCTTCCCCCGCCGACACTGCCTCTGCCCACGCAGCACTTCCGGAGGGGGGGCTTTATTAAGGTATCTGCCCGGTGCGGCCGCGTCTCGCCGGGGGGTGGGGGGGGAGGAGAGACTCAGGCAGAGCCGCTGCGGGTCCACAGCTCTGCCTGTCTGTGAGGGGAGTAGGAGAGTCTCAGGCAGAGCCGCCGCGGGTCCGCTGCTCTGCCTGTCTGTGAGGGGAGTAGGAGAGTCTCAGGCAGAGCCGCCGCGGGTCCGCAGCTCTGCCTGTCTGTGAGGGGGGGGGGGGGAGGTGGAGTCAGGAGAGAGGGAGAAGGACACAGAAAGAGAGAAAAACAGACACGGACAGGACACAAAACACAGACAAGAGACGACTAACATCACACAGCATAACACACACAGACTAACCAACCACAACACACACACACCACACACACACACACACACACACACACACACACACACACGCACACACACACACACACACACTACACACACATACGACACACACACTGACTGACCACACACACCACACACCACTGACTGACACCATACACACACACATGACTGCACACATGACACAACAAACACTATGACAACATACACAACACACCACTGAATCGACACACATACACCACACACACAACACTGACGACACCATATACACACAACACCACACACTGACGACACACACACAACTACACACACTGCACTGCACACACACACACACTAACATGACACAAATACACAACACAAAACTGACTGACACACAATTACACTCACTGACTGACCACACTCAACACACTGACTGACACACATACACACACTGACTGACACACATACACACACTGACCGACACAGAGAGACATTCACACAACACAGAGAGAGAGACATACACTGACACACACACACATTGACTGACACACACACACACACTGACTGACACACACACACACACGCACTGACTGACACACATGCACACACTGACTGACACACATGCACACACTGACACACACACTGACTGACACACACACACACACTGACTGATACGCACGCACACTGACACACATACACACACTGACCGACACAGAGAGACATTCACACAACACAGAGAGAGACATACTGACTGACACACACACTCACACACTGACTGACACACACACACACACACACACACATTGACTGACACACTGACTGACACACATGCACACACTGACTGACACACATGCACACACTGACTGACACACATGCACACACCGACTGACACACATGAACACACTGACTGACACACATGAACACACTGACTACACTGAAACAAATAATAATATGAACACCTATTAATAGTGAAATAATAAATAATCTACATATAAGTGATATAATAAACCTTAACCCAATAATACAATAATAATGAAGAAAAAGCTTCTCAACACCCTTAAATTGAACTGTTCGAAGGTCCAAAGTTGTAGAATTTCTTTCCCCTGGTAAAGGGGAGCGCTGGTTGCTCACATGGAATGGTATATGTGAAAAGAGAAAAAATATATAATAGTATAGCCAATTTAAATAAAGGCCCTATCTATAATATAGCGATGGTCTCACTCACAGACTGGATAGAATATAAAGCGTGAATCAGAGATTCTTCTCTCTCTGATAGGAGCCCTTTAAGAATCCTCACACATGGATTTCTGCATATAGGTCAGTGTTTCTTAATTCCTCCAGTGATGATCTCCCGAAAATAAAAGGCAGAGAGAGCCCCAATGGTGTAATATTGCCACAATAGCCTTTGGGAGGACCAGGGAGAGCGAGACGTGAGACATGCAAAGCTGGGAACTGAGGGCACCGCAGAAACCACGGAGGACACTTTCGCCAGAGAATGAGACATCACCGGCAGTAACGCATGAGGAAGTGGAGCGGTGCTGTGACCCGATACATGGGCGGCATCACCCAGTTGGTTCTCTCCACTGTACCCTATTTCTTTGCAAATGTGAGTGCTATATCATGTATCTTCTAATACAATCTGCTATTGTGGCAATATTACACCATTAGGGCTCTCTCTGCCATATACTTTTATATCAGAATTGAGCTGGGAAATGGGATGGTAACTGTAACAGTTCAGAGGTTCTCTACCTTCTTTATGTACTACTACTATAGTAGCTTGGGACATTACTTTTGAGGGGCTTGTTCCTTTTAGGAATGTATTTAATTGTTTTGTTAGATGAAGGACCAAAATTGCGCAGACATTTTTATAATATTTACTCGAAAACCCATCCGGCCCAGGAGTTTCCCCATTTTTCAGTGTTTTAATAACATCCTGTAATTGGGTACTCAAGTTTCTCTCTATCTATATTAGTTATCTTTGGTAAGGTACATCTATATAAAAAAAGAGGACACGCCCGATTATTTTTGTACTTTTTGTTAGTATTGGAGAGTTTATATAATGTCTCATAGTATTATTTAAACTTTGTTCCTATTTGGGCTGGATCATATACTTCTTGCCCTTTTTTGTTTCAGATTGAGAATATTTGGAATCGCTTCCTTTTATGGTTTAACTTATTTGCTAATAGACGATCCGCCATGTTTCCTTTTTGATAGTTTTTTTGCTGCGTCCAACGCATAGCTTTCTCTATCTTGTTTAGAAATAGCGAGTTAAGGCGTTCCTTAACTTGGGTCATATATTTAAAGTGTGGGTCTGAAAGGTTTGCTTTGTGTAGTCTCTCCGCCTTTTCTAGTCCTTGGGTTAGTCTATTTATATCCTGTATCTTTTGTTTCTTTTTCGAGACCTCAATCGCTATTAGCTTGCTCCTGAAAATAGCCTTATGGGCGTCCCACAGGGTCATTTGTGACACCGAGTCAGTATCCTTAATTGCAAAATAAGTCTTAAGTGTTTCCCTAATTTCTTCTACAGTACCACTTCTGGGTTGCAGAATAGGGATTTGTTTTGTCTCCAGGTTGTGGGTTGTATGTGGGGCCCAAATTGTTAAAGTTTACTACAATTAAGCTGTGGTCTGACAGGCAGAGTGGCATATCTTTATCGAAGCCAGACAAATACAGAGTGAAGATTCAAACATTACATAATCTATTCTAGAAAATGTCCCATGGGCGTTAGAAAAAAAAGAGTAATCTTTTACCTCCAGATTAAGGATTCTCCAAGAATCAAGGAGAGAAACATCTTTGAATAAATTCCTGAGATTTCTATCCGTTGACGAGTATGTTATTGGGCCTGTTTTGTCTATTTTGCAGTTGAGAGACATATTAAAGTCTCTTCCCAGTATTAATTTAACTTTTTTAAATTTGTCAATTTTGCTCATTAGGTCTTTGAAAAAAATTAATTGATCTGTATTAGGGGTGTAGACATTAACTAAGGTGACCCGCACCATCTAGGAGGCCCGAGACCACGACAAACCAGCCATCTCTATCCGCTTTGATCTCAGCGGTTTGAAAGTTAGTTTTTTTATGGAAAATTATTGCTACTCCACTTTTTTTCATTTTCTCCAAAGCCTGTACTATTGAGGGAAAATCTTTACTAGCTAACAATTGTTGATCTTTAGATAGCAGATGAGTTTCTTGGAGCATAGCAACCCCGGCACCTAATCTAATCATTTCCGTAATTACCAATCTGCATTTTTGGGCTATGTTTAAACCCCTAACATTTTGGGATATAATTTTCAGCCCCATTTATCTTTTTGGACTAGGAGTGTTAGTGTGTGTAAAGTTTTAAAATATGAATCATGTTGCAAAGGGTGACTAAAATATAGGGGAGGAGGAGGAGAGGGGGGGAATTTCTAGACTTACAGTATGAAGAACTGGTCCAGGTCTAATAGCCTCGAAAGGGGAATGGGGAAAGGGTGTGAGGCTAAAGTTAGGGGCATAGATCCAACTATGTCGGGCAGGTCCATACCAGCATACTACTTACCACCTCGTTACTGGAACCTCAGACCTCCGCGCCTACCCAGATCTGTCTCCGGCCATGGCTTACTTGACAGATTTGTTTGCGTTCCGGATGAGCTGATATTTCACTTTCAGTAGTCTATGTCTAATTTCCAGAGCAGCAGTGTATAATTCCTTTAAATCCGCAAGACTATATTTCAATACTCTAAAACCTTCAACTCATCCAGCAGCTGTAATAGAGAACACTTCAAACATGATATTATTATACTAATAATACCACCTCTCATGGTCAAAAGATATTTGAATATCTGTATGGACACTTATTAACGAGGAATACACACATATGGTAAAGTGATTTTTCTATGTACCTTCTTTATGCGCTATTGGGGGGGTTATAATCATTAACTAGGTAACTTTACCTTTATGTGTTACCTGTCAGTATATTCATATACAACTACTTGTCCACCCCATATACCTTATACATTGTATACATCCAATGGATATCTTTCCCTATGAGCATAGGTTATATTTGGATACCAGCTCACCCCCTCACTAGCTGTCTCTCCAGTTGGGGGTTTTAATTTCCTTGTCTATATGTTCCCTATTTGTGTGTTTGTTGATTGGCTTAAATAAAATTTTATTATTTTTCTTGATTTTATTATGGTTTTGAGTCTTGAGCCTTGGGTTTTTTTTGGATCCCTTCTTTGGTCCTATACCATTATTAATATCCACCTCATGACGTCTTTAACTGGATGTCACAACTTTTGAGTGCAATGTCATAGGGCTTTTAGTGAGCCCTGGTGGCCACTAGTTTAAGTAGTTTATAGTTATTATTATACTAAGTAACATTTCAAACGTATAAACCTTTTAACTTTTTAACCATAAAAATTACTAGCATTTTGACCATCAGAGAGTTGAAGACTCTCAAACTTCACAAAATATAAACTCAGTCCGCTGGCAGCTGTTAGTATGTGGCAAACCTTCTCACATGGTTGATTTGAGACTATTTAAGACTAAACACAAACTGTCTCAGGGAACTTTACTCAGTTCAGGAGGGGTCGACCTTGCTTGATTCAGCATCCATTTGTCTCTGGCAACCATGGCCCAGTCCGCCAGTGAGGGGCCGACGCGTTCTAGGGGGCTGTCCACTTGGTTCCGGGCTCAGCAGGCCTAGATGTTGTAGCAAAATGTTGCCCTCTTCGCTTGTAGCGGCGGATTTAGTTTTTCCATTTTTGTGACGATCACCTTGCAGGGGAAACCACATCTATTTAAAACCAGAGACAGCACATAAAACACAGACAAAGCTCAGTTTTAGCACGTCCAGTGAAAAATCATACACGGTACAGTGCCTAAATATATATGTATAAATATCTATTAAGTAAAATGGTCTTTTAGTTTGACATTTTTGGCCAAAATTGTTGTAAGCCCCTGAGCCAACGTCACGGCAGACCATAATTCAGGGGTCCCTAACGCTAATATAAATTCTTAATAACCTGTGCTTGTTAGGTGTCCAGTATAGAAACCACATCTATACCTTATTTGATGCTTTCTCAGAATGGAGGTAGTATCAGCCAGATTCCGTCTTTTCTGTAGAGTTCTGGGTGCTAAATCTGAAAAGATCTGTAAAATATTGTCTTTCATTGTTACCAGTGCAGTCTCTCAAAATGGCCTCTTTAGATTTATAGTCGTTGAGTCTCACCACTACATCTCTTGGTTTTGATGGGTCAGCGTACCTGATTTTAAGGCCCTATGGGCCCTGCCAATTACCAACTGATTGTCATCCAGCTCTGGTAGCAGCTTTTGAAATAAACTGGTTAGATATGAGTCCAGTTTAGCTGCATATATTTCTTCTGGAATATATTTATTATGCAGATGAATGCTGCAAGATCTATAAACAAACAATCAGGGAAGCGCTATATGAGTTAGGATCAGGCCCAGCAGCCACTTTATGTTGAAAACCACATATGAAATGAGCATATAATTGCATGAATAAATACACAAAAATAAATAAAATAAATAACACAAGTCTCTGCCAGAGAGAAATTGTCCAGGTGGTGTAAATACAAGTTAATGCCCCTGTCTGATATGACAGACTCGGGCAAGAGTGGCCTTTGAGAGGTTAAAATCCAGAGTGGTAGCTAAGATGGAAAGCGCTAGCACCTGTGCAGGTATTGAAGTGTGTAGAAATGGGAAGGTGCCGTAAGCATCAAAGTTGGAACGCCATCATCCAGACTTCATTCTTCAACCTTCGCGCTGGTGGCTCCTTTTGTTTCCCCTTCAACACACCTCGCTGCAGAAACACCGCTCCACAGCTCTCCTGGTCTCGCAACACCAGTGATGGAACTGCACACAGGGCCTGGGTTTCCGGTATGACGTTCACGGCCGGACGTGATGCACCAACCCTTCCCCGCCTTTGCCTGGAACTACCGGAGCGCACAGGGGCTGAGAGCCGAATCTCACACACCCCCCACAGCTTCAGAATTACAACAGCCTCCGCAGTAACCTCTTCCAAGGGACTCCACGTTAAACACCAGGACTGGGGCAATGAGACAGGGATCACAGAGTGCAACCCCTCGAGGCTCCTCCTCCTATGCTTTTCAGTACATGACGTGCTTTCATCAGGGATCCCTGAAACGCAGGGAGGATGCCTCGGGGTTGCAGCTCTTGTGCATCCCTGTCTCATTGCCACCTTCCTTGGTGGTTTAACGTGAGTCCCTTGGAGAGTGTACTGGGAGCTGTGTAATTCTGAAGCTGTGTGGGGTGTGTATTCGACTCTCAGCCCCTGTGCGCTCCGGTATTCTCAGGCAAACGGCCGGGAAGGGTTGGTGCGTCACGTCCGGCCGTGACGTCATACGCGAAACCCGGCGCCCTGTGAGCAGTTCCATCACTGGTGTGCGAGCCCGGAGAGCTGTGAGCGTGTTTTTCTGCAGCGAGTGCTGTGAAGGAGGAACAACAGGAGCCACCAGCCGAAGTTGATAAATCTGGGTGAGCGCTTTCCACATTTGATGCCTACGCCACCTTCCCATTTCTACACACTTCAATACCTGCACAGGGCTAGCGCTTTCCATCTTAGCTACCACTCTGATTTATACCTCTCAAAGGCCACTCTTGCCCGAGTCTGTCATTCAACCGGGCATTAACTTGTATTTACACCACCTGGACAATTTCTCTCTGGCAGAGACTTGTGTTATTTATTTTATTTATTTTTGTGTATTTATTCATGCAATTATATGCTCATTTCATATGTGGTTTTCAACATAAAGTGGCTGCTGGGCCTGATCCTAACTCATATAGCGCTTCCCTGATTGTTTGTTTATTGTCCTTATTTAGCAAGGTTTGGGTACCTTGCATTGGAAGCTGCTTATCTGTTTGGGTCAATTTGGTTCCGTTTGCCATTTTTTGTTTTATAGCCACAATCAACCCCTCTCACTCCTAATGGTTCATGTCACACTACCTATTAATGGTTTAAAGTATATATATTTATAGGATTCAATTTCATTCACATCATTTAGGTGTATTTCGTTCTAATTTATTTTATTTTTCAATCACACCTGGATTTATTTGTCAATCCCTTGTACGGTGAGTGGTTTCACGAATTGATCACCAGGCGCACGAAATTTTCTTTTCTTTTGGCTGCAAGATCTGTCTTTGCTATCCTCAGCCTTTTCAAGCAGGACATCACTTGTCTGAGTAAATAGAGTATTTCCTGATCACCCCCATATGAAATTGGCTGTTCTCTAGGCTGTTTTCTAGGCTATTCTCAACAGCATCCGTCCTATCCCCTTGTTCAGTCAATTCTGTTTTAAAATGTTCCATAGATTTGTCCAATTCGGTATGAAAAGTCTCCTTTAATTCTGTTTTAAGGTCTTGCATCAGGCTAAGCATATCTTGCCTTGTCAGAGGTATGTGGTGTCCTCCCTCTCCGTCTACCTCTCGGTCTTTCTGACCTCATGGGGATCCACCATCATGTGTCACAGTCGATGTCACGTGTCTTGTCAAGTGTCACGATGTCGGCTTCTTGAGTGGTCCCTCTGCATGCTTTTGACGCCATAACTCGAGCATAGGATGGGCCGCTGCCAGACTTATTTAATTCAACTTAAGAGTTATGTTTATGCTTGAGTGTTTAATGTTCCCGGGTTCTACAGTAAGTTGTGCAGCTGTCAGCGGTGCTCCACTACATCGTGTTCATCACCAGTGCGTTGTCTTGCTCCTTGTACACTCCTGCTTGTTTTTTTTTGGCAGATCTTTGAGGGATTTAATACTTAGATTTTATTTTCTCCAATTAATAGTTGTCTTGTGGGGGGGGGGATGTGAGGTGTGAGGGCTTCTCTGCTCTTTTACACACTTTCTCCCTAAGCTCTCTTCCTTGGGTCTTCCCCCCCCCCCCTCCTTGTATTGTATTACCAGAGTTCTGCATGCTTCTCTCCTCTGCTGGCGTTATCATCGCCTGTTCCTGCTTCCTTTTGCCACCCAGTAAAAGAGTTTGCCAGAGCAGGGGATCACTAGGCACCACAGGGGGTCTCCTGGACTGTCCGCCACCCCGCAATCTACCTTCGTTGTGCGATCTCAGCGACCATTTTAGAATCGGCCTCCTTCAGCTTCTTATCCCTGCGGGAGGGTCGCAGGCCCCGTTGGCGGTCTTCAATCCACTTCTATGATTGCCCACAATTCCTCAGTGCCGAGAATGGAATGGTGCACCAACCACTAAAGGATATCGGTACCCCAAGCTCCCTACAACATCGTGGAGACTCCACCTCCTGGGAACCAACTGGTGAGTACCACAGCACCACAACACTATAGAACCAGCAAATCTCACATGGGGGAGAGGAGGGGTAGTGTTTTACACATATGTAGCCAGGCAGACTATACCTCCTGCCGGGGAGTGCAACAGGATTGCGAGAGCAGCATTGAATGACAGCAAGAATACCGCAGGGGGGTTGGGACTGGGAAGAAGCTCCCCCTCCTTCACTACAGATACCGACTGCTGTCCAGGCCTGTCCCTGGGCATACCTTGGGTAAGGCACCACCTAGGTCTTAGGAGACATTAAGAGGGAAAATGTAGCAGCACTGCTGCCTTACTTTTTTTTTATTTTTTAACATATGAACCCTCTGCTTTCTGAGATACTTACCTCCTTTGAGTGGTCTCCTCAGGTTTAAAGCTCCCAGGCACATTGGACAATAGGAAGCCACATATAACGTCACAGCATCCTATTAGTCCATGGGATGGGACTGCTAAACCTGATCAGTAGATACCAGCACCCCCTGAGGTAGGTCTCTCCAGAAGCAGATGATCCCTGGAGCCAAAATTAATGCAGTTCAGCTCCGGTGACACCCTGCCTCCTACCTAGGAGAGAAAAAAAATTGGTCAAATTGTTTTGGGCAGACTTTTTTGAGGGGGAGGTGGGGAGGCAGGCGGTGTCCTTATTAGTGGTTGCCTAAGTCTGGGGCTATGGTGCCTTCTCCCGTGCGGAGGCACACGGAGGCTGTGGAAAGCGGGTGCTTTCCCTGGCTATGCTAGACGTGTCATAGGGGGTGTTTCTGGGGGCGTTCCTAGTGACGTCATGGAGCTGGGCGAACCGCTCACGTGATATGTCTGTCGTGCTAAGAAATCAGTTTAACTGATTTCTCACGCAAATTGCCCCCTCCTGCTTCCCCGCGGATGGGGCCACACGCCGCATGGACGCAAACACTCCTTAAGGCAGTCTGTTTGCTCACGTCCGCACGGTCTGCAGCACCATGGCCCCAGCCTAAGGTGGGCACATGATCGAGGGTCTGTCACCTTCCTTGAAGCAGTGGCAAAAGGCTTCTCTTTTTTTGCTTCAGCTCAAGGGATGTTATTTGGCTACATCTGTATGTTACATATATATCTTTAATGAACTGGAGACTGCAGTTGTTAATGTCATTTGAAATAAAAAGCCAGAGGTTTTTTTTATTCTCCCTGCTTCCCATTGTCCTCTTATTGCAGCCTAGTGTTTTTTTTTTAATTTTACAGTGATGCTACAGTAATTGCCGTTAGGTTTTCACACAGTTCATAGATAAATACATTAGTATTCAATAGAGCGAGAGAGAAGAAGAGATACAGTACCCTAATTATTCAGTTATGATGGAGGACAGATAATGGACAGCGAAGACTTGCCTCAATTCTTTTTGTGCTCTCCTATTTTTAAATTCACTTATATCATTAGGGTGACCAGATTTTGAAAATGAAAAACCAGGACACATTAACCGGGACACATTTTTTTTTACATAACATTTTATTTATTGTACTATAGTACACTTATACTTACTACCATTAGTCCTTGTTACATAGTTACGTGTGTGTGTGTGTGTGTGTGTGTGTGTGTGTGTGTGTGTGTGTATTTGTGTGTGTGTGTGTGTGTGTGTGTGTGTGTGTGTGTGTGTGTGTGTCGGATGACATCACTAATTGAACAAAAAAAAAGCCAGATGTGAATAATTCTGAACCCATTAACCAGTGTCAGGATGCCCCCTCTTCACAATTTCTAAAGCAGCAATCCCGCCTGGGATTTTTCCTGATCCGCAGTCCTTCAAGTTACTATACTGGAGGGGAGGTGTTGCCTACCTGTCTTCTGATGTCTCCCGTGTGAAACTTGAGTCAGATCTGGAAGAAAGCAGGGTAGGTTACTTCAGTGTAAGTATACGGCAGTTAAGATAAGACAGGGAGGGATAGGGAAACGGGAGGGAGAGGGAGACAGGGAGGGAGAGGGAGACAGAGAGGGTGAGGGAGGGAGAGAGAGGGAGACAGAGTGGGTGAGGGAGGAAGAGAGAGGGAGACAGAGAGGGTGAGGGAGGGAGAGATAGAGACAGAGAGGTGAGGGAGAGAGAGGGAGACAGAGAGGGTGAGGGAGAGGGAGGGAGACAGAGAGGGAGAGTTTGGCAGCGAAGAGGTTAACTGGGCTTGTAATAAAGTTCAGGCCCACTTGGTTAACCCTGACCCGTGTGTTAGGGTCTTAGAGTGTCAGCTCTGGGACACAGATGTCAAAAATGTATTACTGCAACTGTATAATGATTTTGCGACATTAAAGAATGATGTGATTTTATTCCCTCTCCGGGGATGCTGGGTTCGGGAGATTTCTAGGCTGTAAGTTTCAGGGTGGGTTTGGCGGAGAAAGTCTTTGCAGAATGCGTCTATGTAGTGGGGTTCCGGGTTATGGGATACCCCAAAAGTTGTATACGGAGATTGAGTGATATCCTCTGATACTGCTAAGTGCATTACTCCGCCAACCTTGTACCCTGAAAACGCTCTTACGACTCACTGCCAGAGTTCCTGCTGCAGCATCTTCCAGACAAGGTAAATGGGTATGAAGGGGTTAAAAGATATCTGCAGGTATGCACAGAGTCCTTTGTATAGCATGGGACTCCCCAGTATAGCAGAGGTACCCCAATACTGTACATGCCCAGGTATCCTGAGCCTAGAGTAGGGGTTCAGGAAGATGCTCACGCTAAGGTTATGAAGCTGAGCAGATTTGCAGTGTTTAAAAGTATATTTCTAATGTGTGCCAGGAATGAGGTTAGTGATTAGTAGAGGACTATTTACACTCACTCCATGCATGACACCAGAATAGGAACTCTCAACTTTTTGCATGCAGCAGACAGGACACACATCTTTTATTAAACGGGAATAGTTTAATATGTATAGATATTGCTGACCTGTATATGAGCTGGGGGCTTTCTAAATTATAGACTCTGGAAGGCACAGATGGTTACCAAGCTCGGCTCCGGTGTGTCTGTCCAGGGGCCATACTTGAAAGGGCTCAGAGATGCCTAGGTGTGAGGCCATATGGGCCCTGCCATTATTATAGAGCAGCCATATCCTGGCATGAAACAAGGCAACCTAACACCCTTTGCTAAACATCCAGCCGCTGTGGAGCCTTGCACCGTGGGGGGGCGAAGGGGCAGAGGGGGCTATTTCACCTGCCCGGGGAAAAGGCTCAGGGATGGGAAACCCTGTATGAGTGTTTTTGATTGGTTGCTAGGCGGTTGCTAAGGTGTTTTGATTGGGCTGCAGGTTTTCTGGGACCTGGACACCAGAGGTTTGAAAAGCCCTGACACAGGTCTGATTCTTGAGTTCTAAGTGTTCTAAGAGATCCATCTAAGAGTTTCATCAGTTCCATCTTGTGTGATTCACCTGAGATTCAGTCCCATTGGAGAAGTGGCCTGGAATATTTTGCTGGGTGTTTGCAATTATCCCAGATTAGGAAAGATTAGTTTTGTTATCCCAGTTTTCCAAAGTAAGTGTGTCTTTTTACTGTATTTTTGTGTAACATAGTTGTGTGCGTTCATTAGGTGAATAAATGCGATTTATTTTTATCTCTCTGCTTGCTCAATCAATGATCCCGGTAATTAAAAGTTGTAATAAGCGGGTCTTACCGTGACAGAGAGGAGACAGAGAGGGAGAGGGAGACAGAGAGGGTGAGGGAGAGGGAGACAGAGAGGGTGACGGAGAGGGAGACAGAGAGGGTGAGAGAGAGGGAGACGGTGAGGGAGAGGGAGACAGAGAGGGTGATGGAGAGAGGGAGACAGAGAGGGAGAGGGAGACAGAGGGGGTGAGGGACAGAGACAGAGAGGGTGAGGGAGAGGGTGAGGGAGACAGAGAGGGTGAGGGAGACAGAGAGGGTGAGGGAGAGAGAGGGTGAGGGAGAGGGAGAGAGGTTGAGGGAGAGTGAGAGAGACAGAGAGGGTGAGGGAGAGGGAGACGGTGAGGGAGACGGTGAGGGTGAGGGAGACAGGGAGGGTGAGGGAGACAGGGAGGGTGAGGGAGACAGAGAGGGAGACAGAGAGGGAGACAGAGGGTGAGGGAGACAGAGAGGGTGGCGGAGACAGAGAGGGTGAGGGAGACAGAGAGGGTGAGGAAGACAGAGAGGGTGAGGGAGACAGAGGGTGAGGGAGACAGAGAGGGTGAGGGAGACACACCCACACACACTGTTACACACACACACACAGACATACACACACACAGACACACACAGTGACACACACAGACACACACACACACTGACACACATACACACCGACACAAACACACCGAACTACCACTACAAAAAGCGAGAAACAAAAAAAACCAAAGAAAAAACAACAACAAATAATAAAATACAACACACCCGTATACATCCAATACACAACCCAACGACACACAACAAAACCAACCAAGACAATAAACACTGAGACACAAACAATGGAGACACTAGCACACGGATTACAACACGGAGGCAAAAAACACTTGAAAAAACAAAAACACTGACACACACACAATGACACACAAACCACAAAACTGGACCACCAACACCACTGATACACACACACCCACTGATACACACACACCCACCCAACACATGATACACACACCCAAACACAACACCAACTGATACACACACACTGATAACACACCCACTGATACACTAACACCACACACCACACCCACTGTTACACACCCATGATACACACACCCACTGATACACACACACCACTGAACACACACAAACACAACACACTGATACACATCACTGATAACACACACAACCACTGATACCACCCCACCACTGTCCATAAACACACACACACACACACACACACACACACACACACACACACACACACACACACACTGATACAATCACTGATACACACACACACTGATACACCCCGCCTCCCCCTGCACCGCCCACCCGCCTGCCAGCCCCTGCACACCCGCCAGTGATCGCACAGCCACCACTGCCCGCCTCCGAGCCCATCTCCCACACCAAGGGGACGGGGGAAGTGAGCGCCAGGAGAGGCAAAGGTGGGTGCGCCGGGGGGCAAAGGTGGGAGCGCCGGGGACAAAGGTGGGTGCGCCGGGGGACAAAGGTGGGAGCGCCGGGAGACAAAGGTGGGAGCGCCAGGGGACAAAGGTGGGAGCGCCGGGGGACAAAGGTGGGAGCGCCGGGGGACAAAGGTGGGAGCGCTGGGGGACAAAGGTGGGAGGCAATGGTACAAGGTAGGTGGTACAAAGGCAGGCGCACCCCCCGCTACCACCTCCTATTACCCCCCCTGGCTGGGACCCGGGACAGAAGACACTCACCGCGCAGCCGACAGAGGAGCCAGGAGAGGGAAGACAGACACACTCATGTGTGCTCTGCACAAAGCGGAAGCCCCGCCCCCGGCTTCCTCTGACATCTCTGCGACCAATCCCCTGCGGGCCAGCCGGCATTCTAAGTCCCGCCCCCGGCATTCTCCTTCATTCAATCCCCCCGGCAGCATGCATTCATTCATACGCACACATAGAAAATACTTACCGGCCGCCGCATTCTCCTCACCGCCGCTGCTCCGCAATACCGGGACCAAGGACAAAAACCGGGAAATTTCTGGGACAGACCTGAAACCGGGACAGGACACAAAAAAACGGGACTGTCTCGGCAAAACCGGGACAAATGGTCACCCTATATATCATGCCACTTACGCATTACCTTACTACATCCACCAGGATGATTTAATTGAGAGATCAAATGATGTAGAGATGTGTAGAAGTCTTGAATATTCATAAACAGTTTCACAACTTTGTAAAGGAATGTGCATATTTGTGAGATCGTTTACAAAGATATATATTCATACCTATATATTTTTGATCGCTGTAAACATTTGTGATTTTTGCAAACCTTACCCTAATATGCTCTAATATAAGATCAAGAGCCAATTCATCATCCATTACTTTTTGTAATGATGAGGAGGAATGTGATGGTTCTCTTGCAAGACTCTGGAACAGGTATTGGTAGGCATACTCTTGCAGACTGAGAGGTTGAGGCCTGCTTAGATCTTCCTTATTTTGTATACTGGAGTGGGCAATTGGGCACTGGATAGAAATAGTCAATGTCTTACTGGTACTCTTTCACACTTAGAGGTTGATGTCTGTTGTTCATGATCCTTCCCATCACTGTTACTGTGTGAAGTCAGTAATTATCATTATTGTAGTATCAGACCTACAGTAGGCTGATTGCTAAGACAGGAACTCACACTGGGCATAATTAGTGCTTGTCCATTAGCTCTAGCTACCTGCAAGCAGTTTGCCTTAGGCCAGTGTACTCTTAATTCCCATCCATAGACATTGTGAGTACTGTATTATTGTTACCAACTCAAATTCCAATAGGCTTGTGGTGTATTTCTATGTGCCTATGCACTGTTTATGATATTTTCAGTATTTTGAAGAAAATCTCAACAAATGTGCTAAAGAGGGCATGTTCTCACCGGAATTTACATATTTGATTCACAATTAGTTTATCGATTTTTTTTCTGAATGCCAAGTACTTAAAAAAAATGTCTAGAGCTTCGATATTTCAGAATTCTTAGATTTGTGAACTCTACATAATATCCAATTACACAATTATGTGCTCTAAAGCTACTGGCATTATATAAGGTATAGTAGATACGGTAAGGTAGTCCAAAAAGTGATTTCAACAGTAAATATGTTAATAATTATAAAAGATAGCATCAACATGTAACATCCTGAAAAGTATAGCGATAATACATTAGCAATATTGGTGGGTGCATACTGCACATAACCTTTCTCCATGGTAAAGCTGTACCAACTAAGGGACAAGGGAGAAATTAGTATATGAAACATCTAAACACATACAGTACTGTACAGACGTGGTCAGATTAATTAATATGGCAAAACGGTTTAGGGGGAATGGACAATTACCCCCCTAATCTGTATTGGATGATGTATTTAAGGAGCGCATAATCATATAAATTAGATAAAGAAAAATGCATAAAGTGCAGGACTGTATATAATTCCAAATGGTATGTAGATAGGTGTCTTTACGTTAAGCAGGCGACCCTGGTTCAATTCCCTCCTTGTGACCTTGGGCAAGTCACTTTATCTCCCTGTGCCTCAGGCACCAAAACCATAGATTGTAAACTCCACAGGGCAGGGACCTGTGCCTGCAAAATGTCTCTGTAAAGTGCTACAGTACATAAAACCAGCAGAACTATAGAAGAACATGCTATTACATGAGGTCCCGGTGTCACTTCCGCATCGAGCGTAGAGTCTCTCCCCGCTGTCAGGATTCCTTCTCCCCCTCTGCATCTGGCATACGCCATTGAATTGGGTGATCAGTGTGCTCTGAGGGTTCAAGCTCGTGTGCTCTATGTTCAACTGCCAACCATTAACCCTGCACGTTTCACTCTTACGGGCTTCGCCTAAGCCCCTGACGAAGCCCCTAAGAGTGAAATGCGTACGGTAAATGGTTGCCAGTAGAAAACAGAGCGCAGTTTCCAGCCCATTTTTTGCAGTGATCAGTCTTTCCACGCCATAACTTATCTACCCTGGACTGAAGCACGCAACGCTGAGACCATAGAAGATGTCATCTTCGTGATTTAAATCTTTTTATTACCTGCTTTCCCCGGACAGCCAGCGTATCATCACATTGCTCCAGCCGCCTATGCCGCAGGGTTAACGCCTGCACATCTTCATGGGGTGAGTGTCGTTTTCTTCACTTATCCTCACTGTGCAGTGAGAGTTTCTCTGTTTGGCTCCTATGGGGCTTTTTTTTGTGAGCAGGACTGTTTTGATTTATCAGACGCATACATTGTGCAACAACGGGGTTTTATTCTCTTATGGTCACATTGTCTCAGCGACACATCATATCTATGTTTCAATACTTAGCAGCACCAGTGTAGGAGTTATCTCCTATTTCTCCTACCCTTTTCTAAGCGTTCATTAAAAAAATCGCCGGCCGATTAATATCGCCGGGTTTTGGAGGGTTGCTGTCACGGTATTCAGAAAGCCTTGATTACCTGTGATAGCAAAATTCCCAAATCGGGCGAGTTGTCACCAACGATATGATCAACCCTCTGAAAAGGCCTTACCCGGCGATTCATTTCTACTGCAGAGAGAGCTGCTCAGAAAGAGCCGCCTCTCTCAGCGAAAAAATCTCGCCCGAAATGTATGTTTTTTTAATATACATTTTATTCCTAGTGTAGATTAGCAGGGGATCACCAGAGCAGAACCGCATTGGTTTGAGGTCCGGGGACACCCTACTTCTCGAGATACAGTCCCCGTTATGGGGTGCCGGTATCTCCTATGCAAGGAAATATCTCACGTCACGTGATCAGGACATTTCAAAGTGGTTTGGCCTTCCGGGTGGGTAGCGTGGCAGGGTGTGTTAACCCCTTAATTACTATAGCAGTTATTAACCGCTAAGGCGATTAAGGGGTTAGGGACCATTAGGGACTATTAGAATGTATTCTCCCAATGGTATTCTACCATTGCCAGCACACCCATTGAGGAGACACAGGACAGAGACATACATATATACACACACATATTGTGTCTCATTCATTTATTTGTCCAGGGACTATCCCAGTGAGGCCTTGAGGGATGGGTGCATGCCCACTAGCTCATGCCTTCAGGGAAGCATTGTCCCTCTTTATGAACTTTATCATTTGAGACTCCACTCACTTATTCGTATTTACTCATATAACTAGTCGTACAGTATGTCCTGTGTCTCTACTTATGTGTGTTCTAATATATAGTGTACTGTATGTACATATTGATCCGGCACTAGAGCGCTTACACCACCAAAAGCTTTGTTCTATGGATTATATGCAATCCTGCACTATATGCATTTTTTCTTTATCTTATTTATATGATTCTGCACTCCCTAAATACATCATCCACTATCTACAAAGGATCGAAGGAGGATCCTCATTGGTCGAGTAGCGTTTAATTTGTTTCTAATATTATTTGTTTAGCGCTATTCACGTGTTTATAATTGGATGCACATTTTATAATCCACTTTTAATCAAATCACTTAATTCACGGTTATAATAAGAGAGAGCCTAGTGTTTTTTCTGTCTATACCCCTCCTATTATCTTTATGCAGGTTTATTGCAAAGTTAAAGAACGTGAAATGCCTTTCTACCAGTGAATGACTAGCACATCTTTACGCTGAAATGTTCAAGTGTCCTAAAATAATTTAGGATCAGTGCTTTGCTCACCATTGTTTTCTAATGATTTTCTTTGATGCCTGACTAGCCCTGTTAAATGTTCTTAGAAGTGCTTCATCCAGCAATTATTTTTTTGTAAGTGAGTATTGTACAGTATTCCTGTCTATCACTCTTACTTTTTCAATCTGTGAATCCAGTGCCTCTTGTCTATAACCTCTTTTGAGAAAATGCTCTTTAATTTCTGTAAATCTACTATCACAATTTTAGTAATCTCTTACTATGGATTTGACACGCAAAAACTGTAACAACTATATACCAGCAAATTATTTGTGTCTATATCTTTGAAGTATATATCAGTCCCAATATGGTCAACCTGTTTATAATTCCTGTGATCAAACTTTTTTAATTTGAGACATTTTCCCAAAAGTTTGAACAAAACATAGACAAGGACTGCTTTATAGGGTTAGATTAAAGTAAATATCCGAATATTTATATATCTAATTACTGTAAATTATACATACTCCTTTTTTAAACTGCACATTGCAATGGAGGTAAGACTGTTCAACATCATAGAACATAACAACAATGTCAAGTTATTTGTTCACTATAATCATGTTGTTAATCTTCTATTTTGTCCATGTGCTAAAATGTTAAGCGAAAACACAGACACAGGGGCCTATGCAGAAAGCTCCGATAAGCCACTTATCGCCACCTTATCGCCAAAAAAGTCTACTGCTATTCAGTAACCCCCGATAAGTCGGCGATAAGAGAGCTTTTCTGCAATTTTTTTGCTGAAAAAAATCGCCAGATGCGCTGCGATAAGCCACTTATCACCACTTATTGCCAGCTTTTTAAACTTGTGCTATTCTAGTAGCCCTGATTAGCTTATCGAGGCTAATCGTGGCTCTAGAATAGAGATTTCCTCTCCAAATCGCCCGCCAGGAAAAGTTGGCAAGAGGGTGGTGAGAAGCTGCCGATAAGCGGCAAGATAGGAGGGACAAAGAAAAAAAATGCATTTTCCCTGCATCGGATTGATGCCGGATGTCTCCAGAGCTGATACCCATTAATATCAGCACCAGAGACCCCCAGCATCAAACCATGCAATAAAAATGCATTTACAGTCAACTTCATTACCTTAGTGGCTAACCGCTAATGCAAAGAAGGGGTTAATGGACAACAGCAGCTTTATTGGGGGCAAAGGGGGTGAGTGAAGGGGGTACTTGGCCCTTTATTCACTCCCTCTGTCCCCAATAAACATTATGATATGTAGTAACCACCAATACACAACACATCCCCTATGCCCCCACATAAAACAATAATTTATTTTTTTATAAATAGGATTCGTAACAGAGGCCTTTGGGGGTCCCTGGGCGATCTTCGCAGGTTTCCATGGGCATCAAGGTGGTCCCCGTGGGTGTCCAGGGAACCCAACAGGGTCCCCAGGTGGTCCTCATGGGTGTCTGGTGGTCCTCGGTGGTACCCATGGGTGTCTGGGGGCCCTCAGGTGGTTCCCACGGATCCCCGGGGGCCCCACAGGGGTCCCCGAGTGGTCCCCATGGGTGTCCAGGTGTATTAAAATGACTCTCCAACAGATCACTTAAAAGCAGGAGCCAACACAAGAAAGCATTGGTACTGCAGGCCAGCGGGGACTGAAGGGGAGCACCCAAGTACCCCTGGATGCCCACGGAGACACCTGAGGACACCTGGACTCCCACGGGGAACAACCAAGGACCTTGTATGCCCACAATTCACCTGAGGACCCCTGGATACCCACGGGGACTAGCCAGGGACCCCTGTGGGGCCACCGGACACTTGTGGGAACCACCCGAGGGCCCCCAGACACCCATGGGAATCACCAGGACACCCCTTGTGGGGCCCACAGACACCCGCGGGGACCACCTGAAGACCCCCGGACACCTGTGTGGACCACCTGGGGATGCCCCCGGGCCTCTGGGATCAATCCTGTTTTAAAATAAATAAATAATGGTTTTATGTGGGGGCCCAGGGGGTGGGTTGTGTATTGGTGGTTATTACATATTTTAATTTTAATTTTAATACTAGTGTATTGTAGCAGGGGTTCTCCGTAGCAGAACCTTTTTGATTTAAGGTCTGGGGACCCCCTGTTTCCCGAGATACCGGCCCCGTTATGGGGTGCCGGTATCTGCTATGTATTGAAATGTCCCGCATCATGTGACAGTGGGAATCAAATGCATAGGAGATACCGCACCCCATAATGGGGCCTGTATCTCGGGAAGCAGGGTCCCCGAACCTCAAATCAATGCGATTCTGATCCGGAGACCATGCTTATCTACACTAGTAATAACATTTAAATTTAAAAACTTTCATTGCGGGCGAGATTTGCGCAAGGAGAGGCAGCTCTCTCTCTCTGCAGCAGATAGAAATGTTGCAATCACTGGTATTCGGGGCTTTCTGCATACCGTGATAGCAATGCTGTCAAAAATTACAATATTTTTATCGAACTTTAGTGCATAGGTCCACAGTATTTAATTGCTTACATACAGCACTAGAACTATTTAGCAGAGGGGGGGAAAAGGAAATGTACAGTATTGCAAGTACAATAAAGAAATGTAAAAGCAGGTGGGTTTATATTGTCGTTGCCATCACTAGAAAAGTTATGAATAAAGAGAAGAATTTAACCTGTGTTTTTTTTTAGAATTCCTTTATGTAAGTGTAGCCCCTTTACCCCACCATAAGTGAGCTACTCCATATTTACTACGGTGTGGTGCGTACCCGTGAGGTAACAGGAGGGCTGAGTGTTCTGCGTTGGTGTGGGGAGAACAGGACAGGATTTACAGGGTACCTTATTTGTGGTTGCAGCGCCTCTAGGCAGCAAGGATCCTCTGGATAGAATGATGATCCAGACTGACACCTTTCTTTAGCCCAAGACAGTGAATCACACTGGTATCTGTTTCCAGGGTATTTATTTCAGTGTTCAAGATCTTACACAGCAGGTACATCTCTTACTTCCCCTAAGAAGGTCGCTTCAAGGCTTGAGGCCATCCAAGTTTCCGCCTGCATGGTGCTCCTCCTGCGTCTCCTTGTGAGACCAGAAAAGTTGTTGCTCACTCCACAGTGGGAGGAAAGAGACACACCCACTTTTGGGAAAGGTACAGTATTTATACCCTTGGTTTGTGCTTGTAACCCTGCCCTATAACAGAGCAGGTCGGGATACTGACAGGCCATCTCATCCAGCATGTGACCAAACCAGTATCCACCCCTCAGGCTGACACTTTCTGGCTTTTGCTAGGCCGTGGGCTAGTTCTGATGAGGTATTATGCTCCTGTTCCACCTGATCCCCCATGGCACAGATTTCCCCACAGCTGGTACAGATATAACAGGCATTACAGACATGTTATCACATTCCACATTTTTGCTTCGGGCCACGGGATTCACCAGGTATTGCAGAATAGAGGAGTAAACCTCAAAGCACGGCGCTACTAGCCCTTAAGACCAGCGTGCATCACGCGAAGGCATCATATGTAACCCTTATCATACCGGAGTCCGAAACCTGTAATTCAGGGAAAGCTGCCACTGTAATGATGTAAGCCCTCAAGGCAATCACATATAGAATTACTCTTTGATAAAGCGCCCATGGCGAGAAACGCGTTAGAGGTTTCTCTTTTTAATTAGGTTATGTCTCAATAAATTTTTGTTATTTTTTCATTGGCCTCCAGTTCTCCCCTTTTTTGCTGTGCTCCTAGTCTTCTCTCCCATCTGGACTCACCAGGGACAAGGGTCTAGGAGTCAGGGGTCTTACTGAAGGATCAGGGTCGGTAGTGGAAGGCGGGACAGAAAGGGCAGATTGGGCAGGAGTTTGGGCAACTGGGGACAGTCTAACATCTCTGAAGAGGAAACTTCTGGGAGTCTCCCCAGGAGGAGCGTTAGCAATGTCCACAGTCCCGGCTAGGCTCAGTTGACCACGGCCCTTAGCCTTTAAGAATCATGCTTCAGCCATTGTGGTGGCATTGAGAGAGTCTCTCGCTTCCTTCCGCTCCCTGCAACGAAGGAGTCCACAGTGGACCTGACACTCACCGGAGCAGTAGCGGTAGCAGGTAAGCCCATCCAGCCGGACAGCTTTACAGGCTTCTCGTCTTCCAGTGGTGGAGCGGTCATCGTGGTTACGGCACGGACATCTGGGGTGGTGCTAGCTGGCAATTCACAAGGGAATTTCTCCAGCAGCCTCAGTGCGTCAAAGTGGCGTTCCACAGTGGTCACGTAGACATGGCTCGAGCGCGGGCCTCGCGCATCTCTTCTCTGCAGCGTAGGTACAAGTTGGCAGCCTCCTGCGCGTGGTCCCAGTGTGGATCGAAACTCCTGGCATCCAGATTGGGTGCAGGGAAGGTCTCTTCAGGTACGGCGGGAGTCTCAGCAGGTACAGCGGGAGTCTCAGCGGGTACCTCATATATGTCGTCAGCCCCGTCATCCGACTCACTGACGACGATCCCCTCTGAAGGTTTCTCCCTCTCAGAGCAGCTTTCTGGAGCAGCAGCAGAATGCACCTCACAATAAACGAGTGGCGCTTCTTCATGGGGCTCAGACGATTGAGACGGTTGGCTACTCGGGGTAGGTGTCACAATGGACACGGTAGGGCACAGCTAAGGTGGCCGGGTAGCATTGGGCATATTCTGAAGGCACTCACCCAGGCTGTAGGGCCCAGAAGGGAACCTTCTTTCCGCCCCACAAGTCGCACTGAGTGTAGCTCCATAATAGGTTCCGTATCAGGATAATTAGACACCATTTTCAAATCAGGATAGAATAGTTCATATACAATTGATAGGTAATGGTGGGTTGCATTACCTGCAGATCCCTGAGCAAGGTAGCTTATGCACCAATTGGTATAAGCTCCGCAGCTCCACAGTGCTCATCGCGGGATAAGGCCATTGGGTCTCTTCCGGTCTAGGCCGTAGGAGGGCATTTACAGATCCAGCAACTCCCCATTTCCTGGAGCCTTCCACTCGGCTGGTTGCACAGCAGGCAGACCCCCAGCAGGAGAGTTCCTTCCTTGTCCTTTATAATTTGAATTCCTCTGGTGAGATCGTATATCGAACTGATCTCTTCTGAGGTAACTTCCATCATAGTAGGAAGTGAGGCAGGTCTGTAGCTGTTGAAATACACGTGGAATCTGACATCCTGTTTGTTCCATTAGGGTACACCCAGCTCCTCTCCCTGGCGAACACAATAGTCTAATCAGGAGCAAGGAAGGGGGCATAGTTTCGGCAGTTCGCACTGTTTTCTTGCAAAGTGAGCTCAGCAAAAGCTTGCAACTGCATGCAACTTTTGTAAAAACATCATGCGGCTTCCCGGGTGTGGCGGAAATCGGCATTTTGAGATAATTAAACAGAGCATGCGGCTCTCAGTTCTCTGGAACCGCCATTTTGTAATCCACACGGCCATAGGTATTTTCTCTGTAGGGAAGCATCCCCTGGCAGGTAAAACCCCCGTGAAGCACATTACACTTGTAACACACAGTCCAGTTCTCTGCGATATTTTGTGCTTGGAAACTACTACTAGTAAAGTGGTACTTCCCCAAACAGAGGTTCTTGGGCAACCCTAACCTACAATCAAGGTCCCCCCCTCGGACAATACCCATAATTACTCTTACGCCACCCCGTCTGAACCCTGACACCATAGTCTCTTTCAGGAGCTCCTGGCCTGCCAACTGGACACACCCTCCAGACTCCCTATGTGTCAGTCTACAGGGTGACTTAGAACAGGACCATGTAGCTTCTTGTCCAAACCAAAATATCCTTTAGGGCAGTGCAGGCTGCAGTTTTCTTGGCAGATATGATAATCCCCTTTACACCTCACTTGTCTCCCTCTCATCCTTCAGTAATGGATCTGTAAATGCACTTTCTCTCTTTGGTTTCTTCTGCTGGTAAACCTGTCCTGTGAGCATAACAATCTCAGCAGCCCCTTTACCCCTTTCATAAGTGAGATTTGGTGTGCTACTCCATATTTACTGTGTTGTGGTACATACCAGTGAGGTAACAGGAGGGCTGAGTGCTCTGCGTTTGTGTGGGGAGAACAGGACAGGATTTATAGGGTAACTTATTCGTAGTTGCAGCACCTTCAGTGCCTCCAAGAGGAAATTGACACACCCACTTTTATGAAAGTGCCAGTATTTATACCCTTGTGTTGTGCTTGTGTAACGCCTGTATGCCCGCAGACCTGGCAAGTCCCTAGTACTGAGGTGTTTAAGGGTATAACACGCACCCACAGCAGTGAGGGCGTGCCCGGAGTGTGGTAATAGCGTTGCCGGGCCTGGTGAGTAAGGGTTAACGTAATACTTGCTGAGTCCGGGGTGCCAGATGTAGGAGGGTAATGTCCAAGTGCCAGAGTTCAGGGGTTGGAGAGAGCAGCGTAGTGATGTCCGAAAGCCAGGGTTCAAGGGCAGGAGAAGGCAGCGTAGTCAAGTCCAAAGCAGAGTTCAAGTTCAAGCCAAAGGAATCCAAGCAGGGGCAGGGGCAGGGGCAGGGACAGGAACCAGGGCTGAAACAGACAAGGGAGCTGGGCATAGACACTTCACATACAGGAGCTACATGAAAGCTATGCATAGCAAGGACTGAGAGGACAGAGTGAGGTTATATAGGAAGAGGGACCAATAGGGGTGAAAGGTGGAGCAGAGGTCTGAGTGGGTAATTGCAGGGATAGGTCAGAGTGAGCAGGGGAGGAGACAAGAAGGTAATCCAAGGTAATAGCCTGCAACCGACGGGGGCGGAGCCAGTGCGTGGGGATGGCAGATAACTAGAACGGGTGCGCGCGCCTTCTGTAAGGTTGTTATGCACGCGCACCGCGCGTGTACCAGAGCGTGGAGGGTGCATCGCGGAGGAGGTGTTCGGCAGAAGGGAAGGGGAAGCGGAGGAGGCAGGTACAGCATTGGCTGGGATGACGGAGACACGCCGAGGGGCGTGTGCCACTCGATGAGTGACAAGCGAACGGGAACGCGCACACCTAGAGAGGGAACTGCGCGCGTGCACTGAACGTGTGCCTGGGTGTGAGAACCGTGCCACGGAGGGACAGGGTAAAGAGGAGGAAGATAGAGAGCAGGGACGTAGGGAAGTGGGGCGGCTAAGCGCCGTGGGACGTGAGGTGACGGGGACACGCTGGGAAGCGCGAGTCCCCCGATCCGTTACAGTATCCCCCCCTTGAGGATCGGACTCCGGACGATCCTCCCAAGGTCTATGAGGAAACTTTTGGTGGAACTGTCTGAGGAGCGCTGGGGCATGAATGTGACGAGATGGTATCCAAGAGCGCTCCTCCGGGCCGTATCCCTTCCAGTGCACGAGTAACTGAAGTCTGCCCCTGGACCAACGAGAATCGATTATAGACTGGACTTCGAATTCTTATTGTACTTATATGACGACAGGACTAGGTTTCTGAAGGCAGTCCGGAAAATGGGCACTCTGGATCAAGGGCGTAAGTAGAGATATGTGGAATACAGAGGGTATCTTCATGGTAGGCGGAAGTGCAAGTCGGTACGCGACCGGGTTGATCCTTTTGAGGACCTTGAAAGGACCCAAGAATCTCGGGACCAGTTTCTGGGAAGAAGACTTGAGTTTGATATTCTTGGAGGATAGCCAAACTCTGTCTCCAGGTTTGAATACTGGACCCACTTGACGTCACCAATCAGCTTGCGTTTTCTGTCTTTGAACGGAACCTTGCAAAGTTTTTAAGATCTTTTTCCAAGAATTTTGAAGACTGGAAACGTGAGAATCTGCTGCGGGAACACCAGAGGGGAGGGAGGAGAGGGGAAGACTGCTGGGATGGAATCCAAAGTTAATGAAAAAAGGTGACTCTTGCGTGGATTCGTTTTTTAATGAGTTAATGGCAAACTCAGCCCAGGGTAACAGATCCACCCAATTGTCCTGCGATTCAGATACGAAGCATTTGAGATACTGTTCCAGCATCTGATTCATTCTCTCCATCTGCCTGTTGGTCTGTGGGTGATAACCCGAGGAAAATAGAAAGGAAATGCCAAGTCTCTGAGAAAAAGCTCGCCAAAACTTAAAAATGAATTGAGAACCGCTGTCCGAAACAATCGAAATGGGAACACCGTGTAATCTGAAAATTTCCTTAGAACAAACGTTGACCAAAGTGGCTGAATTGGGGAGACCCTTGAGGGATATAAAGTGCGTATGCTTGGAAAACCTGTCCACTACAACAAGGATCGTATTCATCCCTTTAGAATTGGGAAGTTCCACAATAAAGTCCATGGAGACTTTTCCAAGGTTGTTCC
Organism: Ascaphus truei; assembly: GCA_036426205.1. NCBI lineage: Eukaryota > Metazoa > Chordata > Amphibia > Anura > Ascaphidae > Ascaphus > Ascaphus truei. Next base: position 87,181,216 of record CM071568.1, on the reverse strand, counting down.
GGAATAGGAAGAGGCAAGAGGAGACCAGAAGGTTTGTGTCGGGCAGATTTGCTCTGGGCACAGACTGGACAAGCTCTGGTGAAGTCAAAAATGTCCTTGTTCATCTTAGGCCACCAAAAGTTCTGTTTGATCAGGTCTACTGTTCTCTTGAAGCCTGGATGGCCAGCAGATCTAGAAGAATGTCCCCACAGAAGTATTTTGTGGCGAAAATGCGGGGCAGCGTACAACCATCCTTCTGGCACCTTAAATCTCCTAGGAATATGAGCCTGTGCTTTATTGATTTCATCCAAAACATCAAAGTTGTTGGCGGAAATAATACACTTTGCGGGAAGAATCGTCTCCGAAGATTCATTAGATTCGTTCTCCGTGGAGAACTGACGAGACAGGGCGTCGGCCTTGATATTCTTGGTGCCAGGAATATAAGAAATTGTGTAATTGAACCGTGAAAAGAACAAAGCCCAACGAGCTTGACGAGATCCCAACCGACGAGCTCCCTCAATGTACAATAAGTTTTTGTGATCGGTGAGGATGGCTACTGGCTCCTTGGTACCCTTGAGGAGAAGTCTCCATTCTTGGAGGGCCAACTTGACGGCCAGAAGCTCACGGTTCCCGACATCATAATTTCTCTCGGCTTAAGAGAACTTCCTGGAAAAGAATCCACAAGGATAGAGTTTTTCCTGTGGGGAATATCTCTGAGAAAGCACTGCGCCGGCTCCCACATCTGAGGCGTCTACTTCTAGAGTAAATGGAAGGGAAGTATCCGGATGCCGAAGGATGGGGGTAGATACAAAGGCTCTCTTGAGAAAGTCGAATGCCTCAATGGCCTCGGGGACCAAACAGTCGGATCAGCACCTTTCTTGGTCAAGGCAGTAATAGGTAGAGCAATAGTGGAGAAATTACGAATTAATTTCCGGTAGTAATTAGCGAAGCCAAGGAAGCGCTGCACGGCTTTGAGGGAGTTTGGCAACGACCAGTCGAGCACAGACTTAAATTTCTCAGGGTCCATGGTGAAGCCTTTGTCAGAGATTATATAGCCTAAGAAGGCTGTGGAAGATTGATGGAACAGACATTTCTCCATTTTCGCGTAGAGGCGATTAGCACGAAGCCAAGAGAGTACCAGTTTGGTATGGCGAATGTGCTCCTCCAAGTTTTTGGAGAAAATGAGGATGTCGTCCAAATATACGATGACGAATGTTCCCAAAATGTCCCAGAAGATATCTTTCATGAACTCTTGTAAAACAGCAGGGGCATTGCCTAAGCCAAATGGCATCACTAAATACTCATAATGTCCCGAACGCGTGTTAAACGCGGTTTTCCATTCGTCCCCGTCCCTTATACGAATAAGATTGTAGGCTCCTCTTAAGTCGAGTTTGGAGAATATAGAGGCACCTTGTAGACGGTCGAAGAGTTCTGAAATCAAAGGAAGAGGGTAAAGTTTTTTTACCGTAATCTTGTTAAGCCCACGAAAGTCGATACAGGGTCTTAAGGAGCCATCCTTGTTTTTCACAAAGAAGAAGCCTGCCCCGGCGGAGGAAGTGGAATTTCGGATGAACCCCTTCTTAAGATTCTCCTGGATGTATGACGTCATCGCTTCCGTCTCGGGCACAGATAAGGGATAAGACTTGGACTTGGGAAGTATGGTTGAGGAATCAAATCAATGGTACAGTCATAAGAGCGATGAGGGGGTAACACCTCAGCCTGGATTTTATTGAAGACATCTAAGTATTCATGGTATACCTTCGGCAATGCAAAATAGGAAGATGAAGTGGTGTTGAGGCCAGCGAGCACGGCTACAGAAGGAGAAACCGTCTTCTCTGCAGTATCAGCCCATTGGATCAGCAAAACATTGGTCCAATCAATACGCGGGTTGTGTAGCTGAAGACACGGCAATCCCAGAATAACCTGGACAGTAGGGGAGTGGAAAACATCGAAGACCATTACCTCGGTATGACCATCCGCGGTGGTCAACGTAAGTGGAATAGACTCCCAAATGATGAAGTCTGGTTGAAGCAGTCGTCCATCAATAGCCTCCAGGCCGATGGGCGACTTTTTCTTGACTAAGGGTATTTGTTTGCTGCAAGCGAAGGCGTGATCAAGAAAGTTGCCACCAGACCCGGAATCGATGAAGGCTTCAACCTCTACTTGATGATCCGGACCCACGAGAGTAATAGGGAGGAATATTTTCTTTGGTAGTTCCTTAGGGAGAGAGGGGCAAGGAGAAATAGTACCCAGTAGAAGCCCCTCTACCTTTACTGGGCGTTCCCGTTTCCTGGTTTCAAGCGGCAGTGACGAAGTTGGTGTTCTGGGGAACCGCAGTAGGAGCAGAGACACTCCTCACGGCATCGCGCTTTCTCAGCGGCCCGAAGTTGTTGACTACCGATTTGCATCGGTTCCGGGGCATCCAACGCAGGGAGGACCAAAGGAGGAGACCTCGGAGAAACAGGCAAGGACGAGAGAGAAGGAGAACGGTGGCGCTCGTGGCGTCGTTCCTGAGTACGCTGATCCATCCGGATACTGAGGGCAATGAGTTCCTCGAGAGATGAAGGCCGGGCGTGAGCTGCATCTTTGAGAGATTCAGACAAACCGTGCCAGTATGCTGCAGTGAGAGCTTTATCGTTCCACTGGGTTTCTGCAGCGATGGTGCGGAACTCCACCGCGTATCTTGCAGCTGACCTGAGAGAGATGAAACAAGGAAAAAGCAGCAGTCTCCCTACGCGCTGGTGTGTCAAAAACCTGTTGGAACTCATGCCAGAATTTGGAGTAATCTTGGGTTATATCTGGTCTGTGTTCCCAGAGGGGAGAAGCCCAAGCGAGAGCGTCGCCAGTAAGTAGGGCATAGACGTAGGTCACCTTAGTACGACCAGTAGGGAAGTGGGACGGGGACATCTCGAATTGGACGTCACACTGATTCAGGAACCCTCAGCAAGCGAGGGGATCCCCATCGTACCGGTTGGGGGTTTTGAATACGTGGCCCCAGATTACTTATAGGCACAGGGACCGGGGCAGATGGTGCCACAGGAGCTTCCCGGAGAGACAAATAAAAAATATTTGTGTGACATTAGTGAGTTGGTCGCTTAGGTATTGCCAATGTTCCATGGAGACACCTTGGCCCACCTCAGGGGGATCTGCATTTGTTGGGCTCTGCATAATGTAACGCCTGTATGCCCGCAGACCTGGCCAGTCCCAAGTACTGAGGTGGGTAAGCAGTGAGAGAGCGTGCCCAGAGTGTGGTAATAGGGTTGCCGGGCCTGGTGAGTAAGGGTTAACGTAATACTTGCTGAGTCCGGGGTTCCAGAGGTCGGAGGGTAATGTCCAAGTGCCAGAGTTCAGGGGTTGGAGAGAGCAGCGTAGTGATGTCCGAAAGCCAGGGTTCAAGGGCAGGAGAAGGCAGCGTAGTCAAGTCCAAAGCAGAGTTCAAGTTCAAGCCAAAGGAATCCAAGCAGGGGCAGGGGCAGGGCTGAAACAGATAAGGGAGCTGGGCATAGACACTGCACACACAGGAGCTACAGGAAATCTATGCAGAGCAAGGACTGAGAGGACAGAGTGAGGTTATATAGGAAGAGGGACCTATTGGGGTGAAAGGTGGAGCAGAGGTCTGAGTGGGTAATTGCAGGGATAGGTCACAGTTAGCAGGGGAGGAGACAGGAAGGTAATCCAAGGTAATAGCCTGCAACCGACGGGGGGCGGAGCCAGTGCGTGGGGACGGCAGATAACTAGAACGGGTGCGCTCGCCTTCTGTAAGGTTGTTATGCACGCGCACCGCGCGTGTACCAGAGCGTGGAGGGTGCATCGCGGAGGAGGTGTTCAGCAGAAGGGAAGGGGAAGCGGAGGAGGCTGGTACAGCAAGGGCTGGGATGACGGAGACATGCCAAGGGGCGTGTGCCACTCGATGAGTGACATGCGAACGGGAACACGCGCGCCTAGAGAGGGAACCGCGCGCGTGCGCTGAACGTGTGCCTGGGTGTGTGGACCATGCCGCGGAGGGACGGGGTAAAGAGGAGGAAGATAGAGAGCGGGGACGTAGGGAAGTGGGGCGGCTAAGTGCCGTGGGACGTGAGGTGACGGGGACACGCTGGGAAGCGCGAGTCCCCCGATCCGTTACAGCTTGTAACCCTGCCCTATAACAGAGCAGGTCTGGATACTGACAGGCCATCACATCCAGCATGTGACCCAATCAGTATCCACCATTAGGCTGACACTTTCTGGCTGTTGCTACGCCCACCCTTGGATACATCAAATGTATCTAAGGCTGCAATAGCACACAAGGCCTTTCTGAAGGAATTAACCCATCCACTGCCTGCACCTAACAGGACATAAACTGGTAGGGCCCAGGAAAATAAGTAGCGGCTTGAGGCTATGCTACATAAGGTTAGTCTGTCTGTACATGAACCATTCTGTAATCTAGTTCTGGAACAACATGTTCTATATTTTCCACATTTATTGGTATGCTTTGCTTATTTTTTTTTTTAATTCATAGTGTGAGAGAAGAACTGAACAATTATACAGCCCCAATGTGCATGTAGAATAGACAGAATTGGTGTGGTATCTGTTACAATGCTTTTGGATGTTCCTCCCTATGATGCCTTGCATAGGCATTTTGGGGCACCAATTCAGAAAGCGGACCGGTGATTGACAGTTGTAGCATCAGTGCAGTCTCACTATCAGCGTGCTTGCTGGACGCTGCCTTTAAGTCTCGCTAATCACTAGTTCTATTTGCAGTTTATTTGTACTTCTTGCCCATTCCTTCCAACACTGCATTTATTTTTATAATCCGATGCCTCGTTCAGGAGATACAGGTGTTTGAAATGTTGTGTTTGGTGCATTCTAAAGGTTACTATGGTAACTTTAAAAGCTAGAGATTGAGAAAATAATAATGTTTAACACTAAAAAGCAGGACATGTTCAAGTGGTGTGATACTATAATTGTATACATTTTAACACATAATGGCTTCTGGGGTGGAGGTGCCTCTTCTTCAATGGTGGTTCGCTATTCCCTGGTATAAGTAATGTAGTAATGAAGTGCAGGGGAGAAGATCTGCATTGTCATTTGGCAGGTTCTGAGCCTGTATTGGTGGAGTGGGGATCTAATGAAGATGGGTACCTTTTTTATTGACTGGTGGTTATGAAATATATATATATTTTTTTATCCCAGTTCTTGTTATTCTGACATTGAGATGCACAATTCTTAGAAAGGGCTTAGAAAGGGCTTAGAAACTTTGTTTCACATACGCACTGTTTCTTATTAAAAGTAACAAGAACTCTGGTTTCACCAGCTATTAGTTCAAATAGTAACAGTTTACCTTTAATTTAACATCAAAATGAATACAGCACAAAAAGAACAGTGTTGTGATACAACGCTGTGTCTTTTGTAATATACAACTACTGTAATTGAATAAAGTTTAAACGTTTGAGCACTATTACACCCATATGTTAGATAAAAACATAATTAAGTGCTTACATTGGCCTTTTAAATTATGGGACATTCCTTTGTTTGATAGCCCCTAAACATGATTTATATGATCTTGTTTTTAAAGATGAAAACTAGAACAATTTCTACTTTGAGAGCCATAAAACGAGGTATTCTTATTTCACATGTATGTACAGTATATCTTTATTTATTTTGCACTTCACAGGAGTAATACACACATGACATAATATAACACATAAGGGAAGAAGCACTTCAGACATAAAAGTAATACACTGAAAGGGAGTACTTGCCCAAAGAGCTTACAATCTAAGTACAATCATTCATAATAAAACACTACAATAGCTGATCAAGTGAACTGTTGACCCAAAATTCTATTATATTGTACTCAACTTTATCACTTAAAATTAATAAAATCAGCTAGCGCTCTTGCCCTTAGTAACAGTAAAATTTACTGTCACCAATTAAAAACACATATAGAAAAAAGTATACCATATAAAACAGTTAAATGTCCAGTCCATTCACAAGTGGGAAATGCAGCTCCTCCAAGATGGATCCAACCCTCGGGTCCAAGGCAACTACAAAGATATAAAAGGATAAAAGGGCGCAAGACCCATAGTGCAATATGTAACATTTTAATGCTAAAAGAACACAGTTAAAAACACTTACAAGAAGTAAGTTGGTATAAGGCACATCTAGGAAGGTCAATCCTAAACTTCAGCAAGCTGGGAAAGCCTCAGTGTCCGTCTTTTGCGTGGAGAGAGCCTCAGTTCCAGACACCCTCCTCCCAGGTTCGGCGTTGCTCCACTCCTGCTTCCGCGTCACGTGCGCTCGTGACGTCACCGCACTCGTGTTCTCGCGTCGTTCCCCAGGGGGCTGGGCTTAGGACCGATGTGCTGTCTCCAGCAGTCTGACAGATCATGATAAAACAATGCAGTAACCCGGCGCTAGAGATAACAATGTAATGTCCATATAGATTGGGAAAGTTCTCTTAATGTTCCAATTGCAAACAGAGTGGTGGATCAATTGCTAGCTGGTGTTTCAAAATTCCTCCTGCAGTGGAATATACAAGGGGAAAGAAACCATTGAGCAGCCACAAGCACCAACAAACGGCTCAAGAGGATTTAAAAGTAATCAACTTACAAAAGTAGTGTTGCTATGTTCATTTGAGAGAATCTGTGCTTTAAACAACGTCTTCTCCTGGACCTCTCAAATCCCCCGTGTTGTCAGTCTTTAGTCAGCTCACTCTCCTGTTAACTCACAGCCTGATCACTCAATGGTAATCTCCGTGGGTTCCCAGAAAGGAAATGACATAGGAGATGATGGTGCAGATTGCTAAAAACTTTAATAACAGTATAAAAAACAGCCAAAGGCTTACTTACATAAACCAGGCTGTTGCAGAACAACTGACAATGTGCCATCCGCAGCTTGTTACAGGTAGGGGGTGATGCACACTTGGCTGAACGCTCTCTCACTGCTCTCAGTTCCAGTGACTGACGCCGGTCTCCGCGCAACTAACTGACATCACGCAGTGGCGCCCCCCTCCACTCTCCTTGCTACCGGACACCTCAGTCTCTCAACTCCTCCTTCCCCAAACGCGTTTCGTGACTCAAATTGGTCACTTCATCAGTTTAATACTAATGACATATATTGCACAGAAATGTGTAACCAAATAACCACCTATCCAAAGAATAAAACCCATTTAAAAAACATATTTATAAAAAGGCTACCAAATCGATATCTTCATTAAGGCCATTGGGAGACATAGTGCCCAGTTCGTGAATCCAATACTGTACGTCTCCCTCTGTCTAAGTAACATCATTCTATTACCTCCATACTCACTACTTAAAACATGTTCTATCCCTATAATTTTTAGCCCTTGGGGGTCTTTATTATGTCTGATACAAAAATGTTTTGAAACACCGTGGGTCATCACTCCTTTGAGTATGTTCCCACGGTGTTCCAAAAAGCGCTGTTTTAGGCTTCTTTTGGTCCTGCCTATATACTGTAGGCCGCATTTACCTTCCAAAAGGTATATGACATAAGTTGTATTACAATTTATCAAACTTTTAATGTCATAATTTATCACAGAATCCTTTGCTTTGAATGTAGTAGCCCCATTAGATATATGACTACATGTGATGCATCTACCCCCACATCTACAATTCCCTATTACTGGTTTGAGTACTTGATTAACGTTCCCGTTGCCACAGTTTATGGGAATTTTGGATGGTGCCAAATCATTTTTGAGTGTTTTGGCACATCTATATATTATTTTTGGCCTATCGGCAAGTATAGGTGCTAATACGGGGTCACATTGAACAATGTTCCAATGTTTCCCCATAATGTGGCTAATTTTCCTAGACGCTGTGTTATATTTAGTAATGAATAGAACATTTGCATTATTATCTGTTTCCTTATCTTTATCTTTCTGATTATCCAATGTGCACACCCTATCAGTTGCCAAAGCTTTATCTAGTGCCCTATTAATATGTCTCTCCTGGTATCCTTTATTTTATAGTTTAATTCTAAGTGTTGCAGATTGGCTAATAAAATCCTCCTCCCTATTACAATTTCGACTTAATCTTAAAAATTGGCTATATGCTATGTTAGAAATCCATCGTGGATGATGATTACTTGCTGCATCTAAATATTTGTTCGAATCTACTTCTTTAAAATGAGTCTTAGTAGTTATTAAATTAGTGTCACTACTAGATATAGCCAGATCTAAAAATGTGATATTGGTTGGACTGTGTTCATAAGTGAATTTAAGATCAAAAGGGTTCAAATTGATATATTCTATAAATGTATTTAATTCTGTTTCGCTACCATTCCATATAATTAATATGTCATCTATAAAACGTTTAAAAAATATTAAATGTCCTAAAATGGGTTATTTTTCCAAATGTAAAATAACTCCCAATAACCCATCATTAAGTTTGCGAAACTAGGGGCGAAGGTAGTCCCCAAAGCCGTACCCTTCTTTTGAAAGAAAAAATCATCATGAAATTTAAAATAATTACGAGTTAAAATAAATTTAATACAATCTAAAATAAACCCTCTCTGTAATATATTTAAACTATTATCTCCCTGTAGATAATATTCAATTGCTAAGAGACCATCATGATGGAATATATTGGTGTAGAGTGATTCTACATCACATGCTACCCATTTATATTCTTTCTGCCAACTAATTTCCCCTAATAATTTTAAAACATGTTTGGTATCCTAGATATGTGATGGTAGCTTAGGAACATAATTTTGTAAAAAAGAATCCACATACCAGTACTTGGATAGATTGGCAGTAAGGGAATCGATTCCTGCCACTATTGGAAGACATGGTGGTTCATTGAGACTTTTGTGGATTTTGGGAAGGTGATATAAAAAATGGATCTTAGGATGTAAAACATTTAAAAATTCTAATTCTTTCTTATTAAGTATGCCTAGCGCAAATGCCTCATTAAGCATTGAGCTAAGGTCTGTTTTGAAATCTATTGTCGGATCCCTTCTTAATCGCTCATAGGTTGTATTATTACTAATTAATCTGCATCCCTCATCCAGATAGTCTTTCCAGTATTGCATAACAATCCCTCTGCCTTTGTCCGCTTGTTTGACAACAATATCATAATCATTTTTAATTTCTTTGATTGCTTGAGTCTTCCATCTACAGAGATTACTCTTAGTTATATGGCTCTCTCGCTCACACATAATTTTGAAATCTCTATAGACCAAAGAATAAAAGGAATCCAAATAAATACCTTTAGAATGGACAGGATAAAAAGCAGATTTAGGTCTAAACTTTGTGTGTTGGATTCCTAACTCCTCATTATTCATCTCTAGAATATAGCAATCCTCATCTAGATTCTCATGAATAGTGAGTTCAATTAAATCTCTATTTTGCTGTCCCTCATCAGTTAAGAGACTACCTAATAAATCCATAATTTCCAGATCCATTTGACATTCATTATTATCATCAATAGGTAATAGACTTTGTAATTTAGAATGGTCATTTGAGGGTCATTTTTTCTTATAATTTTTTTGAGATCTATGAAGAGATCAAATAGTTTGGTTTTACTTGTGGGTGCAAAAGATAATCCTTTTCGTATGCTCATTATTTAAATTCTTATTGGATAAATTAAAAATTCCCACCACTCTTAATGCTTCCTTTGTGGGGTACCATATTTCTCTCTCCTTCCTTCTCTTGCACCCCCTTCTCTTCCCCCTTCTCGTGGCTCGTATGGTTTTTTTGGCCTCCGTGGTTGGAAAAATTCCAGCTTCCTCAAATCTTTTTCTATCCTCTCTTTTTCTTTCTCTTGGTACGTGTTTCTTGCTCTGGACCTTGTGGTCCTCCCTAAAAAAGACTCTTTGGGGGTAGATGCTTTAAGTGTACTCACCACTGTGACATTAAGTTTAGTAACATTAGTCTTGGGCCTAGCCCCAGGTCCCATACTCTGACTAGGTCTAACATCTCTATCAGGTAGGGGTGTTTCAGAATTCCTAATCGGGGAATATCTAATACTAAGAGGAATCTCGGTAGTATTGGGTCTTAGTTCTCTAGCTCCATGTATCGTATGTTCAGCATCTATCCTAGATAAATGTCTAGGATACAGTCCATTTGGAGTTCCCATAATATTGGTTTTATTGGGACCTGGAGCTAGAGAATTGGTGTTCCCATTGGCCTTCCCTTTATTATTGAAGGTCTTATTCATATCCATTAAATATCTTTTATTGTTTTTATTAATATTAGCTCCATCCTTAGTAGTCTTATCCCTCACCCAATTTCATTGTTTGTTTTCAACATAGTCTTGTTTATCCCTTAAAAACTTATTTTGTTTATTACCAACTTACATCTTGTAAGTATTTTTAACTGTGTTCTTTTAGCATTAAAATTTTACATATTGCACTATGGGTCTTGCACTCTTTTTTCCTTTTATATCTTTACAATCATTCATGCATACATGTCTAAACTTCCACTTTTTAAATCAAAAGCGGCGTTCCCCTCCCTGTAGCATTGCCCTGGGAATACAGTCTCTTTACATCTGTATGTTTCCTATTGTTAGCTACAATAAAAAGGTGTATAATTTTTCTGCCCTCAATTTTCACACTGAGTTTTGAAAATGTTATACTTGGAACATTCATAAATGGACTGTTTAATATTTTTAAACAAGCAACTTTCTGACGTTTTACCCAATTGGAGAGAAAATATATAGATACAATGAAATGACCAGTGATAACACGTTTGCATTTTATAAATAGGTGAATTTTAGTGTAACATTAGTTGAAGTTCAAATCTTCATTCCTTCTTCTGTTTCCCATTGTCTGAAAATGTCTTATGAATCATTAACTGACATTGTTAATCTGCTGAGAAAAATAGTAATACAGTAGGTTACTTGTACAGTTTGCTAAAGACCTCTAGCCACCTCCATTTTTAAAGATGGATTTGTTCACTGCATGCAGTCTCTAAAAACACAATATTAGCTTTATAGAGATTAAGAAGTTAAGTGGTTGATAGTGCACGACAATGACCTAGAGCAACTGAATAGGTCTAGAACATATTTCTCAGTTTCGCAAAGTACACTGTGCATGTTTATATTCATGTTTTTGCTTATGTAACCATGCTGTAACATGGCTGCAGTCATCTCTCCTGCTGACAGTAAGGCCTGGTAAGTTATGGGCATGCCAGCAGTTATCATGGAGGTTTGCCCTCACACCCTGGTGAGGTGTCATATGTCCCATAGGAAGTGACAACATGCTGTGTGTCCACGGTTAGTGACATCAGAGATGTGCCTGTTCCTAGGTGATATAAGACACAGCACTGTCTAAAGTTAGTTCAGTTCCTGTTGTTGTGCTGCCTCTGTTCAGTAAGAGGCACATGGAGGTCTGCAACATTGTTGCAGTAGTCTGATGCAGAGCTGTGAGTCTGGCAGCACAAGGCAGACAGAGAAAAGCTGTTGGAGTGTTATGTAAGAGCTATGAGACAAGGAGCAAGTCTGAGTGCAGGCTTGGGAGGAGACAGCTTATAAGACTGTGACCAGGGACCTGGCACAGGGACTATCTCCCTAAAGGGGAGATAGGGAACCCACCAATTAAGGGAAGAGATACCTTTCAAAGGGAAGTGCGGTGAACATGGGAGGCTGAATACACCCCATTGTGGAGGGCAGCCGGCCCACCGTACTAATAAAGATGATCCTGATTAAAGACACTCTCGTGTGCAAGTGTGGAGTCATTGCACAGAGAGAAGCACCACAGAGGAGTTCCTCATCAGAATCATCCCCAAGCGGACGCCGGGATCCTGATGAGGTGGAGGCGCTGCACTGGATATAGGTAGGACTCATGCACACTACCTCAGCTGCCTGTCTGAGTTGGCAAATCCCCACACACCATCATGCGGGATACTCAGGTGTTCTGTTACCAACAGGTGCACCACCATACACTACCATGTAATGGGGACTGGTTAGACCACAGGGGCCAATGTGAGATTGGGTGGGTCAGGCCAGTTCAGAAACACCGTTACACTTATTAAATGGCTTTATTCAAGGCTACTTACATACTGTAACATAAAATAATCAGTGACATAAAGAGATTACTTTCAATGCTGCCTATCCTGTATTTGAGTCACCGATGCAATGAAACTTCTGTTATCATGGTACAGTATATTTAAGATATATGTTTGCTGCCGCATTATTTTTTCAGGCAACCAAGGTACTTACAGTATGTCATAATACTAAGAATATATTTTTTATTATGTAGTGCTAGAGAATAAGCATCACTTAACTCAGGGGTGCACATACTTTTTTTGCTGCCCCCCCCTGCCTGCTCTCCTCCATTGTTGCGCCCCCCCCTTACCTCGCGCAGCATCAAATGACGCCACAGGTTGTGTGATGTCACATCACGTGACCCGTGTCGTCATTTGACTTCACATTGCTATGGCAACCGTGACGTCACATGACCCCGCGGCGTCACTTGATGCCGCGTTGCCATGGTCACGCGTACTGAAGCCGGCTGAATCTCGGTAAGTAGAGATTGCAGAGGCTTCACGCAGTCCCCCGGCAAAAAGTGTGGGACCTCTGCAACCGCCCACGCCCCCCCAAAAAATTCTCGCGCCCCCCAGTTTGCGCACCGCTGACAACTTATAATATTTCAGGTACAAGATTTTGCCAAATTAAAATTACAATCTAATTTTGGGTGCTTGAGATGTTCAAATACATTAATTTGCCTAAGGTTATACCTCATGGTAACATATGTTTCATGCATGATTTATTGCGCTCGAACTCCACTTTTTTTTTTACCTTTCAGCAGATTTGATGTAAATTGTGGTACCTTTTAGCGGACCAACATTAGAGTTCTTAACAGATGGATTTGTATTGTACAGAGCTTTTGATACCTTATAGGTACATATAGGTAATCATATTGGTCCGCTAAATTGTATCAAAACCTACATCAAATCTGGTTATCAAAGGACCAATTCGGCTACAAGAACATTGAACTATTTTTAATAATTTGGGGAGACTATCAAGTATCATGTACTAGTATTTACTTGATATTAAATAATGAGACATTTGTGGCATATTATTTTTAAGACAAAACATAAAAATAAATTTGTAAATTAGGATTTGTGGATTGGTTGTTGTATGTTTAAGTATCACTTATCCCTAATATTTTTTAGTCATGAAGTTAATTTCTGCTTCCTGGATCATTGCCATGCATTATCTGTGTGGAATGCATGACACAACCTGGATTGGAAAACTACCTAAATACAATGCAGTAGACCTAAAGTCCAATTTTCAGTTCTTGCATGGTTTTCTAAGCAAGTACACAAACAATTTCTATGAAGAACTGCATTCAATTGTTCAATGTCATGTCTAAGCAAGCTTTGAAACATAGAAACAGAGAATATAACTTAAACCCTATTTGATTTGTTGCAGATGATTGCAGATTTTGAATAATTACACTGATGCAGAAGTGGTGGTGTATATGTGAAAGAGGAAAAATGTGATCACTATACAGTATGTTCTCTAATATGTGGCTTCATATAGTAATAGTAGTAGTAGTAGTATGTCTTTATTTATATAGCGCCATAAATATACATAGCGCTTCACAGTAGTAATACATGTTGTAATCATATAAATAACAAATAATACAAATAACAGGTCATGGGAATAAGTGCTTCAGACATAACAGTAACATTAAGGAAGAGGAGTCCCTGCTCCGAGGAGCTTACAATCTAATTGGTAGGTAGGAGAATGTATAGAGACAGTAGGAGGGAATTCTAATACAGAGGCGACCAGGCTTAACCTAATGCGGCTGCCCCCGCATTTTAAAAATAGCGCGGGCGGCGCGCGGCAGTCTTCGGCCTCGGGCGCTTTCAATAGTAAGCTCCCGGCCAGCTCCCAGCAAACTTTAGATTAAAAGCTGCCGCAGCAGTAAGTGCGTCTGCAGGGGGCCAAGCTTTATGTATCATGTGCCCAGGATAATCCACAGTGCTATTCATATGCTTCTTTAAACAAATGTGTCTTAAGGTGGGTCTTAAAGGTGGATAGAGAGGGTGCTAGTCGGGTATTGAGGGGAAGGGCATTCCAGAGGTGCGGGGCAATCAGTGAGAGAGGTTTAAGGCAGGAGAGGGCTTTAGATACAAAGGGGGTAGAAAGAAGACATCCTTGAGAAGATCGCAAGAGTCGGGATGGTGCATAGCGAGAAATTAGGGCTGAGATGTAAGGAGGGGCAGAGGAGTGTAAAACTTTAAAAGTGAGGAGGAGAATTGAGTGTGAGATGCGGGATTTGATCGGAAGCCAGGAGAGGGATTCCAGGAGGGGAGACGCAGAGACAGATTTAGGAAAGAGTAGAGTGATTCTGGCAGCAGCGTTTAGTATAGATTGTTGGGGAGACAGGTAAGAGGCAGGGAGGCCGGACAGCAGGAGGTTGCAGTAATCGAGACGGGAGAGATGAGGGCCTGAGTCAGAGTTTTAGCAGGCGAGTAACAGAGGAAAGGGCGTATCTTTATGATATTGCGGAGGAAAAAGCGACAAGTTTTAGAAACGTTTTGAATGTGAGAGGAGAATGTGTGAGAGGAATCGAGTGTGACCCCTAGGCAGCGTGCTTGGGCTGCTGGGTGAATGATCGTAGTTCCAACAGTAATGTGGAAGGAGGTAGTAGGGCTATGTTTGGGAGGAAGTATAAGGAGCTCTGTTTTTGCCATGTTAAGTTTCAGTCGGCGAATGGCCATCCAGGATGATATTCCAGAGAGACATTCAGAAACCGATGCAGCCACGTGTATCTATCAGCAGCATGTACTGGTGCACAGCGTGCCAAGAGTTGACCGTCAATGGCACAGTGCTTGGCAGGGGGTAATGGCCCTCAGGATTAACACAGCTTCTGAATGGGACTCCAACTGTGTGAATCCTACTGGCTTCATCAGTCTGTAAGAGGCGCGCATTGAGAGCCGGCAGAATCAGTCCCTCTCTCTGCGCATCTCTAACGGGATTGTGCGGCTTTTATTTTATTTTAATAACACAGTATTGAAGCAGGGGGTCTCGGGTGCTGAACTGCATTAAATTCAACCTCTGGACCACCTACTTCCCAAGTTACAAGCTCTGATATGGGATACCAGTATCTCCGCCATTTTTAAATGTCCCGCATCAAGGCCCGCATCCCCATGGGGATCATCATAACCTCATCTAATTTTTTTTAAATAATAAGATGGCACTTCTATATTGGTATTTATTTCTTTTTTATATATTGTTGGAGAGGGAATGGGAAGGGGGGAGAAAAGGGATAGATCTCTCGCTTCAGCTTAAATTATAACTGAATAAATATAGACACGGTGCAATAGGGATATTAGGGTTGACAGCAAATGGAAGGATAGATTCCCTGTAAAATGCACTCAGGGTGTCAAGTATAAATAAATATATATACCAGATTGGTAAAGTGAAGTCCTATGGCCAATCGGTGATCTATATACATAAAAGTAACAAGATACTAACTGTAAATCGATTAAGTTCCTTATTAAGTCCACTTTTTAGGGTGTTGTTATATAGCTTTTATCCTTATCAGAGGCTATACTAGATAAATAATCTTCAACCAACTCTAGTGACTATTGATAAAACTCCATGTCTAGTGATTAGAACTGGATCACTACAAAAAAACCCTATTAATATTAATGGGTAAAGGAGTGGACTGGGTTACAGTTGGACTAATGATCCATGCTGTCAGTTGTATTCCCTATTATGTCCACTCAGTATACTGTTGTGGCATTTATCTGTCTTCCAAACCACTTAATCTACTTTAGAGAAACAGTGTATTGTATCAATAGATGTGTTGACAAACGAAAGACCCCAGACCTATAAATCAGACTGGAGCACTAGATGGCCCCAAACCTATTAGTATACTGTAGGTTCAAAGTGTGGACTGGGATAACAGTTATACTTGTATAATAGTACTGTAGCAAGCCGTGTGCATGCTTGGTTAATTTAAAATCAGGACGCTCTTTGTTTTTTCAGCCACTGGATTGTACCAGTAGCTTATAATTAGTGCTTAACGATCCTGGGGGGGGCTCATGTAGTATATTGGTCTATACTTTTATTGTAGGAAAAGCCCCAGATTTGGTGCTCAAGAGAAACCCCCAGTGAGGTCAGAATGTATGAAACCAATATTGGTAGTTAAAGTCTCTTGTATATTCAGCAGGGGTGCTGCATATATTACTGCTACAACCTGTCCATATGATTGCGGTGGCCGTGACAATGATAGTCCTGATCTCGGGGTAAATGTACGGTGCCCTAAGCTGCACTGGAACGCAACTCAGAGCGCTCATTTAACCCGGCACCTTGAACTCGGATACACACAATATGATGACAATACTGTAGATGTTGGTGCTACTATAAATTTTAATGTGCTCCCATAAACCCATAAAACGATTTGCATATGAAGGGGCAAAGGAGGTCCCCATTGCAGTACCTTTTTTCTGTAAATATAACTGTGAATCAAAAAGAAAATAATTGTGCGAGTAGAAACAATATAGAATCTGTGAGTAAAGTTCATTGTGACGTGGATAGTTGTGAATATTGTGAAAAAGTGTTGTATTGCTGTAAAACCGTGATTGTGCTCTATATTAGTAGGTAAGGATGTGACATCCAAAGTAACCCATTGGCAGCTTTTTTTCCAAATTATACTTTCCATTACAATCAAGAGATCGGTAGTATCGCAGTTAAAGGAGGGCAGCCCACAGACCAGGGGTTGGAGATATCCATCGACATATCGTGACAGACCATCTCTCTAAGATCCAATGCTGGGCTAGCCAGGAAGACTATCGAGCGATTTGTGGATCTTTGGGAGATGGTGAAATAATGATATGACTGGATGTACACAATGACAAATAGTATAAGCTGACTATACTCAAATCTAATACTTATGTAATACAAATTAATAATTAATAATAAAATACTCCTCCAAGGCTCAAATGGAGGAAGAACACACCAGGAGTACAGAAAACACCCACAAACGTGGCTGTAGCTGTAACTATTCCCTCTACTTAGTTACTGGAACATAGAACATATAGAGCATACTGTTTATAAAAGAGCCTCAGCTGCAGGCTCTCAAACTACACAATACAATTAATTATGCACCCACTACTTGACCAATCAGTCATTAATAAAGGATAAGGCAATCCTTACAGTATAGCAGAAATAGTCAAGTCCAATAAATCCAAAGGGAGCTGCTCTCTTGTTCCGGGATGCAAACCCAGCAATCCAATGGGAAACTAAGATAAGGAGAAAAGAACAGTAAGCGTACACCTCAAGGTGTAATAAAGTTTTTACTTAACATGAGACAAATCATAAAAATACACTCACAAACATCCGTTTTTAAAAAGCAATGGCTTTTGAAGTTGTGCTTGGGATGTACAGCGTCCTTCCTCTGCAGGGATACTCCGCCCATTGGATCAGCGCGTCCGCCGCTCACCGATGCCTAAACAGTGTCTGCAGTCTTCTTCCGTACCATCGACCTTTCACTGGTGTGTCACAATGTGACTCCTCTCTGTCTCTGCGTCGTTACAACCCAGTTCAGGGATGGTGGAATCTCAGCACAGATTAGTATGTAATGCGCTCCCTTCTTTCTCCTCTGTAGTGGCCCGCAATGCACTCCACAAACTCCCAACCTCTCTCTTCAACCAATGAAAAACACCCTACGCGTTTCGAGGCGTGGCCTCTTCGTCAAGGGTGTCACCCCTGACAGGTTACAAAATGTAAACAAAATGATGTGTCAAAGATGTTGTGTCAGCCAGTCTAGTCATATTAGAATGATCTGATTTACCAGAAAAAAGTTTTTTCAGTGCTAACTTCCTAGTAAATTTCTGTAAATCTATAACAGTATTAAACAAATCAAAGTCATGTTGTGGCGCAAAATTGAAACCCTTGTTCAACAAAATAGTCTGTTCAGGTGGTAGAAGAGTGTCAGAAATATTAATCACATTGTTGAGTGATAAATTCAAGAGTATTTTTTCTCTTGTTGGACCCATTTTGCCATCCCGTTCTTCTTTCCACGTCTTATCCTTCTCCGTTTTTTGAATGAGAACTTGTTTATGTATGAAATGTGGATCTAGCATGATCTTTGCGGGATGCTGCCATTTGTCGTCTGTCTAGGTGTCCATGTTCAGAAGATTAATCTCTCCAACGTGAGATGGCTCTAGTGAAGGATACTGTTGGTCTATCCATTGCATCAGAGGAGTCTGTATCAAAACTAGATGTATCAGTTTGTCTTGTCTTGAGAATAGATTTTTAGGGGTCTTCTGACTTTGTTGAGAACCACCTTTGTTTTTATTTTGAGGTGTAGAATGATGCGGTGACCTATGTCTGATTGGATCCCTGGCCAGTGTTGTTTTCTGCCAAATATAAATCTGTTTTTATTTCATAGTCCAGGTGATCCCGATCAAACTTGTCACGTTTCTTTTTCAGAATACTTTTTTCTATTACCTCAACATTCTTATTTAAAACTTTATCATTATGAGCAAATTGTTCCATATGCTCAAATTTGTTTAGTTTGGTTTGTAAAGATTTAGGGCCTCATGCAGTAAGCGCCGATAAGCCGTTTATCGCTATTTTTTCGGCAAATTTGCCCTTCCCGATTCGGTAAGCGCCGATAAGTGGGAAAAATTTTTGTTGCCGATAAAAACTTATCGGCAGCCGGCTGCCGATAAGCCACTTATCGGCACTTTTTGAACTCTGCTGAATTCAAGTAGCCCCGATCAGCTTTTCGCTGCTGATCGGCACTCCAGAATGGAGAGTTTTTCGGCAATCCAGCCCGCCAACTAAAGTTGGCAATTGTTGAGGAGAAGCACTCGGCTAAGGGAAGGGACACTTAGAAAAATCAGGCCTTTTCCTGTCTGTGATGATTCGGCGGGGTCTCCGGAAGCTGATACCAGCACCGGAGCCCCCCAGCATGCATCCGAGGCAGGAAAAAATGCATGTACAGCCACTTCATTAACTTAGCGGCTAACCGCTAAAGCAATGAAGGGGTTAACCCACCGTGCATGATTTATTGTGGGTACGGGGGTGGTGAAGGGGGTATTTGGCACTCTTGTGTTTATTTAGGGCTTGGGCGGGGGGTTGCGGCGCACTTAACACCCTTCACGACCGTAGCAGTTAATACCGCTCGGTCATGAAGGGGTTACAGGCTCCCGCTACCCACCCGCAACGCTCAACACACCACTGTTGTGGCTAATCCCCTCTCACCCCACACCGCTACCCACAATAAAAAATATAATCACACACGGCAGCCCCACACTAAATAAATAATTAATATATCTAAAAAAAAAAAAATAACGAATATAAATAATAATATATATCTATTATATATTATATATATATTAATATATATAACACACATATTATATATATATATATTATATATATAATATATATATATATATATCTATGATATTATATATATATATATAATATTATATATAGATATATAATATATATATTATATTGGGTTGTTGGGGTTATATTACCATATACATCTATATATAATATATATATATAAACCCCAACAACCCCATAACCCCTAACATAGACATATATGCATCAATGATACTATAGGCCGGCGGGGGCCCTCGGTGTTACTCCAGGCCTGCAGTACCAATTATGTGCCCCCCCCAAATTAATGTCAAAACACATACAAACTTATAAAGAAATACCCCCCCCCCTTAGCACATACAGTATAGTAATGGCCACAATTACCTATTATCCACAAATGGATTATAGTGAATGTGCCCATTTTTAAATACATAAACACCAATACAAGACATTAAATACATATAGTACTCACCCATGTCAGGCTGCCACGATGAAGGCCATCTCATCTCATCCTGCCCATGCCCCTCCGCTGCTGCAAACAGAACAACAAGAGAATGAAACATCCAATGTATGTCCCAACCCCTTAATCACCATAAGCGGTTATTAACCCGCTACAGTCATTAAGGTTGACCCACCTCATCACCCACCACTCGGGATGCCTACATACACTCTCACACACCAACTACCCCACCGTGAGGCTAACACCCTCACCCACTACCCACAAGGGAGCGCTACCACACATACCGTGGGCCAATACACACCCCCCCACCCCCAGTACAACCACAATAAAAAAATACACAGCCCCCACATAAGCATTCATTCATTATTTATTAAATACATTACCCACCCCTGTTGCCCCCCCCATAATACATGATTTATCCTTTTACATACAAGGTTCATACCCCAGCCCCCACGCAAGTCACGCCAGCGCGCGTGGGGGGCACCTGACAGACCTACAGGGGTACCAGCAGCTCGTTTCAAACAGGTTGTGAGGCCTGTTGGTGGGTCCCACCAAGCACCATGGCCCCAGGTGGTCTCCTTGGGTCACGTGGGCCACAATTGGGTTCCCACGGTAGCCCTGCGAATGTCTGGAACACCGCGGGTCAGACCACAGGTTCTGGCGGGGGGGGCTCGGGTGGTTCCCATGGGGGTCTGGAGAACTAACGAGTGCTCACTACGGGTCCACGGTGCCCCACGGATGTGGGACCACACCGCTTCTATCCCTCCCGCACCTATGGGTTCCGCGGTGCCCACACGGATGTGGGACCACCGCTTCATCCCACCTCAGACTACGGGTCCGCGGTGCCCACCACAGATGTGAGGCCACCGCTTCATGCCCGCTGTCACCCGTGGAACCACCAGCCTGATACCCATGAGAAAACAGTAGGTGGTCCCAGAGGTCTCACGTCCAACGCAACCAGAAACCAACCCTGAATGTAAAAACATAAACCTGGCCTATACATTCAACACCCCCCCCCAACACCTACAATACAATAATGGCATATAACTATTATCAGATTACTAGCATATTCAAATAAATAAAGTACTACTGACCTCATCAATAAGAAGCCCCGTTGCAGCAACATCCTTGTTTTCGTTGCCCACCAAATACATAGCCAATACAAAGCCAATACATTGCAATTACATTCAGTATAAATTAACCCCTTAAATACCTTATCGGTATAATAACCGCAACAGGTAATTAAGGGGTTAGCCACACTGGCCTGATACCCACCCTCACCCATTCAGTTGGTACAGTGGCTTCATCATGACAACTATATATATATACATGGCTCGACAAATCACCAAAAAATCTAACTGCCGAACCAAAAATCTACTCGCACCTAGTACCAACAACAGTGTGCTGCTTGGGCCAATAGGAGCTCGCCACGATGTTAAATCCACTCGCCCGGGCATGCAAATGTATAGGTTTGTTGAAAAACACTGTGATATATATCAATATATATTATATATAATATCATATATATTATATAAATATATAGTAATTAATTTCATATATATATAGAGAGAGACATAGAGAAGAGATATCAGAGAGAGAGAGAGAGAGAGAGAGAGAGAGAGAGAGAGAGAGAGAGAGAGATACACACACATGATGAACCAATATACAAATAAATGTAGAAGGGTTATCAAAAACATGCTGTACTACAAATACCACTTCTCCATACAGACACACTACAATAAAATCAATTTCCTTTAATAATCCAATCTGATCTTCCAATCAAAATCCTCAAATGCCAATCAAAAACCTCAAATGACAATCAAAACTAACAATTAAACAATTAACTAATTCAAGCGTTGAACAGAACAAATTATCCTGTGAACAAATATTAGTGCCAACAAGAATACAATATACAAAAGCAAACCTCACCCTGACCTAAAGTACACCATACAATAGCAACATTTACATAAATCTAATTTTAACATACATTATACACACATTTATGTGTAGCTCCATAGCCAAATTAATTTAAAACACAGCAAATCAAGCTTTTAAAACATCATCATTTCTTACCCTGTATGTATATATTGATCTAGACATACATACATACATACATACATACATACATACATACATACATACATACATACATACATACATACATACATACAGTGGCAAGAAATGATATACCAAAAATAAAGAAATACACATGTTAAAAAAGCTTTTAAAATAATTAACAAGTTAAATAAAATACATTTCTTTAGTTCACTTACCATTACTTGACCCACTCCCCGACTCCCGTTGAACAGCTTACTCTCAAACCAATCCACGCACAGGAACCCATAAAATAAAAAAACATAAAATAATAAACATTCAAATAAAAATCCAACACAATCCACGGATCTTCTATTTGTAATCCATCTTCATCTGTATTCTTCTTTCTTCTATCTACGGCTCTCTTCCGGGGTCTTCTTTTTCTTCTACAGCCACGCCCTGGCCTTCTGCTTCTGTAGGAGGTCTTTCCTCCTTGGCGTCTTGCTTCAAAAGGAGTCGACATAGGCTTTTAAAGGCCTATGACGTCACATTTTCGTCATGGTTCTCACGGCCCTGATTGGGCCGCGAAAACCATGTGTTTTGGCCGAGAAAAAAATAAATGATGACGTCGCTTAAAGACAATGAAAGCACAGCCAATCAGAATGGCTTTGCTTGAATTGCCTTTAAGATGACGTCATTAAAAGAAACATGGCCGTCCTCACATGGTACGGTAGCCAATCAGAGCATGAGAAGTCTATCCCTACTCTGATTGGCTCTAGTACCTTTTGACAGGCTTTCAATGACGTCACATCCGTTCTCCCACAAGCCTCTGTCACATGGTATACTAGAGCCAGGGCAGGGCGCCGCCATATTGGAAATGTCACGCATGACCAGGAGACTCGCACATGTGAAGTGATAGCGCAAGAGTGGCAGCCATTCCAACAGGGAATAGATACATTTGGCGCACCAGGGACCATGCCAGTCGGAAGAGGGACGTCTGAAGCGCAGGTAGTGTCCTGGGAGCAGTGCTCCCCTGGACTAGGCCAGATCTTCCCCCATAGGCTCTGACTCACTGTAGCTTGTGGCTGCTATAAGGAAAGCCCATAATCAGGGACCTTTCCCCAGTGGCTGCATATAGTCAGGTACAGCACCGGTGAGACGCCACGCGGTGACTGTGGCCTGTGTGCTGGGACAAGACCAGCTATGCGTTAAAGATGGGTGGAAAACAATAACAATAGCGCTCAAAACAAACCCAAAATATGATAATAATAATGATCACTATTGTGACAGTGGTAATGTGATAAATACAATCAGTGACAGTGCAAAAACAGTGATGGTGCACGTGCCTATTTAAAGTGCATATATAAGGTGAAAAAAACCTCAAAATAAACTACAACCCTTGAAAAAAGACTGTTTCACTTGTCTTCTCATGGATAATTTTCAAAGTGTCAGGGGAGTTCATTTCGAAGTCATAAAAAATAGAAAAAACATATCATAGTGCAAAAATGTTTAAACAGTAAAAAAAGTGAAATTTCTTCCAAAATGACTACTCACATTTTAAGTAGTCAATTTAGACAGTCATCCAACTTAAGGGGTGGATGCGTCCTATGTGTGAACAGCAGCCACCAATCACAACCTCCAAGGGAGAAACAAGAGAGAGACCATATAGTGTAGAGGTAATACAATTATATTGTCAAAACATGATTCAAGGCTTACACGTCATACGGTCGATGTGGGCACTCATATGTAGCAGTTGGCGGATAGCCCAGCGGCTCGCGATTCCTCTGGGTATCTGGTCACCTCTGCTCTCTCTGGAGACACTTGTATTCACACCGGAGCTTTCGTCCCTTCACTTCCGGCACGCCGAGGGACTCACAGGCTCCCGCTGCGTCACTTCCGGTGTGCCTAGGACTTCCGGATCGGATGGTAACAGTGAATTGCAAGTGCCTCCCTTCTCGTGGCTGTTGGACTGGAACACTCTACGCGTTTCGTCGCTCTATCTGGCGACTTCCTCAGGAGTGACTAATAGCTGCTAACTGAACTGTTATATACCCTAATGCCCTCCCTCTAATTAAGACCTCATTCTACAATTAAAGTGGTATTACATAAAATCGATGGTTCATATACATTCAATTGAGGTAGTATCATATGTAATAACAGAGTGGGTTGGTATAGTGTCATACACTTCATATGTCTTGTTTATCATTTATACAGTGTCAAATCAAACTTAAGAATAATGCAAGGAAATATACATGGCCTCATATGAAATATAAAAAATTGATAATAAAAATTTAAAAATTATTTAAAAAACTAAAAAACTATCTGACTTATAAATCAAGTTTATACACTATTAAAATTACGGTGATTGCGGTTGTGCTCAAACAAAGGGAAGAAAGAAAAAGAAAAACGGGATTAATACAATATCATATTATCCTGTGATGTTGATTGCAATGGGATAGCGCTATCTCCAACACTTTGGGTGTGCCTTGACATTGGGAAAGGGACATTAGGGAATTGGTGCCTGGTACCCAATGTACTCTGGGGACACTCACTGTTTGTATCAGGTTGGGGTCTATCTTACTATGTGGTACAGGGTACCAATATTATTGTGTTCAGTAAAGGTTGTTAGCATATATTTGTGTGCGTATATTATTAGTATTGTTTCCTGTAAGGATTCATCCTGCCAAGTCGGGATCCCTGGCAGGTGGAGGCGCTGTCACCATAGGAATCAGGTACACCCCAGACTCCCAGCGGCTGAGGTTCGGGCCTTCTGTGAGCCGCAGGTAATGCACCACACACCGTAGCCGCCATATCTTCCATAGGGTGGTGGAAACTGCGCTACATAAACATTGCATATTTTACTTTGAGGTGTTACACTATGTATTCCTTTTTCTTTTTGTTCTTTCATATTACACCCTCCATGTGATCCCACTGGTGTGAATCAACTAGAACTGTAGATCAGCATCGCCCTGGCATTGCAATGATCGCTTAGTGGCTTGGTTCTATATTCTCTTTCACATTCATTGCACATTGTTATTTTTTACTATTATACATTGATCACTAGTAGCACCGGATTAGTACATTTTTTGGACAGTATCCCAATAGTGTTAAACCCTGCAATGTCCCCATGCACAGCTACAATCACTCTTGAATGATATTTACCTTGCAATTAAAGAAACTACTACCCCCCGTAATAAATATTTCTTATTCAATGCCCAGTGTCTGGATTTTTTGGGAGGGTCCACAAACAGTGCTGTTTATCCCCCCTCCCCTTCTCCCCCCCCACCCCCCTTCACAAACACAATAGTATGCCAAGCATTGTCTTTTAATTAAGAATATACATGACAGAGTTTAAGGAGTTGGGTTTTTAGTATTTTAAATGTGTGCTGACACACATGTGTAGTCAACTTAAACCTGCCTTGCCCATGTATATATTCACAACATTGCCGTGAATTTTATTCTATGCACAAAGGTTGCTACAATGTAACAGAACTTTCATTTCCCTAAAGAAAAGTTATATAATCTAACAGTTAATCCTATAAAAAGACAAATAACATGACAAAATATTGTGTGTAAAAACATTATTTGTACTGTTAAGAACTTGTGCGCTCAATAGTTACACCGCAGCCGAGGACACAGGTTCACCGTGTCATCTGTTGGACACATGCTGAGTATTAATTAAAGGAAATAAGTCCCAACAAACCACAGGGGGTGATTCCATTGGCTTTCTGCGACCGGTCTGCAGTGCACAAAGTGTTCTTTTCACAATATCGAAGACATATGACTTGCTACTGTACTGTATGTGTATCAAATGTGCATACTGTATGTGTTAGAGAGGGAAATAGTAATATGGTAAATGGTTAAGGGATTGCGTGACAGAGTGCATGAGGGACTTAAAAAAATTAGGATAATAGTGATTATATATATATATATATACTGTATATATATACTGTATATACACAAAGAGACAAATAGAGAGGCAGAAATATATTCATATACTTTATGCACACAACTGAGGGAGACATACTGTAGAGTGGCAAGAAATAGTTTGTGAACCCCAATGATAATTACGGAAATTCAATAGTTTTTCAACAATGATAATTACGGAAATTCAATAGTTTTTCCACAATAACCTTTTTGAATCAAAACCAGTCTTTTCTTAAATATCCAATTGTTTAAATTAACAAATTCCATGTCTTTTGAAAACAAAATAATGTATGAATTAGAGAAACAATGAGTAATTAAGAGTCAGATCATGTGAAAAAGTAAGTGAAACACTGGTTTTATAAGCTAAATTAAAGAGGATAATTATAATCAGATGTTTAAATAATTAGTTAGCTCTTCAGGTGTGAGTTTGGGAGACCCCACTCTATACGTATAACGATCAGAAACTTTGGTCTTCACCAAATAGGTGTGTGAAAACATGTCATGGCATGATCCAAATAAATCTCTGAGGACTTCCTTCTGTAAGGAGGAATGGGCCAAAATTCCTTAAAACCAATATGAGAGACTAACCAGCAGTTACAAGACATGCTTAGTTGAAGTCGCTGTTCAAGGGTGGGTACTGAATTTCATGTTTCTCATACTTTTTCACACACGGATATTGAATGTTTAATCATTTATAGATAAATAAATATGGAAAAATTATCATGTTTTGTGTCATTTGTTTGATCAGGTTATCTGTATCTATTGTTAGGACTTAAAGTAGGATCTAATAACATTTTAGGTTTGAAATATGTGAAATATGTGAAAATCCTAAGAGGTTCACAAACGTTTTCTCGCCATTGTACTAACATAGAAACGGCTTTAAGGCGGACTGATATGTGTCTAGAGACTATCCCGCAACGCTGTACATGATTCTGTGTGAGAGACTACATCAAACTGGTTAGTTGATATGAAATGGATGCTAAAGATATGTTCCACAAGGGAAACAATATATACAATGTGCAATCATAAATAAAGTGCCTGCACTAAGGCTGGTGCAGCATGACCAGGCCACCTACCTCCATCAGTTTTAAAGGGAGGCTACAGGTTAAATTCTATTGGGAGAGTGTCTTTTAGGAAAACCTTATAAGTGGGTGGTCACATAGGGAAGGCCCAACACCTTGTGGCCTTCAAAAAAGCAGTGCTTCCCTAATTTTATTTATTGTCAATTGTTCCTCTTTTTCATAAACATATAGATAGATATACAGAATGCATATAAAAATGGAGGAAATTATAAGTAGATTGATTCTATTTTATACAGATCTCCCTACCATGCCAACACTATATAAGGCTAAACTATTAATGATTACAACCTTCTTTACATATTAATATTTTCTTCCTTGCTTTACGTGCTCTTGTAGCCCTAGAAATATCAGGTAGATTAAAAAAAGTGTTACAGATGGCACACACCAAATCTTGATACAAATTACCATATATATTTTACATGGAGATAACAAGTCAAGTGGTGGCTTAAAATGTTGTATATCCTGCTTTATCACGTGGAGATATGATGCATAAAATTGTCAGAATGGTCTTTTTATTAAGTTTTTATGAACTATTTAACCTACCCTGTCAAAACTGTATAAGACTAAATTATTAATATACAATTCCTTACATATAATTATTTTCTTGCTTGCTTTACGTGGGCTGGCATATAGTGAATAAGTACACAAATCAGAAGTATCCATAGAAAGGAAAAAACATGTTCCTTATAGATAAGGCAGTCAGATGGAAAAACTGCAGTGAAAGTTATGAGACAAAACACTGCTTTCAGCACAAATTTAGTGGGTATGGTGCAGTGGCAACAGCTGGCCTCATTCATAATATGGTAATCAGACTTTGTTCTTTTCTGTTTAGTATAGTGGAGGTCTTTTATATTTACCACTTGCTACACTCTTGAAAGATTTCTGCCGACACTGAAATAGATAACTTGATGAAAGCATTACTTAATTATTAATATTAGATAGTCAGAATTATTTGAAGTATAAAAAATAAAAAATGTACTTCACAATATAAAGCTTTTGAGCAGGTTTGTTTCTGACTAATGAAACTCAATTTATGTTCTCTATACAGTAAATTGATAACATCATGAACACTGTAAAAAGTTAAGCATTTGCAATTTGTAACATCTAGGCAATATTGTATATTGTACGTATCACTAATTAAAAAAGACTTCTGGAATAAAATATTAAAATGCAGTGGCACAGATGCAGCCAGATTAACATGACAATTTCTCCAAGCAATAACACAACATATCTCATTATTCAATGGTAGTAGAATATCACAACATATGTCACCATATCCCATCAGATTGAATGATAAAGCTGGCTACATCTGCAGGTCGCTAAATTTTAACTTGCATTCACATTTGACTAAGTTCTTTTACTCTCTTCTGTTTTTGCAATCCATTATATTCCTGTTTTTACATTTTTCCCCTAGTAATATTTACCAACTAAAATATGATGGGACATACTTATTTAAACTAGGGAACCCTTACAGGTGGAGGCGCTGTGTTCGAATAATCAGGTAACCCCAGGCTCCCAGTGGCGGAGGTTCAGGCCTTCTGTCAGGTAACGCATCACACCCGGTAACACAAATGTATTGCTACATATTGCTACATATGGTCCCCATCTGCGATTTGGTGGGGGGGAAAAAGGTGTTACACCAGGATCTGATTTATTATTTTCCAGGGGTGCTGATGTCTCTCACCCTTACTTCTTATGGAGTGGTCGCCTGGACATGTATTCGCCATCGTTCTTCTGTTCTCTCTCTCTCCAAATGCACTCAGCTGTAGACGGTCTCATACAGCAGGTGGTAATGAGCAACAGGAGGCCAGCATCCGCTGCAATGGGCATGGTGAACTTGCTGCACATGGCGAAACACACACGCCACCTCATCCACACTTCGGGCAACAGGCAGTTCAAAAGATTCTCCTGCGAGTGCAGAGATCTTGTTCTCACAGCCAACAGAAGTCCCGAAATAACCCTGACGGTGGCATGGAAAGCAACACCGGGTGTAGCACACAGGAGAAAACTGTGTGTTGTTTGCAGTCTCTAACAGTTCACAAAATCATACTGAAAGTAATAGAGTAGAGTGTCTGCGTGTTTAGAGCAGAGACTGCACATAACACTCAAAGATCCCTCTCTATGGTCCCATTGTTCCCTTGTTCATTACAGTCAATAACACCACTATCATCCCAGTGTCAAAAGCATGCAGCACTGGGACCTTCCTATGTTCCACTACCATTAAAACACTACTGCATGCCATTGGTCTCTCCTACTGTATCTCTGCCTGAATGGCACTTCGTCGCCACAAGCTGAACATGGCATAGAGTGAACTTCTCATATTCCCTCTCAAATGAGGTCACATCGTTCCCTTCTATATTACATACACTACTATCCACCCCGTTTCTCAAGCACACAGCCTTTTCAACTCCTTATTTTCCTTCTCCCCACATATAAATGCTGTTACTAACTAAATCTTGCCGCTTTTTCCTTCATAACATTTCTAAGATAATTCACACTAATTTATTCAGCAGTTCTTTCCTGTATTGATTACTGTTTCATTGTTTTATCTAGCATCCCTGCCTCACATCTCTATATTTACAGTCCATTCAAAATGCTGATGCTCGAATAATCTCTTTCTATTTTAGGCGTGTTTTCTTCTGAACTCCTGAACACTCTCTGCTGGCTTCCTATTAATTATTGTATAACCTACTTACTCCTCTACTCCTCCATATAGCTCAATTGTTGCACACCAACTCATCTCTTACGCTCTACCCAGGGTTGTCTCATTTTTGCACCATTTACATCTACAGTCTCCTGTTTTAACCCTTTTAAACTAATCTCTCCCTACTTATGGAATGCTCTTTCATTCAATATTCATCAAGCATCTTCACTTTCCACATTAAAGCCCAGCTGAAAATCCATCTCTTAAAAGAAGCATCTCATTAAATGTTTTACACCTCTACTACCAAACCCAGATTCACTTGGCCTCCTTGTCTGCACTTCTTATAATGCACTTTTAACTCCAAATCGTCTGTAAACCTCCCAACATAACATTTAGATTTAAATCTCTTTGGGGCAGGGTCTCCTTTAGTCTTTTCTTGTAATTTACCTGTTGCCTTGTTCCCGTTCTTTGTAATGCACATTACTCTATTTAACTCCAATTGTAATGCTGTAAAGCACTGCATACATGGTTGGCACTATATAAATACAATTACACATACATTTAAGGGAAGCTTTCCTTTTGTAGTCAAGGTGTAGAAAGATAGTTCCCTAGTTTTTCTGCAGTTGTAATATAGTAGATTGTTTCCTGGAGCTGCACAAAGTTTGAGCTTGCTACTTTAGGCTGCGTTTATAGTGCCGGTGACGGCAACGGCGACGCGACCATTGCGTCAAAACAAATGCATTGTCGCCGTCGTCGACGCTTATAGTGCACGCGATGGTGACAAAGTGACAGAATGACAGTGCTACCAAAAATCTGGTTGTCACTAGTATTTGATTTTTTCGGCGATAGTCTCCCCTTGCGGCCAATCAGGAGCTTCTGCTTGCCTCTGCCCTACACCTTTTCTGACGTCACTTGTCTTGTAGCCAGCGACGTTGCTTAAACTTTAAATGCAACTTTCGCAATGGCGACAGGTGACGTCACCGGTCGCATTGCTGTCGCCGGCACTATAAGCGCGGCCTAACTCTGGGACAAGTAAGTCAGGCTACAGTACATATTTAGTTCATACTGTAGATGAATGGCGGTGTACTGTGGAAGAGACAAAATAATTCTCACCAAAACCCAGACTTCTCTCACAGGAGAAGTACCAGACCAGATGATCAAAGCAGAGTATATTTATAGGAAAATGCAAAACTAAGCATGTCAGGTGGCTTACAAATACAATTATCACCATATACTGTCATGTCCTGTAACTGCTCACGTGGTGCTGAATGGAATGTTCAACGTTCGCCTGTTTTTATAATTTGGCAGCAACATTTTAATTCAGCAATTATAATTTTGGTAATGAAAAATGTTAGTAATATATTAAAATGTTAAACTTATACAGCATTAATACAAATAGCAATATAATAGAATATACATCATAAAATAAAATGTAATAGCTTTGTCCTAACAACTTCTCATTGTCATTTCTCTCTAAGAGATAATAGTTCTGTTGTGTGTTGCAGAGTTAATTCTTCCAGGCACTAAATGGTTGTTTTTAATTCTGTGTTATACAGTATCCAAAACATTTACATTGAGCTTGGTTCTCAGCTTGCCTAACATCCCTATATATTCTCTTGTTTGACTTTCCACTTGTTAATATCTTGGGTAACAGTGGCCATGATAATTGACTGTTAGGAGAGGGTGAGCTCTTCTGCAACTACAAAAGCAGTGGTACTGGCATTGAAACATACTTTAATAGTCTTCTTCTCTTATGTAAACAATGATGATAGTAACTTTAAAATTACACGGTTAAATAACTTCAGTTACAATAGTAAAATTAATAAACATAAATTAAACAAAATATCACTGATTCCCAAAACATATTTTGACTAGATCACTTTCTAAAACCAGAACCTCATAGAGATTGTCGGGCCAGCATCCACTGTCCTCTGTCATCCTGTGATCCCATAATCCCTCATTTATCCCACCCAACAACGGTACAATATTTGTCTTTTTTCCTTACATTAACTCTGTCCATGCTGAACTGGACAGGACAGGAGCAGTGAGGATAAAGATGTTGGAAGAATATCTTGGGGGATTTATTTTGCTGAGATTATGCGGTTAAATCTAACATAATATAACTAATTTACTCACACCATGAATATTCAGGTGCAGTAATTTATGGGAGAAGGCATAAGAAATCATAAGAAAATTGAAAGCATTGAGATATGTAATTGCTGCAAAATCTTTCAGTAAATTTTATTCAATTGTTTCTAAAGTGGTGGTGGATAAAGTAATTTTACAAATAGACACACTTTATTCAATAGTAAGTAGCGAATGCTTCCACTATTTTAGAAGCAGATGTTTTAATGAAAATCATTTTTTAAGCACTACACCATTTTCTGCTAAAGCTGTGTCAAATGTAACAAATATTTCCTAAATTTTATGAAGACAGATATTTTTGACACTAGTATTACAGACATTCTGGTACACTTAGTTGGGATCAAACTTTAGTCAAAATATGACATTAACATCTGTATTTTATTTGTCTGCAAAATAAAACACAAATGTTGATGTCATTTTGACTAGAGTGTGATCCCTTCTGAGTGTGTTGTGGTATGTTAACTTTAAGGATTGTCCCACATCTCCTAACAGCACAGGAACTACTGTACATGAATTACAGTAGGAAGCAGTGAGTGTCTCTTCCCCCTATCTCTCTAATAGACTACAGTATGTATATTTTTGACACCAGTAAAATGGGAGGAAGAAATGTGATATATTGTATTATTGCATAACCATTATGTAAATCCTCCAATATTGCATATGAAACATGTAACTGCATACAATTTAACATAATGCCTTAATATATTAAATCATCAATTTGCATATTTTTTTTGGACCACCTTGTATTTACTGTATAAAAAAATGTCAGTTGTGGTACAGAAGGAAGAAACAGGATGTATACAACAGTGATGAGGGTGCACACAGTTTTTCAATGCAGTTTACAGTAGGGACTATGGGAGGGAAAAGAAAGACAAGGCAACATAAAATTACAACGCTATGGATGTATACTGTATATTGTCTGATGTAGTTTACCGTGGGGGGTATGTGTGAAGGGGACTGGTTTTCATACCTAGCATGGCCAACATTCGGTGGTGTCTTTGTCGCAGCTACAATCTCACGATTTTCCACGGGGAACTCTTTCCCTAGGGACTATGGCAATGAATGCCAGCGGGGCTTCCTCAGACCAAACAGTGTCCCTATTCATTGAGGGATCATTAAAACATCTTATCTAGGGGTCATATGTTCTTATATATTGGGATGCATGGTACTTGGATAGCAGATGACTATACTGGGATGCATGGTACTTGGATAGCATGTCTCAAAGGGCTACCACCCCCTAATTAATGGGGTAAGAACTAGAGAGGGGGAAAAATGTATCGGATTTGCATCAACTCTCGGATCGGCCAGTTTATTTGGTCCACAGATCAGTCTCAAAAAGGCCAATCTGCCTATTCCGAATGTTTTCTTCTTTCAATGGCAATCCGCATGACAGATTAATATTATGAATTAAAAACAGTAATCTGCGATCCATGGATGAGGAATATAAATAATGGTGCAGCCTCAAGATGAAGCCATTTGTTGCATGCTTTAGCTGTGGGTTGGTTCGGCTGCGTGTTGCTGCTGTGATATTATAGTTTAAAAATGTAAACAATATTTACTAATAGTTTTTGCATTAACCTGCTCTGATTGAATGGACTTTCAGTGAAGTGGGCTCTCTGGCTCTCTGCACATGTTTCTGTGATTGTAGTATATTATCTTGATATGTATAGTAGCAGGTATTATTATTTGTATTGCTATTATTGTGAAAACTAAGTCAAAGAATAATTATTAGGCTTCAAGTTCCAGAACAGTTTATTGATTGTAACGCTGAACATTTTAGGAAATGATAGTCAGGGATGATATATTCAATGCTGTTGTCCGCCTTGATTTTCTATCATTCTCTACTTATACACTATTGGCGGCAAAGGGCATTGCTTTAAGGTTTAGTGACCCTAATAAAAATCACTCTAGTGTCAAAAAGTATACCTTATTTACATAAGAAAAGTGGGACTTAGTGGGACTTAGCTGAACCATTAAAAAACAAGCAGGCATTTAACTTGTTATGATTGACTATACTTTTAGGGAAGTGGGCTCTGCCAGTGCCTGTCCAGTGTCTAGTATCTACTAATCTGGCTCTCATGTAGTAATGATTTCTTTGATTGTAGTAGTAGAACAGCTCAACCCCGCTACAGCGCGGTTTCCCTTATCACACGGTCTGAGCGTGGCTCCCAATTTAGAACATCAAGGTTTTTTTTCCCCCAGAGCTTTATTGCTAATGGACACACACAGTGAAAGACACACGGAGACACACACACACTAATAATATGGCTTGTTTGATATGAGTCAATTACAAATGTCACAGGCTACAAGTGAGAGTTGCCTCGATTTTTTAAACTTTCGGGGAACCGTTCTAAAACGTTTTGGAACCAGTTAGAGTAACCATGTTTTAAGGTAAAATGAGATAAGCAATTTCCTAAGTTACTGTAACTTCAGTGTTATTAGCAGAAGTTATAGACTGATTGTTGCCACAGTAACATTAATGTATTCGTTGTAATGTTGGCCCTATAAAAGGTATTACAATTGAACTTCCCTTGACCATAACAACTTTTATTCACCATTATTAAAAATTAATTATTAATAAAACCCTTTAAAAATGAAGAAGGAATAAGGGATGAAAAAGAATATGCTAAAGATCCTGGCTTGTTTGGGAACTTGCAGTTTCACCTTTGAATGTAACGCGTGCTCTGTTTTTCTTTTCTACTTGGACACATGTGTAGGTTGCTTTTGAGATCGGATACAAATAGTGTCAATTCCCCATTCCTATCCAGCACTGATTCAGATGGGGGAAGCTTAGATGGGGGCTGGGCGGTAGCTGAACAAACAAAGTCAGGAAGGAAGGGGCACACTTTAGGTAGCTCGGGTGACGGATCTCGTGATTCTGCCTCAGGCTGATGGCTTCAATAGGAGTGAAGGTGTCTGGACAATCGGTACTAGCAGCAACTCAGACATGCCCTCACAGGGTACACTCCTGTCAGGACTCACCAATCCGATGCAGCCACTGCGCAAAAACCTCCCTATCTCTCACTCATCCTCTATACTTTGGACTGTTAATCCCAGAGGGCTGTACAAGTTCCCCAAGGCTTAGGGAGAAAATATGTGGTATGTCAGCCTCTCAACTACAATCTCTTTCACTTGCAAAAGCACACATGCAGCTACATGCACTTTGATTAAACACACACGCACACACTATATGAATTGAAGCTGGAACATTTGCACCACCCCCCCCGTCTCCGCGATGGCTGACTCGTGGTTTGATGCAGTCGCGGAGGCAGAGGGCAGAGGGACTGAGGTTTGATGGAGGCAGAGGGACTGAGGTCTGATGCGCAGGCAGGGGGACTGAGGTCTGATGGAGGCAAAGGGACTGAAGTCTCCAGTGGATGCGGAACCCCTGATCGTGGCTGCCATTTTTTTCTACGATCCGCATTATAACACTGTTCCATTATGTGGACCCTAAGCACCGTGTTACAACAGTGTTCAGCTGTATATCAAAGTGAATATATAGCAGCAGATATTTTTGAAGTGAAACTTTTGAGGCACCTACAGGGTTTTCATGGGAAAAAAATCCTTGCCTTGTAACGAAAAACCGTAAAGCGAGTGACATCATGGTACTAATGGGCGCATGCTTGTGGCCGTTGTGCTCGCTCATATGCACAAATACAACATTCTAGGCTTCACGGAACTTACACTAAACTTGCATGTGCACATGAAGCAGTTGTGAGCTGCGGCGCGCATGCGTAGAAGCCAATTATCACCCCAGCCGTTAAAGACAATCACCTACTGTGCATGCGCACAACTACCCTCACACCCCTCTACATAACGGCTGAGTTCATGCACATGCGTAGAAACAATCTCCTTCCGTGCGTATGCTCGCACCTTAATTTCCGCGTGCGCATGTACTGTGTTTGCTGCATGTGCATGCTGCCCTCAGAGCTTTCCTAAGCGTCACAGACCCAGTCAAAGGCTGCCCACGGTGGCTGTGAAATCCTGGACATGCAGCAAGTTCCCCCTTGCTACCTCCTCAATACGCAGACACTGCATGCCCTCTTTACACACACTTCCCTTATGCTGCTGTAATTCTGCTCAAAATAGACACAAAGTCACACACAGTCACACACAGAGTTACATACACACACACACACACACACACAAGCCCAGAGTCACACACACACAACACACAACCAGAATCCCCCACACACATGCAAAACCAGAGTCACACACACAACCAGAGTCATATGCATAACCATTGTCACACACACACACACACACACACACACACACACACACACACACACACACACACACACACACACACGCAGAATCAGACACATGCACACACGCAGAGTCACACACACAGTTACACACACATAGATGCAGAGTCGCACACACACAGTCATACACACACACACAGAGTCGCACACATGCGCAGAGTCACACATGCAGAATCCCACACACATGCAGAGTCACACACACGAGGAATTCACATTTAGTATATATATATTAGTGCCGTGCACGTGCATTCTAAGGCACACTTCTTTGTGTTTTGTCAATGAAATTGTGTTTTGATTTTTAATTAAAAACATCACCATCACATATACAATTTGTGTTACAAAAGACAAAGAAGTTTCACTTAAAATGTGTGTGCTCAGCACACATACCTTTTTTATTATTATTATTATTATTATTATTATTGATATTACTATGAAAAATAATCCCAAGAATAATTATTAAGTTTCAACAACAGTTTGTTGTATATTTTTGGATATCAATGTGATCAACTAATTGAAAAAGCGCCATCGGCGAGGAACACGTCTGAGGATCTTTGTCTCTTTTTTGTAGTTGGCATAATGCCTAATAAAGTATTTTGATTTTAACTTGCCTCCAGCCGAATTCATCCTGCAGTGCTCAGCCCTCCTTTTTACATCTTTTTTCAAAGTGATCAACAAATTGAGTTTCTATATCATTCCCTCTCTTCTGCAGAGCACCTAGTGTGCCGTCCATTGCTTAGCACCATCGGGACAAACAAAACATCAATAGCAGCAGTCACAGGCTGTCATTGCATAATAAATATTATAGGCTAAAGCTTAAATTCCGTGCATTATTGAAATCCCTGCTCTATAGTTGGTTAAAATTCCGGCCAATCAGTGTGACGGTAGGGGTAGCCAGTCTTCATAATAAAGATGAAGCCCGGCTAGCTACCTCTAAAACCGTGGTTCCCCGGCCGCTTATATGCATTCATAAGCCGGAAAAAGTGTGTATGTTTTGACCCTTTATGTGATTTAGGTACACAACTGGGACTTCGGTAACGGGACCCTAATTGTGGATACTGGGGAACAAAAGGGACTGAAATCTGTATGAAATATTTCTGGACTTTATTATCGGGAAAACTGTAATTCTTGCCAACTGAACAAGCCTGTTTGGTGGGGACACGTGTGTAGTGTAATAAAGGTATTTTCCCTATGCAATGTATTGCCCAGCCAGCAAGTTCTACAACCAAGTTTTAAAACTAAGTTGTGAGAACAAATTTTACAACCCATTTTCCTGAGCTCAAGTTTTAGAAGTGTATAGGAATGTATATTCATCTCTATGGAGGCAGCCCCAGCAATTCGATTAGCCGGGGTGCCTGCATAGAGATGGTAGAACAAAGGGGAGGATGGGAGCGATGAGGTGTCAGGCCATCTGGTCAGCGGGGAAGGGAAGCGTACCAGATCCAGGGACAAAGCTCCCAGCAGGGGACTCTCTTTGTTCCTACCAGACACTGTGGAGCCTACCCAGCGGGAGGTATGGGGCTGGTCAGGGGAAGCTGTTGCCGAGACGGAGCTCGTAGGCACAGTTCCCATATGCCACTTCAAATTTCCCACTCACCGGCTACCTGAGCCCTTAAACACGCCCCCTTCTCTGACGGGTACAGCAGGACAAGCCTCCAGCTTGTAATTGGCTATCCTGGTAGGATCAGTTCTCTGATTGGCCGCAAGTCCATGTTCCATGTTAGACATAGGAAACCGAGGTCTATGTAAGGGGACTGCCCAATCAGAGTTCCAGACTATTCCTAGGCTTGGTCCGGTGAAGCAGAGGCAGGCTTTTCAAAAGTGCTTTGCTCAGAATAGCAAAGCACTCGGCATTGCGATGCTGGAGAAGCCTAAACATGCTGAGGACAAGTTCTAGAGACATGGCAAAGTTCTACAAACGAATCCAGCGGGGAAACTGAGGTTGCTATATACCGAATATTGTACCATGGTATTCCTGTACGTGGAGCGGATAGGGTAAGCCTTCCTGACGCAGGTGCCCTGCACCCAGTTGAGGCTAGTGTATCCCCCCACGCCCCAGTGAATGTATATTTTCCCAGTGTTGTGTGGTTGAGATTGTGCCTGTTGGTTTACCAGAATAAACCTCATTTTATTCCACAATCTGTGTCCTGCCTAGTGAAAGCGATCCCGAAAGGTAAAAGGTGTTAAAAGTACTGGTCTCCTGTGAAAATCAACTTTTAGTTCTCATACACACAGATTGAGAGAAGCTCTCAGACAGTGGAGGTGATTGGGCAACCAAGGCACTGACTCATCCACCCTGCCTGCAGAGAGGTCTCCACAGGAGAGTGAGTAGAAATGTGTGTGTGTGTCTGCTGTGTGTTTTGAGGGTCTAGAGGGGCGCAGCAGAGTGTTTTGTTGGTGTGTGTGTCTACAGTGTGTTTTCTGTTGGTGTGTTTTTAGGTTGTAGAGGGGGAAGCAACGTGTTCTGTTGGTGTGTGTGTCTGCAGTGTGTGTTCTGTTGGGGTGTTTCGTGTGTGTAGAGGGGGCAGCAGAGTCTGTTTTGTTGGTATATGTCTGCAGTGTGTGTTTTGTGGGTGTGGGGGATG
Source organism: Ascaphus truei (assembly GCA_036426205.1). Taxonomy (NCBI): domain Eukaryota; kingdom Metazoa; phylum Chordata; class Amphibia; order Anura; family Ascaphidae; genus Ascaphus; species Ascaphus truei. The sequence goes on along the minus strand of CM071568.1, from coordinate 87,142,803 downwards.
GAGGAGGGCTGCAGAGTGTGTTTTGTTAGTGTGTGTGTGTGTCTACAGGGGGCTACTGGTGTGTGTTTTGGGGATGTAGATTTTTATTTATAAAATGTTTTACCAGGAAGTAATACATTGAGAGTTACCTCTCATTTTCAAGTATGTCCTGGGCACAGAGTTATAAAATATACATGGATACATTAAAAGCACAGGGTTATACAGTGAATTCACAGATATTTCATGCACAGATACAGTAGAGTTGGATAATTGGGTACAAGGGTCAAAGGGCTTATGAGTTTCAGATTGAAATAGAGCAGCTTTAACTCCCCGAACATCGGCGAACGGCAGCAAACAGCTCACACCCTTTGGCTGCGCCAAAGGCTGTCTGCCCTTGGGGCAACGCAGATGTACACTGGGGTGTTTGAGATTGAATCTGCTGCAGCTGTGAACAAAAAGATCTTTGTTTCTTTTTGGCTCATTAACATTCCAGTGGTGCGGGTTGACGTTCCACAAAGTACAAGCACATGTTAACCCTTAGCACGCTGGTCCTGTGCAGAGGGGAGCAGTTCTTGGGGAGCCCCATCAGGCTGTCCACCTTTGGGGCAACGCTGATGTACACTGGGGTGGTTGAGATTGAATCTGCTGCAAGTGTGAACAAAAAGATCTTTGTGTCCTCTTGGCTCATTAACATTCCAGTGGGTGGGGCTGACGTTCCACAAAGTCAAGCACATGTTAACCCTTAACACGCTGGTCCTGTGCAGAGGGGAGCAGTTCTTGGGGAGCCCCATCAGGCTGTCCACCTTTGGGGCAACGCAGATGTAGATGGGACAGCAGTCTGTTTTGTTGGTGTGTGTCTGAAGTTTTGTGGGTTTACAGGGGAGCTGTAGTGTGTGTTTGTGGGTGTAGAGTGGGGGCTGCTGTGTTTATTGTGTGTGTGTATGTGTGTGTGTGTCTTCAGTGGGTGTTGTGTGAGTGTAGAGGGTGGAGGAAGGATGCAGAGTGTGTTTTGTGGGTGTAGAGGAGGGGCTGCAGAGCATGTGTAGGGGGGCTGCAGAGTGTGTGTGTATATAATGGGGGTTAATGTGTGTGTTTGTGTATAGAGGGTGGGCATGCAGAATGTGTGTATATAGAGGGGCGCTGTGTGTATGTACAATTTCATTTTAATAAACACGTGCAGTAAAAGCATAAGAATATAGACGATCATGCTGATAAAAATCAACATGACTAATCCCTTCCGACCAGGGCATTACTGGCCAATAATACCCTGGCTTGGTTAAAGTCTCTTGGCTTTGCCTCAGGTCTTCAACTCTTCCAGCCAGGGCATTATTGGGTAGTGATGTCCTGTTCTTCGTCTAATAGTATAAATTCCAGTTATAGTCTGTGGGGGGGCGGGGGGAGGAGATGTGCCAGGGGAAGATGTACAGGGGAGAGGATATGGTTTTTGCAGGGGGGTTGGGGAGAGGAGATTTTATGTGCAGTGAGGGTTGACTTGTGTGATGTGCGGGGGGGGGGTGATATGTGATGTGCAGGGGAGTGATATAATATATATATATATACATTTTAAGTTATGGTGGGTGAAAAAGGCAACAAAAACCTCCACCGTTAGCACATAGCCAAAAAAAGAATATCACTTGTGAGCACTTTCACATGTCTTAGACAGGTCTGCAACCCTGCCGTTCAGCCATTATCACCTAGCATACCATGCTCTCGCTGCAGCAAGGGATTCTAGGAAATGACATGCAAATGAGAACACAATGTGACACCTTTTGCCTGGAATATTCATTCACATGGAGCCATTAAATTTGACCATATTCCCAAGTTACACAAAAGTATTGAACAGCCACCAGGAAGACCAATAGTCTCATGGGTAGAGTCGATGATGTCCAGTGTGTCCCAATATGTAGATTATTATCTACAACCATTTGTGGTCAATTTAAAATCATATTTAAGGTAAACGATGCATGTTATCGACTCCATCTCTGGGATTCCATGGAAGTCAACATACATATGGGTCACGTGTGACATGGCCTCTTTATACTGTACACTTGTATTGATCACCAAAAGGGCTTGAAGGCGGTGGAATATTTTTTGAATTTAGAGTCAAATTTTTGCAACATACACAAGGAGTTTATTTTGAAGGCAATTGGTTATATTTTGGAACACAATTATTTTTTATTTGAGGATCAATATTATTTGCAGGTCTGTGGAACGGCCATGGTAACCAGATTCTCCCCCAGCTATGCTAACCTCTCCATGGGATTGTGGGAGGATCTGCATGTTTGGGGTGATACGCGGCTGGGGGTGGGTCTGGTGTTCTATGGCCGTTTCATAGACGACCTTTTGTTTATTTGGGATGGAGAATTGGAGGATTTAAAGACGATTTTGATATAATTTGATGAAACGATATGGGCTTAAGATTCACATATGAAACCAATAAAGAAAGGAAAGTATTCCTAGATCTTGAACTCAGAAAAGATGATAATAATAAAATCATTGCAAAAACACATTTCAAACAGGTTGCAACAAATAGCTACTTACATAATAATAGCAATCACTACAAGAAATGGCTTGAAAACATCACCAGGGGCCAATTCTTTAGGGTTAGAAGAAATTGTTCCCTGGACGTGACTTCATGGCCCAGGGTCAACTTTTGGTGGAAAATTTGTCAGCAAGGGCTATGACAAAACAAATTATTTTAGAAACATTTAAACAGGTAGGTCAGATGAATGAATGGATATGGCTAACACAAATGATGACGTCATTTAAAGGAAATGAAGCCAGCCAATCAGAATGGCTGTGCTTCATTTCCCTTTAACATGACGTCAACAAAAAAAACTGTGCCCCGTCACATGGGACTACAGCCAATGAGATCGTGGAAACTAAATCAACGATCTCATTGGCTGTAGTCCCATGTGACGGCGCCATGTTGGTTTTGTTGACGTCATGTTAAAGGGAAAAGAAGCACAGCCATTCTGATTGGCTGGCTCATTCCTTAAATGCGTCATCATTTGTGTTAGCCATTCGCCAAATCACATGCTTTCTCACGGACCAATCAGGACCGTGAGACCATTTGAGCAAAATGTGACGTCATGGCTATAAAAGCCTATGTCGTCTCATTTTCCAGCTTGGGACCGTGGGAAGAGGACCTACCCTCAGAAGAATGGACTGCGTCACAGAAGAAAGCAGAAGACCCCGAAGACACACACAGACGGTGAGAGACCCCGAAAAAGAAGACCACACAGACGGTATGGATTATAAAGACAGAAAGAAGACACCACATTGGTTATTACAAAGGTTTTTTATTTTAATGGGTTGCTGGTTCCTGTCTTTGATGTGTTGCAACAAGCGGTTTTCCTCCTCAAATCGGTCATTGGTCATCTAATGATAAGTAAGTCAAGAAATGTATTTTATTTAATTAGTAATGTTTTTTTTTGTTTTTTTCTCAGAAGTCGGATTTATTTTTTTAATGTTCTATTCATGCCCTGTATGTATATATATCCCTCTTGAGCTAATACATACAGTTTTAAAGGGTTGTAATTTAAAATGTGTATGCATTTTTCATGTCTTCTACAAGTCTTTTCCCTGTTGCTTACTATTTATGTGTGCTGTGTAATGTAGAATTACTTCTTCATTTCAGATGTATGATTTGCATGGGTATATGTTGGGACCCGCCTTAATTGTGTAATGTGGCTTATTTGGTGCATTTAGATTGTTTATTATCGTGTTACTTAGGAATAAATTTGTTTTTGCACTGGTTTGTTGTTTGTCTACCAATCTTGAATAGGGATTGTTGTTTAGATATGCTTGTATTATTTCGGATGGCATTAATTGTGTGTTGTTTAATTATTATTGTCGACTTGCTTTGTTATATAGAATGTTTACTTTCAGCGTGTTTTGTTTTGGAGCATTGTTTGCAATTGTGTACATGATGTAAATATTATTGCTTCATGTACACATTGTTCAATTGTAAGTTTTATACCATTACTCTTACTGCTTTGGATAGGTGCTTGCTTATTCTCTATGAGATGTCTTTTTATTTTCATTTGGCTTTGTTTTTAATTTGGCAGTGATGGTGTCAATTGGAATCGGATGTTTTAAATAGCCACATGCATATCCTTTCCCATTTCTTGTAGTTGCGTAATCAACCTTATTTTACATACAATTTATAAAGAATTATGTCAAATTATATATACTTATATATATATATATATATACAGATAATTATATATATATATATATATATATATATGTATATATGAGAATGATGAAGCAACTCTACAAATGAATGGTTGCAGGGTGGCTTAACCCATGAATTACTTTACCGCTTATTAACCGTTATTGGTATTAAGGGGTTAAGTAACGCCACAATATATTTGCTATATGTTGTGGGTGGGTTATGTATAGTTTATTTAAAATTGTTATGTTTCTTGCAGGTGTGTGTATTGTTTTGAATGTGGGTATTGGGGGTAGGATGTACTGTCCCCAAGGGACGAAGGGTAGGCCTCCCGGTGTGTTGGGGGTGATGGTGGTTATGCCTCACAGGGGTGGGTAGTGGGGTGTATTAATGTTAAAGTATGTGTGTGTTTTGTAATCATTTTTTTGGGCCACAGACTTGATACTGCAGGCAACACCCGAGGGCCACCGCCAGGCTACAGTACCATTCCTTTGCCTAAAAAAATTACTATGGTTTATGTAAAAAAGGGGGGTTTGTGTTGTTGGGGCACAGAGCCTGATTTGTTGTGTATGCAATGTTTATTGGGGGCCATTGTCCCCAATAAACATGCTACTGTGACTTACCCCTTCATTGCCTTAACGGATAGCCGACTAAGGTAATGAAGCAGCATTACTGTATTTTTATTATTAGTGTACCAGAGGGTCTCCGGACATGAACCGTGTTGGTTTTATGTCCAGGGATCCCCTGCTTCCCGAAATACAGGCACCTTTATGAGGTGCCAGTATCTCCTATGAATGGAAATGTCCTGCGTCACGTGATCGGGGTATCTCAATGCATAGAAGATACCGGCACCTCATAACGGGGCCTGTATCTCAGGAAGCAGGGGGTCCCCGGACATAAAACCAACGCGGTTCATCTCCGGAGACCCCCTGCACACCTACAATAGTAATCAAATTGTTATGTACACATTTTTTTTTTCCAGCCGAGATTTGTGCAGAGAGAGGCGGATCTCGCTCTCTGCTGACAGATCTCGCCAGCGGAGCCCTTCTCGCCAGGGCTCGCCATCTCTCTGCTGGATTCCTCTCACAGATATGCGCACCTTCCTGCATACTGCGAGGGGAATCCGCCAAAAACATGGAGAGTTTTAAGTCTGGCGAATGGCCATTCTCGCAGCTCTCTGCATAGGCCCCATAGTATAAATGTCACATTCACTATAGATTATAATTTTCAAATGTAATTATTGTATGTTATAATTTCACCACTATGAAAGTATTAATTAATATTATTCATTCAATATGGTTTGTTACATGATTGCTGCACATGCAAAGTTGTAATGCCATTGGCTCTCTTGTAAAGATGGCCTGGGAAAGGTTCTCTTTCTTTCCAGATTCATTTTCCTCTTTATTTCTGTATTTTAAGGATTAATATAAAGTTTATATAATAATGAAATACTATTTTATAGTTATTATACAGTTAATTATAACTATTGCAATTCATCTGGCCAAATTTCATTAGACTATAGCCTCTTTGATTATTATCAATTATTGTTATTACATCTAACTATATTGCTAGGCATTTGAAATTAGATTGTATGCGTCAATCGAAGCATTTATTGTTAAGTATTTTAAATGAGGAATGTATGTGTCCATTCACAAGATGCTTGCAATGTAATGTCAGTAGAAAATGTATTGATTATTTAAGATTACAATGAAATCTTTGCTATCCTTTTTTCCAAAATTAGCATCTTGAAGAGGAAATGTTTTATTCACATATATATCAATGAGTAGATTTTGCATTATTCCTTTATATACATATAGTCCTTTTTTTTTGTCTGCCTAGTAGCATTTGTTTTATAATTTGTCAAGCCCTGGTAATGATTATGATGATGATGATGATGATGTGTGGGTGCTAGATGTGCTCTTCTGCACAGCATGAGTTTGCAAAGCATACCTGATGATAGGAGTGCTATTTCACCTAGTAGTGGGATAAGCAGCCTGATATCCAGCACCCCAATGCAATAGAAACAGCCCACATTTCTGGAAGTGTTTGATAAGGGCAAAAAATTCCAATGCACCCATGAAAGACTTCTGGTTCTGAAATGCAATTTAGCTAAAAATGCTTGCTACAGACTCATCCCCGCTTTCTTCCTCTCAACTCAAGTGGCTTTTGGTAGTGGTTGTGGTGGTAGGGATAATGGTGGTGGTTTCAAGGGCTGTAAAAGCAGCTAAAGTTGTGGCCCATTGTCATTACTTGTTCATGATAATGTACCTGAAATGTTTTATATTTTATATTTTTGTATTATTATTATTATTATTATTATTATTATTATTCTGTGCTCTGACAAAGTTGGTGATATTAAAATGTTTAGTCTTTAATTATGCCCGGACAATTAACTTTTAAGCTAGTGCCAATGATTGCCTTATGTAATTTATTAACAACCATATGATTTTTGAGCTCAAGGTACATGATTATGCATTTGTATAAATTTATCAATACAAAATATGTAGCAGGTGAATAGAGAACCAAGCTAACATTTGACAAATATGACTTAATGTTGGTAGGAGCAACTGTGGGTGTGGAACAGTAGCTATCTGTCTAGGCTATTGAAATGCTTAATTTAAGAAGGGAGTTTTAAGGTTTTACTTAATGGTGAGGAGATAGTTCCACTGCTGAGAGATAAAATTAATCAGATACTGTATATTCAAGTTTGTTTATATACTTTCTATAGGATTACATCCAGTTGACTTAATAAATGTCATCTACAGTATCTTCAAATCACATTTTGAGTTGTTTAAATATATAAAATCAGTTGCTTTAGTAGTTTCTGGCACATTTATTTTTTGGGCTAATGTATTATTATATCATATACTGTACACTATATCTATATGAATAAATCCCATTGAAGGCTGTGTATAGGGGATATAATCCCAATATTCAGGGCTCAGCTGTCCTTGGAGCATGTATATATACTCAGAATCACAGTGATAAATAACCAAGACACCAGAGCATAGATAAGTGCTATGTGAGACTCACTTGAATAGTATAAGCATAGGAGTGTACTAGTAATGCTGGAGGGATAACACAGATCTCCATATATACCATTAAGGTCCTGTAGAAACCCCCAGAAAAACAAAAGTACATACCATAATAAGTAGTCTTTGTGAAGAACTCACATGAATAGCAGCTCGGTCATTGATTAATGCGTGCGTCATGCCGGATGCATATGAAGAAAGAGTAGTCCCGTGGGGTCCAGTGGCGGAGCACAGCCGTGCAAACAGTGGGGGCTGCAAACCAGTTTGGGTAATAAAAATGATTTATTGGGTGGTCATATGGAGTACAGGGTAACTCTGACGCGTTTTCAGGACCTAGTCCCATGGGGTCCAGTGACGGAGCACAGCCATGTACTCCGTTTGACCACCCAATAAATTATTTTTATTATTCAAACTGGTTTGCAGCCCCCACTGTTTGCACGGCTGTGCTCCGCCACTGGACCCCACGGGACTACTCTTTCTAAATCCCATTGAATATGGGAAATCAAAATGTGGCAAACCAGTGCATAAATACTGCAGCAAATTCATAAAAGTTAAAAATAAATTTGCTTTTAATAGGATTCTATTTTCATGATTAACATATTTAAGCTGTATTTTGCTACCATTTGACACACGGGAGACTTTGATTATATATCTTTATGACAGTTGTATTTTCTCTGCCCCCTTTTTGTTTGTTTCTATTTTTCTTGTTAGTTTGCCTGTTGTTTTGATGTTTGTTTGTATTTTACAGAGAAGAGCACTTTGATCTTTATGAACTGGATACAATTATATACATAAAAAACATTCTCATAACGGCATTTATTTTGAGAAATGTAATTTATTTTAGCTGCCCCAACATACGGTTTAAACTGTAAGTCAACCCTTATGCCCATTTTTACTTTCTCTGAAAACATAATTTTTGCTTGTGGCAACAGGTATATTAACTGTAAGAAACTTGGTATGCGTATGCTATAAGCGTTGATAAGCCATTTATCGAGCACTTATCGACCAAAATGCCTATTGCTATTCAGTAAGCCTCGATAAGTGGGTATGAATCGCCAAACATTTCAGCCGTCTTAAAAAAATCACCGGTTGAGCGTCGATAAGCCACTAATCGCCAGGTTCTGAAATTCATGTAATTCTAGTAGCTGCGATTAGGTTGTTGAGGATTCCTGACAAAGCTAGTTCTCTAGCGAAACGTGTCGAATCGAGACAGATACCAAGACACGTGGAGGAGAGATGCCGAGCTGTTCGTTGCTTCTTGCGGCCGCAATTAGGAGCACCTGTGGCGGAGCATCTCCATTCCAAACCTAATCGCGATTCCTGGAGAGGAAGGGGCTGTGAGTTCATCATATGCTTGTACCTCTGATTCCTTATTGCCTGATATTTTCTTATACTTTGTAAGTGAGCACTTGTGAAGTGTTTTTTAATTCATTAAATTGTTGCACAGTTCGCGCTATGGTGTGTTCTTGTCCTCTGCTGTAGTGCACCCTATCCATTCCATCCTGGTCCCCAGACATCCCTCTACGTGGGACTACTGTTCGTGTACACTTTATGTGTAAAATGCCTTTACTCACTGTCTGCTTGTGAGTATAATCTTTGCAGAATTTCATAGGAATATCATTTTGTGCTTTACAGTATTGTACTATTTTTGTGTTCTCTCCTCTTTTACATGTGCATGGTGTCCCGCTCCCTTGTCACCTCTACCCAAACATTTGAACAAACTAGCAAATCTGAGCGAAACTAGGGCCAAATCCAAAAAGAGGCTAAATCTCGAGTTTGCTGTTTTCTTTATTTTTATAAACAAGCTGCAATTTTTAAATAAATTAGAGTTTAAAAAAAAAACAAAAAAAAAAACAATAAAGTATAGGTAAAATAAGAAAAGAAAAAAAAATGTAGAATCAAACATGAGTGAAAGAGCCCTACCTTGTAATGGAGTAATGTAAATGTTCTTGCAAACTTGGGCAAGTAATTTTATCTCCTTGTTCAACAGTAACCAAAAACTAGATTGTAATATCGAAAATGCAGAATAATTATATGTAAAGCGCTCTGTGCACTGCAATTCAACATACAGTAGCAAAAAAAGCACCCAGAATATCTGCTGAAAAACATAATTAGAGCATAGTGTAAATTGTGCTACTCTGTTTACTAATGAATTCCATTTCTGCAGTAATAAGTTAATTTCAATATGAAAGGTTAGAACAGGTTTTCGTGTTACAGATGGCTTATAATCACATTAAACTGTGTGAATTGTAATCTTAGTAAATGTTAAACCTTCATAATGGTTCCTGATTTCCAGCAACGGGTGTAAGTACAAAGACAATATAACAAAACTATTAATCAATAAAGCATTGTCTGTGTATTATATAAAGTAATGTGGAAATCATGCTGTATAGATATGTGCTTAAAGAAGTCAGAGACTATTAGGCCTTGTCTATAGTGAAGCCGGCAGTGCACACGCGCGACCGCGTGATGTCACTCGAGCAGTGAATACGTGTGAAACCTGCACTACTGGCAGGGTGGTGTGGCGAAGGCGCGGCAGTGACGTCACATGAACGGTTCGCCCCCATTGGCTGAATCGCTCATTTGACGCTGCCGTTGCGCAGAGAAAACTATTTTGGAAATCTTTTTTAAAATTGTGTGCCTGGACGCTGCGTTCACACATGTAGTCGCGCGCATTATATACGCCTTCATTGATCTGCTTATGTTTGTTCATGCAGTGCATGGCATCGCGCGCACGCTGCCATTAAAAGCACGGCAGTAGACTGCTGCGTTACTTGCAGACACGTATGATTTAGGCATTAATAAAGTACCGTACAACTGTGTAGGCAATATTAGCAATAACCAATACTTCTAATAAAATAGTGGCCTTGTTTTGTCACAGAAAATTTACTTAAGTGTAATTAATTCATTAATACTTGTTAATCTTACTAAAATTTGAAACTAATGGGTGATGATAGCACTGAGCTGTTCTCATTTCTAAACATACATTAATATACTGATCAAAACCTACTGCATCATGCTTTGTGTCAAAAACATGAAACTGCTTAGGAGATTGTTCCACCTAGGACCAAAGTGATCTAATAGCACTGACATGTTTAGTACAGTAGGCTAATGAAGGTGATTGGCACCTTTTTAAAACACATCAAACAAGTACTGTGTACTGTAAGTATTTTAAAATAAGTATTCAACTTTTCATATTTCATAGAAACCAAATAATATGATACAGATGTAGCAAGACTTACTGTTCCCGTGGCCGCATGAAACCAACTCCCCAGGACTTCACTGCAGGTTGCGATTCCATGATAGTGGCTACCGTAGTTCTTTGTGTGTCTTTAACTGCAATTCGATGAACAGTATCCCAAGGCTATTGCTACTGTTGTAGTTGCTGGGAAAATGGAATGGCTCACATTAAGATCCAATTACTCTTCAAAACACTGAAACAGAAGTGGGCTTACCTTCAAATATAACTATAGGAGCTTGTCCAAGTCTACAGATTTCCCCCACACATAAACCTTGAATGGATGCTTTGGACTTGTTTTGAGGGATAAACCAAAACATTTTTGAATGCCATAGTGGAAAATTATTACCAGCAGCAGATGTTTAATCAGAAAATAGGACATCCTCAATCCATGCATGGGCTTGGTCAACTCTTTTAATATTGTTTATATCCCTTATCATGGGATATGCTCTGCAATAATTATAAAAACATGATTAGGACGGGAATATGGTACAATGTTTATGCATGTCACTTGGGATGTGCAAAAACAAACTGTACAGTATATGCCTTAACCTCATACATCCAAAGGTCCAGCTCAAATTCAGTCTCCATAGTCTGATGCTTAGACACTGGAACATTATGCTTGTAATGTATACTATTTCTAACCTGTACAGCAGGATGTTCATCATTTTCCATGCTGATCTCAGCCACCAGCCATATCGCCTCACTGTGAAAAGACAAAATTATAAAAAATAGAAAAGAGTGCAGAGGCATACAGTACGAAAAGCACGAGAGGAATAACTGTATACAGTAGTGTACTTACTTGGTTCTGACCCTGCAGAATGTCCTATGAATCTTCGTATTCTCTTCAGCATCTTACCAAATGAAGCATAGTGTCACCCGGATACCCCCTTAACACAGCCAGTGTTGGATTCTCTTAGTTGTGAATCCCTTCTTTACATGTGCATTATTTTAATACTTGAACAGAGAAAGCATACAAAGAAGCGCTACACACTGGCCAGTAGCCCAGTGAACTGTGACAAATAAATAATGTATTAATTGACGATAATGTGTCTCTTGGTGGAAACAATAGCCTGCTGCCTTAAAAACCATGGGTGCTCTCTAGACTCAGAAATGTCAATAGTTTGTGTTAGTTCTCTTTGGCACAGATTTTTGATCCAAGGAATAGATGGAAGCAAGAAGAAATACCACAAAATAGTGTAATATACGTATTCATTTACTGTATAAACATATTTGGTAGATCTACAGAGTTTAAACTCACAATTTGACTCTCGAGTTTTATTCTTGTTTTACAAGAATTTCGTAATTTCCACATTCAGTCAACCAAGTCCCTCCCTTCTCCAATGCCAGAGTCATGAAAGGGAACAAGACGTTTATGACAGGACATCATACATGTGAGAATATATCTATAGTTATTCTCCCTAAGGATCAGACAGACTGCACAATGTGCCTTTTTTTTCTTCTTGTTCCCTTTCTTGACCCAGCATTGGAGAAGGAAAGAACCTGGTTGACTTCAAAGATATTATGCAATTCTTCTGAATTTTATACCATTGTCAGTGTGCTGCAGTAGTAAAATGTGAGTCCTACTTTTGGCACACAGTCACAATATACACCCAATCACCAACTCAGCCCTACCAAACATTGACACCTAATATTGTAAGTTTGAATTTTGCCCCCGGCCAATGGTGACATAGTATACGGCTCAGTACCCCAAACCCACCATAGCAACCCTCTACAACTCAATATGCTGTTTTGTTCTCCAATGCAACTACAACACATATCACTGCAAAATGCTCAAATAACTAGATTGGTTGTCACTTGAGTCTAGATGCAAAGTTCATCTCTCCTGTTTTGCTTTCAAATATTTTCTTGGCAAGATACCTGTCGATCTTAACAAGCTCCTCACACCTACCACGTGCAGCACTTATCATCTAAGATCTAACTCCAAAAAACTGTTCTATGTCCCAAGGTTCAACAAAGTATCTGGTCGCTCCTCCTTCTCTTATAGTGCACCAAAACTGGAACAATCTACCGGAGACGCTCACAGCCGCCACCAGTCTAAGTTCTTTAAAAACTAAAAACTAAAACTTTAAAAAAAGCTGTCCCACATTTTAATCTGGTCTGTAACTGTTACTTACAGTATGCCTATAATATATATATTATCTTTAACTGTGCATACAATGTCTTGTACATAATGTATACCCTGTTCACTTAGGTAACTATGTATTTGTAACCATGTATTATTTGTCTTCATAGCTCTATGCCCAGGACATACTTGAAAACGAGAGGTAACTCTCAATGTATTACTTCCTGGTAAAACATTTTATAAATAAATAAATAAAGTGACCAACGTTTGACACCTTTAACAGAATAGACGTCAGCTGTACTGTATGTAAAGTATATAAAGTGACATAGAAAATGGATTGTGATACAAACAGATATAAAAGGCTAATTTAGATGCAAACTCTTCTGCGGTATCACTCTTCTCTATATTTTGATTAAATGATGAATCAATCCAGCTTCAATGGAGCAAGAGTGGAAAAATGATCAGCAGTCCTGCTGCTCCTGGCCAAGATCCAGACTCACCAGTGAAAGAAGTTAAAAATAATTTATTGATCTACATAAAACGGATAAAATCACGAAACAAAACTAGGGTTCCTTTTTTGTTTGTGGATTTTATCCGTTTTATGTAGATCAATAAATTATTTTTAACTTCTTTCACTGGTGAGTCTGGATCTTTGTCAGGAGAGGCAGGACTGCTGATCATTTGTTCTACTTTTGTGCCACTACGATCGGACGGACGCCGAGGAGGGACGCCCGACAACCACTCTGGGTGAAATGCCAAGCCAGGAGGTTGGGGAACCGGTATCAATTGTGAGTACAAGCGCTTATTACTAGGAATTGGGACATTTGCAGCCACAGTACTATGATTCACAGACGTGGGTCTGCACCTATTCCATCCCTGCAGTTACCTCCATACTAGGCTTATAACTCCATCACATGCTCCGCTATACCTTTATCACTTAGGCTCTAATTGCCATAGTTTACCAGTTTGCCTTGGAGTCACAGACGGATTCTTCTACCTCTATGGAGCAAGAACCTGCTTAGTGCTGTACCAGTTACAGCACTAAGGACCTTAAGAAGACGCATGATACTTGACAATAATACCTGATGACCTATGATGACAATTGTGATGTCAATACTCCTTATCTAGCCCCTCTCCCCCCCCTAATCGCAGATCAGGTCCCCTAAGGTGTTCTGGGGTCTGGCTATATGTCTCTGTGTGGTTCATACCTGCTGGCAACAGGAGGGCCTGAGTCTCCCGTGATGACATGGGGGACAACAGGAACAGGTTACTGGGGTGGATGCCTTCCTTTTGGTTCAATGGTGCAGAGCCTCCATCTATAGTAAGCCCCAGGAATGCAGGGTGGAATCCTTACCACAGAGATTCCCCACAGGGATGAGAGATTCCAGTCTCACACAAGGATTATCTTTAAAAGCAGCAGTCTCTTTATTTTCTTGGGCAGCAGCAGCCGACAGGTACAGTTGATGCATAGTCCACTAACTGATTCCCTCTGGATGTTCCCTGCCACCACTCTGGACCAAAGGCATCCAGAGTGGGGCTAGCTCTTCCCTCACCCCCTACGCAGGGTGAGATGTATTTGGTCCACCTCACTAACTATAGCTAGATCAGCTCTACTCATGAGCTGATCACTCCTCTCCTCACTAACTCACTATCACTACTGTCAGACTGACAGAACACACTAAATAATAAATGCACTGCTCTTTTATGATCTCAGCAGGCACCGCCTCTGTGTCTCTTGCTTTGACACAGGGTCAGGTGACCTACCAGCACCACTCAGGGCAAGTGCCTGAAGTGGGGGAAACCCATGATAACTCCTGACAACCTGCCCTTACCAGGGATAATACCAGGAGGAGGATAGAACTATAGCCCCATTTCTTACAAGGGCTACACGCTCCCTCAGGTGGAATCCAATGGTCCCCACTTGGACCTAATTTGCTGGACCATCCTGCAGGTGAACAATCTGTGAACATACAAAACATAGTTAATAATATTGTGTACACTAGACTGTAACACCCATGATGGCGACATAACACAGTGGAAAACTCCCAACATGGAGAACCCTAACTCAATAGTAATGACGGGGATCAGGCTTCTTCACTTCCCGCCTGTTGTGATCCACAATTTTAACAAAGAAGGGTTGTACAGGCCCATTCTCCGGTCTGTACAGAATGTTATGCATAAATATATTCCTGCCTGTACTCCAAGCCTTCATCACAGAACATATTTTGTCTTCCCTTATGTAGGCAGTGCTACCAAACTTAATTCTTAAGTGCTCAAGGACTGCATCTCTGAGCCAGGTATCTCTCTGGTCCTCGATCTCCTGCATTATCAGATCTGGCACGTATGGAAACTCATATCCATGAGATTGCCGGTATCTCGCCGCTATGGCTCTGTCTGCCCTACTTAACTTAATAAGGTTCCGGTTCCCAGCCTTTCCTGGCGGTACCCAAAACTTTGGCTCCTCAGGCGCTACATCATCATACAGAATAGATGAGCCTTTGGGGGTAATCACCTTTTGCATAATTTCTCTCCACCTGTTATCTAACTCATCGGCAACCTCTGCGGAGAATAGGTGCCTACGTCCCACCAGTGATCTACAGTATCTTTCTTTATTAATACAAATCTGGTGCGGTCCATCCCCTCATGATACCCTGTGAATAACGGTGCCCACCATTTATCTCGGTGCTCATATGACGATGACACACTCATACCTTCCTCAGACTTTGCTCTGGAATATACACCGGATGTCGCTGCCTCTTTATGTGCGAGCCTTTACGCCTACCTCTAAGGACATTCTTATAGATCGTGGGGTTCATCTTAGGTGGTTTGGGACTTACGGGACCCGCTTTTGCAGTAGACTTGGACCCTCGGGCCCTGTGACGGTTCAGGGGATTCCTTCCCCTTCATGTGTCCCTGACGTCCCACACTTGCCTACCTCCTCTGATCCTTCCTCTGCTAGCCTCCCTTCCTTTACCCACACCTGTCCCTCTCTGGCAGCCTCTGACGCTATCCCAGCGCCAGTGCGCGCTCCCCGCAAGGCTCGCGCACCCGCTCGGTCCCCAGTCCCTTGCTGCGGCGTTCCCTGCTCTCAGCCCCCCTCGGTCTCTACTCCTGTCCCCTTACCTCCGGAAGCTTTCCCCTCCGTTCCTCCCTGATCCTCTGCGGGCGTTCCCACGGCGCTTCGCGCACCTCGTGGTGCAGCCTGTGCGCGCGCACTCTCAAATTAAAGAGGGTGTGCGCACACGCGCCTCTTCTAGGTTTTCTCAGCCTCCTGGCTCCTCCTCTCATGCCCTGCAGGCGATCTCTCTCACTGGCTCACCTGTCTCCTCCTCTTCTCCTCCTCACCTATCCCTGCTGTCACCCATTTCACTCTCTGCTCCTCCTCTATCTCCTATTGGTGTTCCCTCCTTTATAATCCCTGTCTGTCCTTTTTCTCATTGCTCTGCATAACTCTTGTTACCTCTGTGTGTGCAGTCCTATGCTTGGCTCTCCTATGTGTTCCAGCTTTGTTCCTGCTCCTGCTTACCCCTGGATTTCCCTGGTTTGACCTCTGCTCGTCCTGGACTACTCTGCTCTCTGTTGCCCTTGAACCCTGCCTACGAACTCTACCTTGTTGACCTCTGTGACCCCTGGACTTTGGCTTACGAACTTGATGACTCTGACCTCTGTATTCCTGGACTCTGGCGCACGGACACCACTACTCTTACTCTGAACTCTAAAGGCATTGCAAGTATATCTAACCATCTCTCAACAGGCCTGGCAATGCCATACCACACTCCGGGCACGCCCTCACTGCTGTGGGTGCATGGTAATATCCTTCCCACCTCAGTATTGGGGTCTTGCCAGGTCTGCGGGCATACAGGCATGACATTATGCAGAGCCCAACAAATGCAGACCCCCCTGAGGTGGGTACAGGTGTTTCACTTGAGGCCTTACAATTCGTGAGCAATCAGTTGTCCACAGTCTCCCAGCAATTGGCTAACCTCTCCCTTCAGGAGACACCAATGGCTCCAGCACCTCCGGTTGTTATGACATGCTATCTCTGGACCCCGCATTCCATCACCTAATCGCTACGATGGGGACCCCCTCGCTTGCTGCGTTTCCTAAACCAATGCGAGATGCAATTCAAGATGTCCCCCTCTCAGTTTCCCACCGGCCGTTTTAATGGGGCTTACATCTACGCCTTGCTTACCGGTGATGCCCTCGCTTGGGCTTCTCCCCTCTGGGACTTAAGAGTGAACTAACCCAAGATTATCCTAAATTCAGGCGTGAATTTCAGCAAGTATTTGATACCCCTGCATGGCGCGAGATAGCCGCATTCTCTCTCTTCCATATTTCACAGGCCCGAAGATCTGCTGCCAAGTACGCGATTGAGTTCCGTACTCTCGCCGCAGAGACCCAATGGAATGATGAGGCACTCGCCGCCGCATACTGGCATGGTCTCTCTGACACCTTGAAGGATGATCTTGCTACTCATGCCCGGCCTTCTTCCCTGGAGGAGTTGATTACTCTGAGTGTACGCATGGACCAGCGTACCCAGGAACGACGGCACAAGAGACACTGTTCTCGTTCCCTTCCTTCCTCTGTTGTCTCTCACAGGTCACCTACTTCACCTCTCCTGCCACTGGATGCTCCGGAGCCGATGCAAATCGGTAGCCAACAACTTCGGGCCGCGGAGAGAATGCGACGCCGTCAGAAAGGACTCTGTTTCTACTGTGGTTCTTCGGAACATCGTCTCCAGAATTGTCCCCTGAAGCCGGGAAACGGGAACACCCAGTAAAGATAGAGGGGCTTCTACTGGGTACTGTCTCTCCTTGCCCCTCTCTCCCTGAAGATCTCCCAAAGAAGTTTATGCTTCCTGCCACTCTGGAGGGTCCTGACCTTTTCCTGCAGGTAAAAGCTTTCATTGATTCTGAATCTGGTGGTAACTTCCTGGACCAAACCTTCGCCTCCGAGAATCAAATCCCTATGGTTAGGAGAAAAGCACCTATTGGTCTTGAGGCCATCGATGGTTGGCCGCTCCAGCCAGCATTTATCATCTGGGAGTCCATTCCTCTCACGCTTACCTTGGCCGACGGTCATAAAGAGGTAATAATTTTCGATATCTTCCATTCTCCTACTGTTCAACTTATTTTAGGATTGCCTTGGCTTCAACTTCACAATCCGCGCATTGATTGGACCAGCATCCTGCCTATCCAATGGCCTTCTTCCACTGAGTCTGCTCCCACGGCTCCTCCTGTTGCAGTGGTTGCCGGCCTGGATTCCGTTCCTTCCAATCTATCGATTCTACCGACCGTGTATCATGAGTACTTGGATGTGTTCAACAAGGTACAAGCTGAGCTTCTGCCTCCCCATCGTCCGTACAATTGCCCTATCGATTTGATTCCTGGGGCCATCCTTCCGAAGTCGAAATTCTATCCTTTGTTCGTTCCTGAAACTGAGGCCATGATGTCCTACATTCAAGGAAATTTGGAAAAGGGATTCATCCGCAACTCTACCTCCCCTGCTGGGGCAGGCTTCTTCTTTGTGAAGAAGAAGGATGGATCACTTAGGTCATGTATTGACTTTCGCGGACTCAATAAGATCACGGTAAAGAATCGGTATCCCCTTCCCTTAATCTCTGAACTTTTTGATCGTCTTCAGGGAGCCTCTATCTTCTCCAAGCTCAACTTAAGAGGGGCCTATAATCTCATTCGCATAAGGGAGGTGGACGAATGGAAAACCGCATTTAATTTGCGATCTGGACATTATGAGTATCTAGTTATGCCCTTTGGCTTATGCAATGCTCCTGCCGTCTTTCAAGAGTTCATGAACGACATCTTCTGGGATGTGTTGGGGACATTTGTCATAGTATATCTGGATGACATTCTCATTTTTTTCTAAAAACCTGGAGGAACACATTCAACATACCAAACTGGTGCTGTCTAGGCTCCGTTCTAACCGCCTATACGCCAAGATGGAGAAATGTTTGTTCCACCAGACTTTTACTGCCTTCCTAGGCTACATTATCTGTAACCAAGGTTTCTCTATGGATCCTGAAAAATTTAAATCTGTTCTCGACTGGCCGCTGCCTAACTCGCTCAAGGCTGTGCAGCGTTTCCTTGGCTTTGCCAATTATTACAGGAAATTCATCAAAAATGTTTCTTCTATTGCTCTTCCCATCACCGCCTTGACCAAGAAAGGCGCTGATCCCACATCCTTGTCTCCTGAAGCCATTGTTGCATTCGAGGTTCTAAAAAAAGCCTTTGTGTCCGCACCCATCCTACGCCACCCGGATACCTCTCTTCCCTTCACTTTGGAAGTCGACGCTTCGGATGTAGGAGCTGGTGCAGTTCTCTCTCAGAGGTCTTCTCCCCAAGAAAGACTCCATCCCTGTGGTTTTTTTTCGTGGAAATTTTCGTCTGCCGAAAGAAATTATGATGTTGTTATCGTGAACTTTTGGTCATTAAACTGGCTCTTCAAGAATGGAGGCATCTTTTAGAAGGCACCAAGGAACCTGTTGCCATCCTCACCGACCACAAAATGTTGCTGTATATCGAGGGGGCCCGACGGTTAGGATCTCGCCAAGCTCGGTGGTCAATCTTCTTCTCCCGCTTTAACTATACCATTTCGTACATTCCTGGTACTAAAAATGTCAAAGCGGACGCTCTCTCTCGCCAGTTCGCCACGGAAAACGAATCTAATGAAGCCACGAAACCCATTCTCCCTGCCAAATGCATAATCTCTGCTAATAATTTTGATGTGTTGGACGAAATCAACAAAGCCCAGGCCCACATTCCCAGCAGGTTCAGGGTACCAGAAGGGCGCTTATACGCAGCTACACGGTTTTGCCACAAGATTCTACTTTGGGGACATTCCTCTAGATCTGCCGGTCATCCAGGCTTCAAGAGGACAGCGGACCTTATTAAATGGACATTTTGGTGGCCAAAGTTGAACAAAGACATTTTTGACTTTACTAGTGCTTGTCCTGTATGTGCCAGAGTAAGATGCCCCATCACAAAGCTTCTGGCCTCCTCATGCCTCTTCCCATTCCGGAGCAACCCTGGAAACACATCTCGATGGATTTCATTGTCGAACTTCCCAATTCCAAAGGAATGAATACCATTCTTGTTGTAGTAGACAGATTTTCTAAACATTCACACTTTATACCCCTCAAGGGTCTTCCTTATTCTGCTACTCTGGCCGATATTTTTTCCAAGGAAATTTTCAGATTACATGGCGTTCCCATTTCTATTGTCTCTGACAGAGGGTCTCAATTCATCTCTAAGTTCTGGCGGGCGTTTTCCCAGAGACTCGGAATTTCCCTCCTTTTTTCTTCTGGATACCATCTACAGACCAATGGTCAGACCGAAAGGATGAATCAAACCCTAGAGCAATATCTCAGATGTTTCGTATCGGACTCACATGACAAATGGGTGGACCTGTTACCATGGGCCGAATTTGCAATCAACTCTCTCAAGAATGAGTCTACCCAAGATTCTCCTTTTTTCATTAATTTCGGCTTTCACCCCAGTAGTCTTCCTCTCTCTTCTCCCCCTTCTGGCATTCCAGCAGCCGACTCCCATGCTACGACCCTGCAGAACTCTTGGAAAAGGATCCTCAAGTCCCTACAATCTGCTGTCGATAATCAAAAACCAAGGCGGATCGTCGTCGCCAACCAGGTCCCTCATTCAAGCCTGGTGACAGAATGTGGTTGTCCTCGAAGAACATCAGGCTTAAAACTTCATCTCCTAAACGGTCACCAAGATTTCTGGGCCCGTTCAAAATCGTAGAAAGAGTCAACCCAGTCGCTTACCGCCTTTCTCTACCCCCCACCATGAGGATTCCTTCCGTATTTCATGTCTCCCTACTTAAGTCGTTTGTCCAGAGCTCACATTTTCCGGACCCTTCCCGTAAACCCAACCCAGTGTCCACCCTAGGACAACAAGAGTATGAGGTCCAATCTCTCATTGACTCGCGCTGGACTAAGAACAAGCTCCAGTTCCTCGTCCACTGGAAGGGCTATGGTCCGGAGGAGCGTTCATGGGTGCCGGCACATCATATTCATGCTCCGAAACTTCTTCAACAATTTCATCTAAAATTTCCCCAGAAACCGTTGCTGGATCGCTTGGAGATCAATCCTCAAGGGGGGATACTGTGATGGTTCAGCGGATTCCTTCCCCTTCATGTGTCCCTGACGTCCCACGCTTGCCTATCTCCTCTGATCCTTCCCCTGCTAGCCTCCCTTCCTTTACCCACACCTGTCCCTCTCCGGCAGCCTCTGACGCTATCCCGGCGCCAGTGCGTGCTCCCCGCAAGGCTCGCGCACCCGCCCGGTCCCCAGCCCCTTGCAGCAGCATTCCCTGCTCTCAGCCCCCCTCGGTCTCTACTCCTGTCCCCTTACCTCCGGCGGCTTTACCCTCCGTTCCTCCCTCATCCTCTGTGGGCGTTCCCGCGGCGTGGTTCTCCGCGCACCTCGTGGCGCAGTCTGTGCGTGCGCACTCAAATTACAGAGGGCGCGCGCACACGCGCCTCTTCTAGGTTTTCTCAGCCTCCTTGCTCCTCCTCTCATGCCCTGTAGGTGATCTCACTACATGGCTCACCTGTCTCCTCCTCTTCTGCTCCTCACCTATCCCTGCTGTCTCCCACTTCACCCTCTGCACCTCCTCTCTCTCCTATTGGTGTTCCCTCCTTTGTAACCCCTGTCTGTCCATTCTCTCATTGCTCTGCATAGCTCTTGTTACCTCTGTGTGTGCAGTCCTATGCTTGGCTCTCCTCTGTGTTCCAACTTTGTTCCTGCTCCCTCTTACCCCTGGATTTCCCTGGTTTGACCTCTGCTCGTCCTGGACTACTCTGCTCTCTGTTGCCCTTGAACCCTGCATATGAACTCTACCTTGCTGACCTCTGTGACCCCTGGACTTTGGCTTACGAACTTGCCGACTCTGACTTCTGTATCCCTGGACTCTGGCGCACGGACACCACTACTCTTACTCTGAACTCTCAAGGTGTTGCAAGTATATCTAACCATCTCTCAACAGGCCCGGCCACGCCATACCACACTCCGGGCACGTCATCACTGCTGTGGGTGCGTGGTAATATCCTTCCCACCTCAGTATTGGGGTCTTGCAAGGTCTGCGGGCATACAGGCGTGACAAGCCCTATCTCTAGGAACAGGATTAAACACAGTGGGGTTAGGTACATGTACAACACTTGACAATGGTATCTCCCCATCAGAACCCTCATCACTTGTCACCCAATCCCGCCAATCAGTTGAAAACTTGGGGTCTTATCCAGCTTACTCCCACTAGGACCCGGTGGCACGGCACGACACGTGGCGGGGCAGTGGCCGTGGCAATGGCGCTGGGGGAGGTGACCATAGGATCGCCATAGTCCATTACAGTGTCTCTGTGTCGGGACGATGGCGTGACCGGTAGGTACTTTCTTACTGTCTCTTGCGGCAGCGTTTCGTGCCCCCAGCTTGGCTACTTGGGCCTTAAACTCCTCGAACGCATGTTCCAGCCCAGCTCTCTTTAGTAAAGCAATCAAAGCTTCCGGGCCTCTGCGCCAGTCTGACCCAGAAGTGACGTCATCGCTGGTCGTCGCGGAATCTCCATCCGCTACTTGGTCTCACACCAGAAGTGCATCGAGGACCGGAAGGGGCGGTGGTGGACCATCATGGTCGCGGACGGGCAGGTAGGCCTCAAGCCCTACTCTCTCCCGATTTTCCTCCTTCACCTGGCGGGAATAAGCGGGTGGTGGTGTCCTCTTAACGCTCCGCTGTCTTGCGATGCTCATTGGTTCCTCCGGAGCCGTCTGAGATCCCATCTCCGCCGCACTGGGAGTCGCCACGGCCGTGTGACTTCTTCGCGGTTCAGGCCGCACCAGCGCTCACCATCGGGGGTTAACGGACTCGTTTGCTCCATCTCTAGGGTAAGTGGAACTTATTCTTTACAGCTGGGGTGGTCCGCCGGCCGGCGCATCACCACCGATGACAGGCTGTCTCTTTCATCCGACGAGGACTGCAACGGCTCCTCCGCTGGGGAATCACCTCGAGTGCTTGCGGCACCACCAGTGGTTATGGGTACGAAATGGGCCCGCTCCGGTACCTCCACTGCGGTCGCTCTCTCCTCCATCGGGACATCTTTGGTGGCTGGGCCTGGGACCCTACCGCAGGGGTGACATATGGGACCAGGACAGCCTTCGCATCCCCTTATGCCATCTCGATCAGCGTCCCTGGAGAGGCATCTCGCGGGGTTATTATGGTAGGGCATGACTCGATAGGCCAGAGGTAGAACGTGCCACACTGTTGGCACCGTGCCGTAGTACTTGGGGCTGGTCCGGGTGACCTGCATTGGACGAACAGGCACCGCAGATCTTCTCGGCCATCAACCTCCACAACCAGGAGGCCTCCTGAAAGCTGATAAGTGGTTACACTTAGGTCAGCCATCTTTTGCGCAGGGGTTGATTTGCTCAGCTTGCTGGTTTCGCACTTAGCTCCTTCTCCTTCACCAGTCAAGCAGAAGTGAAGTTCCTCAGCCTCACTTCCTGTCCCTCCTTCCGCTGGGGAGGACTGTTGGATTGGTTCTCTGGTGGAAACAAGAGGAGGGGCACTTTCTCATTGTGTGACGTGGCTTCGTCCGTCGACCAGTCACTACACAGGTGGGTGTGGCTTCGGCTTTCGCGCTGCTCCCTTCTTTTGGCTGGGGATCTGGTTTTGGCGCCAAACCCCTGCACTTCTCTCGCCACATTTCTCTTACAGCCTGCTTGCTTGCAGCACGTGCGCTATCTAGGCTTGGCGGAGTCGCCATTTTGGATCGGCTGCAACCCGGGTGGCAGTGAATGAAGCAGCTGTCGCCATTTTAACCTCCTCCATGCCCCGCAGAGCACATGTAGCTCTCGCTGCCATCTTTAGTGAGCCCTCTAAGCCCACGATAGCGCTACTTTCAGTGTCTATGGTGTTACTCGTTCCTTATTTATTTATAAAATATTTTACCAGGAAGTAATACATTGAGAGTTACCTCTCATTTTCAAGTATGTCCTGGGAACAGAGTTAAGACAAATAATACATGTTTACAAATACAGTTACAAAAATGAGCAGGGTATATATTATATACATTACATTGCATGCACAGTTAAAGATAATATATATTATGGGCGTATGAAACAGTTACAGACCAGATTAAAATGTGTGACAGCCTTAGATTTGAAAGAACTTAAACTGGTGGTGGATGTAAGAGTCTCTGGTAGGTAATTCCAGTTTTGGGGTGCACGGTAAGAGAAGGAGGAGCGGCCGGATACTTTGTTGAGCCTTGGGACCATGAACAGTCTTTTGGAGTCTGATCTGAGGTGATAGGTGCTGCATGTGGTAGGGGTGAGGAGCTTGTTCAGGTAGCTGGGTAGCTTGCCCTTAAAAAATTTGAAGGCAAGACAGGAAAGTTGAACTTTGCGCCTAGACTCGAGTGATGACCAGTCTAGTTCTTTGAGCATTTCGCAGTGATGTGTGTTATAGTTGCATTGGAGAACAAAACGACAAATTGAATTGTAGAGGGTGTCAAGTTTGCTAAGGTGGTCAATAATTGGCATTAGCATCTGCTGTGCGATACGTTTTCTGACCAGGAGACTTAGGGAGGATTTGTTTCTGTAAAGTACCCCTAGTTTGGCATAGGTCTTGGTTGTCAGGGTATCAATGTGCAGTAGGAATGTTAAGTGGGAGTCAAACCATATGCCCAGGAATTTAAAACTAGTAACAGGAGTTAGGGTGGTGTTAGTGTTGGTTGTAATCTGGAGCTCAGTCGCTGGAAGCTTTAAAAATTTAGTCTTGGTTCCAAATACCATTGTTACAGTCTTGTCAGTGTTTAAAAACAGTTTGTTTTGGGAAATCCAGTTTTCGAGTCTGAAAAAGTCAGACTGAAGTATGTGTTGAAGGTCAGAGAGGCTATGGCTGTGTGCATATAGGATTGTGTCATCTGCATACATGTGTATTGAGGCTTCCTGATAAGCTGTGGGAAGATCATTGATGAACACTGAGAAGAGTAGGGGCCCCAGAACAGCCTTGCAGGACACCACAGGTGATATCCAGGGGGATAGAGTTAGAGCCAGAGATGGACACATGTTGGGATCTACATGATAGGTAGGACTGAAACCAGTTTAAAGCATGCTTCTCTATTCCAGAGCTCTGGAGTTTGTTAAGCAGGATAACATGATCAACAGTATCAAAAGCCTTTGCAAAATCTAGGAATACTGCACCAGTGAGTTGACCCCGTTCCATTCCACACTGGATTTCATTGCAAACTTTTAGCAGGGTAGTTACGGTAGAGTGTTTGGGGCGAAAGCCAGATTGTAATTGACAAGGGAAATTTGTCTTTTTATAGTAATCGCTTAATTGGGAGTGGACACAATTTTCCATGACTTTGGATAGGATTGGGAGAAGGGAGATTGGCCTGTAGTTTGAGACAGTGTTTTTGTCCCCACTTTTGAAGATTGGGACAACTCTGGCAGCTTTCCAGGACTTAGGGATATGGCCTGCAGACAGGATAGAGTTGACTATGGAAGCAATTGGTTTGGCAATTGCTGGGGCACCAAGTCTTAGGAACCTAGATTGTAGTAAGTCAGGTCCACATTGGCTGCTTAGTTTTAATTTGAGGAGCGCTTGTGTAATCTCCTCTTCGTATACTGGGCCAAATTGAAAAGTGTGGGCAGTGTTGGGAGGTGTGGGGCTATAGGGGTACTCCCAGGATGAGATTCAAGTTTGTGGTTTGGGTTGCGTTTTGCTAATAAGTTAGTAGCACACCCCACAAAGTAATCATTGAATGCATTTGCAATGTCGGTGGGGTTTGTCAGAGTAATATCGCCCTTAGTGATATTACATGGCTGTTGGTGGTTAGAAGGCTGGAATATGTTGTTGATAACCTTCCAGAAGTTAGCTGGGTTTGATGTGTTCTGGAGGAGATTGTCAGAGTAATATTGTGCTTTTGCATGCCTTGTTTGCCTTCTGCACATGTTCCGCAGGCATCTGTAGTGATTGAGATCCTTGGTAGTGCCAATTACTTTGTGGCTTTTCCACAAAGCATCCCTGAACTGGTAGAGTGCTATAAGGTCAGGTGTAACCCATGGAAGGTGGGCACCCCAAACCCTTATTCTGCGTAGTGGAGCATGGTTATCACAGAGTTTTAAGAACTCGGATTGGAAATAGTCGGGCGCAGAATCAGGGTCAGGAATTAAATCGATTCTGTGCCAAGGGGAGTTGGTAAGATTAGCCAGAAACTGTTGTGGGTTAAACTTTCTAAATGTTCTAGTGAGGAGAACTTTAGGGCTTGATTGGGGCGGTTTAATTAGACACTTACTACACTTAATGGTGCTCTAACCAATGAATATAACGTATGGCATACCCCAGGCTAAGCAGAACTCTCTCCTTGTACACCGCACTCGCTGACGGTTCATTACAAGCACTCCGTGGTGTGTTTTCTGGATACTGGCTAGTGTACTTCGCATTCCTAAGTACTGGCGTCAACCTACTTTTGGCCAATCATAGTGCAGACCCTATGCTGAAGTCCCTGACCTAGTTAACAGGCTACCCCCACAGGAAATTTTAAGTAGGAAGGGGGGTCATTCCTGCTCAACCTTAATATCCATCATTAAATAGTTGTAGTGGCGGTGCAATGGGAAGAAACAGATATATTTCCAAAAAAGGTGTTCGAGAGATGATCACCAAAAAAGATTCCCAGTTAAGTTGCACTCAGCCTATTGTTTATTTTTCCTTATAATTAAACAGTAGGTGTCTTAAGGTTACTTATATTTCAAAAAACCCCAAGGAGATAAGTACATAGGGAAATACGAACATTTAAAATCATTTTATTAAACTCGTCTATCAAAAATAAACCCAAATAAACTATACTATATTAAAATTCTTGCTTCTCTTTTTTACACAGTATGTGCTAATTGTTACACCAGTGATAATTATATCTTAGTCGTTTGGTTATCACACAGTCTACAGACGCTAGTATATGCAGAAGTGAAGCACCTTAATCCTAGGTTTATCACTCTCAGTTGTACAGAGTATCAGTCGCACAAAGTATCAATCTATGAAATGGAATACTTTTCTCAATGGTGGATGGTTACTATTGTAACACTGCTAAGTTGCAAGCACAGCAATAGTCAGAACACAGTTATTCCTTACAGAAGGTAAGTATCAGTGTATATTGTGTATTGTGTAGGACTGTGAACTCGCTCTGTAGGCTGCCCCTAGGGTCAATGCAGCCTTACTAAGAATTATTTTTGCTATCTTAGCTATGTAATTAGTATCCATGAACAGGATAAAATGCGGCTCTGATTTTACACGGGTTAAACAAGGGGTTAATGCCTTATAAGCACATATACAATATTAACACCAGATGTTACTTTTGCATATGGTATCGTGTAGGACTGTGAGATAGCTGGGTAGGCTGCCCTAAAGGTCAATACAGCCCTACTAGGAATTATATATATTTAATTCTCACTACTTATGTCTTAGCTATATGTGCTTATTCACCATAGACAGATTATAGTACAAATGTGGTTCTGATCTCACATGGATAAAGCAAAGGGTAAATGCCTTATCAACACATATATGCATACAATAATAGCACCATGTGTTTGAACCCAGGTCAGGTACTTCATATGAGTCAGTAATTGCACTTCAAAATACACTGTAATTATATACCACTTCAGTTACCTTTTCATACTGGGTAAAGTACCCGTGTATACATTACTTAATGCTGGGTTAGAGTATAGCTTAGTGGCATTATCACACTGTAATTGGATATAGGTATATACAACCTTGTTAACTCCGTGTCTCTGCATCCAGCGTCTAGTGGCTGTTAAGCATGCTGTGTGAAGCAAGTTCCTCCGTGACGGCTGACGTTATCAGTGTTCGCGTCGCCTGACTGCCCATTTAATATAATAATATAATTCTTAGTAAGGCTGCTTTGACCCTAGGGGCAGCCTACAGAGCGAGTTCACAGTCCTACACAATACACAATATACACTGATACTTACCTTCTGTAAGGAATAACTGTGTTCTGACTATTGCTGTGCTTGCAACTTAGCAGTGTTACAATAGTAACCATCCACCATTGAGAAAAGTATTCCATTTCATAGATTGATACTTTGTGCGACTGATACTCTGTACAACTGAGAGTGATAAACCTAGGATTAAGGTGCTTCACTTCTGCATATACTAGCGTCTGTAGACTGTGTGATAACCAAACGACTAAGATATAATTATCACTGGTGTAACAATTAGCACATACTGTGTAAAAAAGAGAAGCAAGAATTTTAATATAGTATAGTTTATTTGGGTTTATTTTTGATAGACGAGTTTAATAAAATGATTTTAAATGTTAGTATTTCCCTATGTACTTATCTCCTTGGGGTTTTTTGAAATATAAGTAACCTTAAGACACCTACTGTTTAATTATAAGGAAAAATAAACAATAGGCTGAGTGCAACTTAACTGGGAATCTTTTTTGGTGATCATCTCTCGAACACCTTTTTTGAAAATATACCCCCACAGGAATCCTACACTATCTGCCTCAAGGCAACTAGAACAGCTATAGCCTCTTTATCCAAATTTACATCACCCTCCTAGGGCACCTAGAGTGTACTGTGCGAGAGGACTGTCTCTCCTGACTACCCCTAGTCTCCAAAAATGCCCATCCTTCTGCAGCACTTGCTCTGAAAGTGTTCATACATCTTTCAGCTCTGCTTCGCTGAAAACCTGTCCTGTTTCTCTCAGCAGCGCCTCCAACTGTAGCCCCTCTTCCCCTCCCCTAATCGCAGATCAGGTCCCCTAAGGTGTTCTGGGGTCTGGCTAGATGTCTCTGTGTGGTGCATACAGAGGCGGCACATTTTATTTGAGTGCGGCTAGCTCCGCAAGCCTGGGGATGCCCCGGCATGCTAGCCGCACTCCCTCGGCGTGCCGCGCGGTCACGCGTCATCGGGTGCCTGCGCCACCTGCACGCGCGTCCAGGGCTCCCCGAGGGAGCCCTGGTGTCCCGCGATGTGGGGGACGGCGGCAGGGGGTTCCGGGGGACCCGGCGGACCCGGCAGCGGGAGGGAGAAAGCCCCGTTCGGAGGGCGCTCCTCCGTGTCTTCGGCGTGCGCCCGGCACCCTCTGGCACGCGCCAGGTTACTGCTGCGGCCGAGAATGGGCAAATGCTCGAATAAACTCGGCCGCAGCAGTACCTGCTGGCAACAGGAGGGCCTGAGTCTCCCGCAATGACATGGGGGACAACATGAACACTGGGGTGGATGCCTTCGTTCTGGTTCAATGGTGCAGCGCCTCCATCTATAGTAAGCCCCAGGAATGCGGGGTGCAATCCTGTTTCAACTCTGCCCTCTCTCAGGCTAAACAAACCTACTTTTCTTCATTAATCAACACACACAAGTCTAATCCATGCTGACTCTTCTCTGTCTCTGACTCCCTCCACAGACCACTCTCTGCTGCCTGTTCTTCTTCCTCCATCTCACCTCAGTATTTGCCGACCATTTCAAGGAAAATGTGGAATCCATATGTCAGGCTATCCCCTCTGTTTCCTCCTCCCATCCTTAACCACCTCTTCCTATCTCTCCTCCTGCATTCTTTGACTCTTTATCCAATGTCACAAAGGAGGATTATCGTTGCTGATCTTCTTTTCTCCCTGTACCACCTGCCCTCTTGACCCCCTTCCGTCCCATCTCCTAAAACCTCTTGCTCCTACTATAATTACAATGCTCACACACATATTTAACTCCTCCTCTACTCAAACATGCAACAGTTATACCATTTCTGAAAAACTGCAAGCTTGACCCTACTTGTCTTTCTAACTATCGACCTGTCTTCCTCCTGCCTTTTGCTTCTAAGCTCCTTGAACGTCTTGTATTCTCTCGCTTGCTCCATTTTCTCAACACCTTTTCTCTCCTAGACCCTCTACAATATGGCTTCCGCACTGCTCACTCCACTGAAACATCCCTCAGTAAAATAACTAATGAACTACATGCCGCCAAAGACAGAGGTCATTACATTCTTCTCATGTTACTCGACCTCTCTGCAGGATTTAATACTGTGGACCACCCTCTTCTCCTTCACATTTTCCATACTCTTGGCATTCATAACATAGCTCTATCCTGGATCTTCTTTTACCTCTCCCATCGTACTTTCAGTGTCTCTTTTGCAAACACCTCCTCCTCTATCGATCTCTCTGTGGGGGTACCCCAGGCTCTTAACTACAGGGCTACACCGCTAATGCCCCCTTCATGGCTGGTGGACTGGATAGACTGGGCGGCAATATCTTCCTCATGTCAGAGCAGGAGAAGGGTCAGGCTTCACGTGGGAGGATGATGGGGCCTCCTGTATTTCGTCCTCATGCTGGAGAAGTAAGAAACGACATTTTGGCTGCACTTTTAAAAGAAAACAAAAAATATTTAATAGACACTCGCCATCATGTTTTTTACATACTATTGTATGATACAGTAACACAGTAAACTACACTTGATACATATACTGTGCAATACCTGTAGGTACTCTCTTATTCAGGGGTGCGCAAACTGGGGGGGCAAGAGATTTTTCGGGGGCATGGGGGGGCACAGGATGTTGCAGAGGCCCCGCGCTCTTCCCCATGGCATTTAAATTAAATGCCAGGGGACCGCATGAGGCCTCTGCAACGATGTACTTACCGAGATTCAGGCACTCTGTGATGCGTCATAATTGCAACGTGGCGTCAAATGACGCTGCGGGGTCATGTGAAATGATGTCACGCACGTCAAATGACGCTGCGGGTCTAAGTGATTAGAAATTTCTAACATGGGGGTCATGCGACAACGGGGGTCGTGGCACCAAAGCATAAACACTGCGTGAAGTCCCATTGAGAAGGATGGACCCTCCACAGCATGATCTCTGTAGACTGTACCTGTGCCGCAAACTTTTTTTGCTTATTCGGCTGCGGAGCTGGTGACAGTAAATCTTGTTGTGTCATCTGTAGTATGTTATACAAAGTTGTCTTCATCTGTCCCCCACTCTGGGTTCCTCTATGAAAAAAATATGTCATAGTTTAAAAAATACAGTAGAGAAGCTACCGAACAGTTTTACAAGATGTGGGAGCCATGGCTCCAGAGCTAGGAAAACATAGAAACAAGTAAGAGGTAAAAATTATAATTAAAAAAATAAAAACGTAGACCCATAAAAATAAGAAGGTGATGATCCGATCGGAGGTGGGCAGGGCGGAATTCCCTTCCCTCCCCACCTCTCCCTACTCTACCATGCCCTATCCACCTCCCCCCCATTCATCCCACCACCCCCCTCTCTCCATCCCTCCCTTTCTTCCCCTCTTTATTTTTTTCTTCTTCTGTTTCTCTATCCACTTTGAAACTCACTCAGAGATTGCAGATCTGGAGATCTATATTGCAAAGGGGCAAACGGGTTTATAACTCCTCTGATCTACACAAAATATGGTAACCCTCAATATCAGTTGTTTATTGTACATGAAAATGCTAAGTATACTGTTTGTTGTCCCCAATTTACTGCTCCCTCTGTAATGTAATAATCTGTATCTCTCTGAAAACATAATAAAAAAGATTGAAACAAAAAAAGGTACAGTAGAGTAATACAGTATAATTTATTTTACACCTGAACAATTGCCCAGCACTGAAATTGGATATTGAAACACCTGTTGAGTTCTTGTGCCATACAACAGCCTCACCACAGTCATGGACAAATATATTCACTGTGTCATCTGCCGTACACATACTAAATTGAAATAATATTAATTTTAAAAAACACCAAATTGCAGGATGCGATTCTGCGGGTGGAATCTTAAGCATTGTCACAGTAAGTCTTGCTTATATTTGAATTATGAGCCACACAGAGAAACCTAGGAGGACAATATTTTACACACATACAAAAATGGTGATAACAATTTGGGGTAATTTTTCAAAAAATGTATTTCACCAGTATGATTGTATTTTGCAAATCATATACCTGTAACTTTTTGAAATTAAAAAATTAAGTGAGGTAGGCATATTTGGTTTTTTTTTCAGTTTGCTGCACTATTATGTAATATGCAAACTCAATTGTTTTCACCAATTTCTCATTGAGTTTCTTATACTGTTACTGTATGAGTGCTTCTACTACACAAGTCTAGAGTCATAAATCATTTTGAATGAATTCTTAACAGCTGAGATGTTGCTGGTAGTAAGGTTAATATATAAGAGAAAGGAGAGTGGAAAGCTATTCTGAATGATATATTATTAAAATAAAAAAGCATTTCAAACTAAATTTGTTGCTATTATACATATGACACTTATCTTTACTGCTTCTGCTTCTTTGAAACTAAATATTACAGACATTTAGAATAAAATGAAAATACTTTCATCTTTCATACAATTATAATCAGTACTTCATGCCCAAAAGGAACAATTTTCTGTAAAAATGAATAGCAACTATGTATATCTAACTGAAATGTATTGTTCTATGTGGTTTGTGTCCCACTTGATTCTATGCAGACTATTAACCAAAGGATAATTTTCTCTACGTATCCTACATATTCATATATGCATTCAAAATATGAATATTGCAAAATTCGGGAGGATCTAGAGGTGGATCCTCCCATGCCTCCTGCATGGGTTAGGGAGCATACAGCCAGTGGGGTGGAGACCCACCAGACTGTAATCGAAAATGATTTCACATGTAAGATTTTCGTTTACATAGAAGATGATCTATAATCTAAAGACACAAAAGAGATATAGTGATCACTAATGTATAATGATATGATATGAAATTCTGATTTGCATCCAATAATGCCTAGGTTGGCATCGGGTGCAACCAATGAGCTGGATGAATTGTATAACACAATTAGATAGTGTGGTGATTGAACCCCACTCTCTAGCTAGAAGCTCATTTTTGGATGCACTCCAGGACTATTAAAACATAACATTTATTAGATATGATTAAAAAAGTTTGCACACTAATGATTAATAAAGACAAAACATGTATGGTGTATTAAAAATAGGGTGGGGATGGACCAGGAGTGGTAACGTGAACACAGTGGTGTATTGCCTTGTTGAAATAATTGCCACACTATAGTGGCAATTGGATCTGCAATGTTACCACCTGAGGGTACCTAACAATTGTTAGGATAATGTATCGGCTGCATAACTCAGCGACAAGTGTCTAGAATGTGGCCTGCTGGTGCTGTAATAGAAACAGTCTTTAACACAGCATACCCATCAAGCCAACCTATGGTTGCTATTTGTGGAACCCTCCTGTAAATTGTAGTAGATAGTTGTCTAAGTCAGAGTCAATAGTAATGGGTACAGTAGATATAAAGATCTTGTCATAATGAAGGTCTGACCCATTAAAGTTTAGGATCTCACCTTCAGCGTTGCAACTCTGGTTGTAAAAATACAACAGTAAAAGATTGTTAGTTATGATTGTTAGTAAATTATGTAAATATACAATATGTATTATTTTAAACATACCAAAAATTGTATGATTTTTGATTTCATAATTTGTGCTAATATATTAACTATTGTAATGTATGAAAGGGATGTTGTAACAGATAGTATGAGTATATGTATCACAACAAAAATCTACATGTAGTTACAGACACACATTAGTGTATGTAATGTGTGCCTTTGTGACTAATAAAATGTGTCCATACAGTACATCAGCAGCACAACTCCGTAATAGCATACAAGTTTAACATCTCAATGTTACATTAATAAGTGTTTTAAATGTAAACGTTTAACTGTTTATATACATTTAATTATTAATGAGTACACTTAATTTGATGATTAATGTTCTTACCTGCCAGTGATCCATACAGTTTAGGAAACAATGCCATACCACCTTCCACAAGGATCTCATTTTCTCTATGTGTAAAACGTGGGTTTCGTATCCCTTCCACGTGGAGGGTTTTGTATCCCTTCTACGCGCTGCATGGAGGTTGGAAGCTGATCATCACCATCATCCTGCTCTGCCTCAGTGCTCGTATGCTGAACACTGTCCCACTCTCCCTATACACTACTCCTGCTACCCTCCCCCACCTGCACTCCCCCACCTGCATTAGTAGCACGGAACGTACCTGCACGGGACGTACATGCACTGCCAGGATGTGAAGTACTTGCACTGCCAGCACCTGCACATGCCACCACTCCACCAGCCACCACCACTCCACCACTCCAATGCTCCACCACTCCTCAAGCCACCGCCACTCCCACGCTCCACTCCTCCAGCCACCGCCACTCCCATGCTCCTCCACTCCTCCAGCCACTCCCATGCTCCTCCACTTCTCCAGCCACCAACACTCCCATGCTCCTCCACTCCCACACCCACTCCTCCTCACCATGTCACTCAGTCATTCAGTCACAAAAAACAAATATAAAAAAATGACACACTAAAAGTACTTTCAAACTAACAAGACAATAACATTTGAAAAAAAATAGAAGAACAAAAGACAACTCACTAAGTAATCAGCAACAAATCACTCACAAATCTCTCCTCCTACCACCAAGTCCTATCTACCTCACCATCACTCCCAACAGCACTGACACACAATTAATAAATTGGCTAATTTATATAGGGTGTGTAATAAATTTTCGCGCAAAAGTTTGATTATAATTTCTCATATGTGCGAAATAGACAGCAAGGTCCTCTTACGCATTTCAAACTCTTTGATAAAGCGCCTACCAGGCGAGAAACGCGTCAGAGGACCTTGCTGTCTATTTTTGCTATTATGCACCTTAAATCAAAATGTTTTATTAGTACCAGCCTCCAGCCCTATTTTCACTGCTGTGCTCAGCATCTACCCTATTTTTTGTCTATCCTTCCCCCTACTTAAGCCAAAATAATTGGCACAAAGCAGATTGCCTAGAAAAGCACCCAGGAACTTTAAATATAATATGGATATAAAATATCATAAATAAAATAACCTTATGTTATAATCTATTATTATTAGGTGGGCACAAACGGTACCACAATCTGACCTGTCTGTACCAGTGCATTCTATTATATACCACTTAGTTCCAGTTGGGTTAACAACTTTTTTTTCTATTATTATTTTTGCTAAATCGATTTTAATTGATAAATACTTAAACAAGCAAAACAGCTCCAGGTTATATTCACCCCATAATCTTAAATCAAAACAAACAAACTTTAGGAACAAATTTAATTGGAATCATTTTAAAAGCAAAATTACAGCACTAGAGTTAGTGAACATCCCTAATTTCAAATAAATAACAAACAAATTGATAGTTTCTATAATATACAAACAAACGGGATATGTTGCCCTTTCTCTGTATTAAGGTTCTACAATGATTCTACAATGATGCAACATTATTAATTGTCAAACAAAATAATGAAATAGACATGTAATGAATGTGCTGACTGGCTACAATATCTGCAAATCTGATATGGCACACTTTTTTCCTGCTCATAATGCAGAATATTACATTATCATGCAGCATATTACAAAATTTCCATATGATTCACCATTGCACCAGTGGGAACAACAGCCCTTGCTGTACATGTGGTAACACTAATGTGTTTATCAATATAAGTACAGGTAGTACTCATTATTCAACGTTTCACTTTACAACACATGGCATATCCAAAGCTTTACAATCCAACCCCAGGGGCCGTTTTTCGACGCCTGAATGTGTTATCCGACGCCGGAATGCGTTATCCAACGCTCACCACCACTGATTAACATGAGACTCACTTTACAACGGTTTCACTATCCAACGCTACTTCCAGAACGGATTCTGTTGGATAACCGAGGACTGCCTGTAGTTCTGTCTTCATTAACAGTGTACAATTGTGTAGAGTTACAAGGCACTAGAGGTCAAAGCCAAAAAACTAGTGAAAAGAATGTCCAATAGAGACATTTCTCAGATTGGGTAAAACTATACTACACATCCTCAGTGCAGAAGCACACAGGGACTGCTGTATAAAAAAGGCAGAGCCATTTTTAGTCCTGCCAGACCATAGGGTAAATTAACTTGCCGGGAAAAATCATACACAAGAAGAATATGATATCCAGGGAACCAATATGAATCTGTCTTTTTGTAGGAGCATTATAGCCTATTAAGGACTGCCTAAAATTACAATTTGGAACAAAGAAGGAGCTTAGATTTTTCTTACAATATCTTTAATGTACTCAACTATTAAAGCAAATTTTTTTCACACATTTTTTATACTGTATTTGAAACCAGAGGGAACCATAGCCTAGCTTAAGCATTTCAAGCAAAGATGACACACTGTTTCTGAGATATTTCATTTTGAAATTCCCTTGCAATCATTATTTTTCAGAAGAAACAATATCGCTACTGGGGTCAGCCTCACTGTGCCAGCTAATAGAAAATTGCGACATCATCAGGAGTTGACATTTCAGCTTCTAGTTGGCTCCCTATTTTATTTGGCATACAATTTTGCACAGTACTTTGAGTTGGAATTGTGTGCGTGTGTGTAGGGGGGGAGTTGCGTGTCTGAGAGGGTGGGGTGGAATTGTGTGTGTGTTGGGGGGCAATTTTCTGTGTGGGGGGATATTTGTGGGGGTGGAATTGTGTGTGGGGGTTGAATTGTGTGTGTAGAGAGGGGGTGGAATTGTGTGTATTTGTGGGATTGGTAGAAGTGTGTGTGAGGAGAGGTTGTGTAATTATATGTCTGTTGGGATGGAATTGTGTGTATATATGTGGTGGGGGCGGGCTGGAATTGTGTCTGTAGTGGTGGGGTTGAATTGTGTATATGGGGAGATAACTGTGTGTGTGTGTGAGGTGTGCAATTGTATGTGTGTGGGTGGTGGAATTGTGTGTGTTTGTGTGTGTGTGTTTGTGTGGGGGGTGGGTGGAATTGTGTGTGGTTGTGTGCAGGGGTGGGGGGTATTATGTATGTGTGAGTGTGGGCACTGGAATTGTGGGTGAGGGGTGGAATCGTGTGTGTGTGTGGAGGGGTGGAATTGTGTGTGGGTATCTGGGGGGAGGGAATTGTGTGTGTGTGTGCAAGCAGTGGAATTGTGTATTTGTGGTGGTGGTATTGTGTGTGTTTGGGGTGTGGAGGATGGAATTGTGTGGGGGAGTTGAATTGTGTGTGTATGGTGGGGATGGAAACCTTTGTGTGTGGGAGGGGAGGGGTAGGGGGTGGAATTGTGTGTTGGGGTGTTTAGAATTGTGTGTGTGTGTGTCTTGTGAGTGGAGGGAATTGTGTGCATGTCTGGGGTGTGGAATTCTGTGTGTATAGGGTTATGGGGGAATTGTGTGTGGGGTTGGAATTATGTGTGTGGGGAGTAATTGTGTGAGCGGGTGATGTGTGTGTATAGGGGGTAGACTTGTGTGTGGTGGGGAGTGGAATAGTGTGGATGTCTGGGAGGGGGAATTGTGTGTGTGTAGTAGGGGTGGAATTGTATATGTGTGTATATGTGAGGGGGGAATTGTGTGTGGGTGTGGGTGGAATTGTGTGGGTGTGTGTGGGGTGTGGAGGGGTGTAGGGAAATGTGGAAATGTCTGTGCGGGGGATTATTTTTGGGGGGTTGGAATTGTGTGTGTATTTGTGTGGGGGTTGATTTGTGTTTGAGTGGGGGGTGAATTGTGTGTGTGAGGACTTGGGGAGTGGAATTGTGTGTTTGTATGGGTGGGGGTTTGGGGAGTAAATTGTGTGTGAGGGGTGTGGAATTGTGTGTAAGGGGTGGAATTGCGTGTGTGAAGGGGGGGGGGCTGGGGGATGGAATTGTTTGTGTGTGTGTTGGGGGTGCAATTCTGTATAGGGGGAATTTTGTGTGTGGCCACTGGAGGATTGAGGGAGTAGAGGGGGGGTTAAGTGATAGAGGGGGAGATTGTGTGAGTGAGAGAAGGGGGGAGAGGGAGGGAGAGAGGAAAAGTATAAGATGGGGAGAGTAATACATGGGGGAGTGTGAAAAGGGGTGGAGGAAATAAAGAGAGTGAGGATAGAAAGAGAGGGCTTTGCAAGCTGTCGACAAGGGGTCCCCAGTGAAAACTCTAGTTTTGGGCCCTGGGAAAGCTGTTGGTGGCTCTGTGGGGGAGTGTAAGAAAAAAAAGAGGAGGGACTCGCAGTCCGTCATCGACAAGGGGGCCAGGGTGGATACTCGAGTCCTGGGAAAACTCATGATGGCCCTGGCTCCACCTGCTGTAGAGCCTACATCATCCCAAAGTTGTAGGTGCTTTATAGGAGTCACAAATATTGGCTTCAATATAGCAGAAAAAAATCTACTCCTTGAAAAGGTGTTGGACTCATACCCTGTATGGCAAGTTATTTGGGTCTATGACTGCATGCAACAAAATCTCATAGGAAAATTGAGTATGGGAGAGATATGCTCAAATACACTGTATTAAGTCTTGGAGTTTAAAGGCACAATGTGGAGATTTGGAAAATATGCTTCTATGATTTAAAATTAAATTATAGCTAAAAGAGAAACTGTCACATTAAAGGAAACATGAAGCTCAGACTGGAACAAGACCTACAAAGGTGATTACACTCATCTCTGGAGTAGAAGCTTCCGGAAATACTCGCATCAGAAGCGATGGATTACATGGAATTGCAAAGCCAAAGCCAAATTGCATTAAAAAAAACAATTTGAACATTCAATTATGGATTCATAAATACTGTGACATACGAATCTATACAATAACATCTGTTTTCACATGGATATGCACTTATCTGAGTTTTAGGAATAGGCCCCTGTGTGTGTCTATAAAGTAACACACCCCATGGCATAATAAAGTAATTTATTTGTTATACAGAATACACTTTTAAAAATGCATACACAATGTGTTGGAGTAAATATGCATTTGAAAGACATAGAGGTCTTTCCAGACTCTTTTCTTCAATTGTTAGTGGAGCTGTCGAATCCTCCTGCTGCCGGGGAGCTGCCCAGCTTTCTTGTCATCAAGGAAGCTCTCCTGTTGCAGTGTGGAGTAGGGGGATGGTGATGTCAGACTTCCGTCGACTTGGTGTACTGTAGCTTCAACCAAGCCTGCCTCGTTCGCCATACATGTTTCTTAGGAACTCCTCCCACTTTTTCAGGGGCAATAAACCGATATGTTCTATCCTCTTGCAGCCAATAAATAGCTCAAGTCTCTCATTCAGCCGGAAACACTTATCTGTGACACCTCTGCTGTTTCTAGCAAAGAGTATGGAATTGTGTATACACTTTAAAGGCCTCTACAGTATGTGTGAAGTCAAATGTGGGACAATTTGGGGCCAAAATATCTACTCTACATGTATCAAAGGAAAAACAATCCCAATTAAAGAAGTAGGCTTTTTTTAAATGTTATTTATCGGGAGAAATTTTTTCCCACAAAATTGCACCTCTTTTGCCGTGATACATAGGGTCCTTTGTTATTTTCACATTCGTTACTGCATCTACTGTGAGTAATCTTTTGTTGTAAAACAGCTTTCATTTGAAACAGTAATGGAGAGTAACTATTAGAACATTACTGCTTGAAAACAACTTCAAGCAGACAGATGGAATAAAGCCTCAGAACTAGCTTCCAGACCTATCACAAAAGTTGCAATGAATCTTGTATATTACGTTACATAATTTATGCTGATTAATTTTTTCTACTTTTAATACAATTGAATTCATTTTACTATGCATTGTTCACTTTGACATTTCTTGGTGCTGCCAGTTTTTAAGATGATGTACAATTATTTAAAGGCTGATGTTTTCATAATATGCATATTAAGTGACAGCCACACAGCGTGCGTGTTGTCTAATAGAGTATGTAACCTTGCGTCAAAATGCACCCATTGTTCTGGTCTTGAAATCTTTTTATATTAGAAGAGTTTGACCTGTCTCTTGCCAGCCACAGTTTGAAGATAGGTGAAGATGCGTTGCACTGCCTCAATTTCCAACTCCCAATGAGACCGGAAAAAATACAAAGTGAGCACTCAGCTGAATAACAGGTCAGGTTTATTGCAGGGTGGTGCAGCAGGGGAACAGCAAAGCCGAAGAACGGTGCGTTCGTGTGGCTTTGCTGTTCCCCTGCCTGCACCACCCTGCAATTAAAACCTGCCTGTTATTCAGCTGAGTGCTCACTTTGTATTTTTTCCGGTCTCATTGGGAGTTGGAAATTGAGGCAGTGCAACGCATCTTCACCTATTCTCCTGCTGCTATCTATCTGGATGATGAACTGACGCCCTGGATATCTGGAAGTCCTGCAAGCACTAAGGTAACAGGGCCAGAGCGCCCCTACATATATGCAATGTTTACCAGTGCCTCTGTTCATTTATATTGGTTAACTAGGGGGGGCTGTTATGGTGTTCAACTGTGGTGGTCATGTGGACCCCACTAGACTCCTAGCCCGCACCTGATAATTGCCATATCATTCATGGACTGTCCATTTACAGTAATATTACAATATATATATTGAGGAACTTTGACCAATTTGGACGCATCACTTTTCTCTTGTTTCCAGCCACAGTTTGAAGCTGGTGCTTTCTGAGCTCATTTTATTTCATGTACTTTGAAAATGTGAAGAAAAAAATAATAACTATATGAAGGTTACTTGTAACATTAAACAATTGAATAGACTACATTATAACTATAAAAAATACTGTAGCGTGAAAAATATATGTAACTTGTGTGATTTGTGTAGTAATTCAAAAGTGTTCCTAATCCACAGTTTCTGCTGCACAATGATATCTGTTCTCTGTGTTACTGGAAATTGAAATTGCCTAAATGGTTTTTTTTTTTTTTTTTTCAAAATGATGGTAACCTGCATTATATCAAAAGTTTAAGGAGCAATATACTGTAGGTTGAAATAATATTTTCATTAAACGATTTCCAGTGGCTTTTATAACTATATCACCCTTTAAATATTTCACACTTGGTATTGCTTTAGTGGCAAATATTAATAATGTAATAAGTAATGCTGTATTACTACTAGCTCATAGTACTAGCACATTTAAATTAATGTAACATTTGAATGGCAAGCAACTTCAATAGTACTGTGCACTGTATATGCAGGAGTTTTTCCCTTTGCTTTGAGTATTACTGATTGAAACTTAGACCCATTTTAACTATAATGCAAAGCCTTACAGTAGGTCACTTTATGGCACAGTCAGTTGAATGGTCCCTAAACAGTTTGCTGCCAGTGGGCCCTGCAACCAAGCTTGCCACCTTCTATTAAAGTCCAGAGACTTTTTGCAATTACATTTTTCTCATTTATTTTATTTATACATTTATTTCTCTTACCTTCAGCAGTGACTGCAGCAGAGGTGGCTGCATCTCCCCTTGCTAGGCTCCGTCAGCATGGCTCTGCGACGTCAAATGTGTGCGTTGCCATAACAATCTGATATCACGTGACATCGCAGCGCCATGCGGTGTCAAGTTGCCATGACAATGGGACGCCTTATTGCGCTGAAGCGGCACCTGATGCACCGTTGTCATGGCAACGCGATGCCGCATGACGTCACGTAGCATTCCATCGTCATGGCAATGTGGTGCCATATGACGTCGCGGAGCAATGTTGATAGGATTTGCAGAGGGAGATGCCGCCACCGCACACACACACACACATACTCTTACATCACTAACGTCTATCTATCTGTCTATCTATCTATCTATCTATCTGTCTGTCTATCTATCTATCTATCTATCTATCTATCTATCTATCTATCTATCTATCTATCTAATTCCCATGCTGTTCTTAAAAGCTGTGTTAACAGTGAGCATTAGCTTATAAGGGTTCCATGTAAAAATGGATTTCATGCAAAAGGTGACAAGGTGTGCTCATTTGCATGTCATGTCCCAGATTCCCTTGCTGCAGTGGAAGCACTGTATGCTAGGTGATAATGATGAAAGGCAAGGTTGCAGACCTGTCTAAGATATGTGAATGTGCTCACAAGTGATCTTTTTATTTTCTACTGTACATGCTGTACGGTGGAGTTTTCTTGTCGCCTTTTTCACCCACCATGACTTAAAATGTGTATGATATATATATGGAAAAACGACAAACAAAAGCGCAAACTCCATAGCACGTAACTGCTTAAAAATAAAGATACATTTATTTAAAATATCAGCAACCCATAAGAAATGCACTTACAGGATTTTAAACAGAACCATTAGTGGGAGAGAAATCTCTATTGAGGTCATCTGCGATGGTAGGGGGAGACCCAGGTAGGCAGAGTGGAAATACACAGCCTGTAGCCACAATAAACTCCTACCACGAGTTAGCAGCAAGTTGTAGAGGTATTCAGGGCCTTATTCAGAGAGGGTTGATAAAAAAAATCGCCAGGGAATTTAAAATGCCGTTTTTTGGGTGTTGCTATCACGGTATTCAGAAAGGCTCGATTACCAGTGATAGCAAAATTCCCAAAACGGGCGAGTTGCTGCCAGCGACAGCATCGAGCCTCTGAAAAGGCCTAAACCGACGATTCATTTCTGCTGCAGAGAGAGCTGCTCTGAGAGAGCCGCCTCTCACAGCGGAAATGTCGCCCGAAAATTATTTATTTAAATATACATTTCTTTAATAGTATAGATGTGCAGGGGGTCTCCGGAGCTGAACCACGTTGGTTTTATGTCCGAGGACCCCCTGCTTCCCGAGATACAGGCCCCTTTATGGGGTGCAGGTATCTCCTATGCAAGGAAATGTCCCGGTCACGTGACGCGGGACATTTCAATGCAGAGGGATATCGGCACCCCATAAAGGTGCCTGTATCTCGGGAAGCAGGGGGTCCCCGGACATAAAACCAACGTGGTTCAGCTCCGGAGACCCCCTGCACATCTACACTATTAAAGAAATGTTATCAATAAATATTTTAATAAACACAATATACACCCCCCCCCCCCCGCCCAAACCCATACAGTACAGTAATGGGCAAAATAACTATTATCCAGATATGGATAATAGATTATTTGCCAATTATTAATCACTGCATTAGCATTAGCATACAAAAATAAAGTAAATAAATACAGTTATACTTACCACAACTTACCACAACAGCAGGTCCCTCTGTCCTCCGTAGCAAGAAAGCATATATACATAATAAAGACATTCTAATGGCCCCTAACCCCTTAATCACCTTAGCGGTTACTTAGTCATTAAGGGGTTAACCCACCCTAACCCGATACCAACCCGGGAGGCCTAAGCACCCACCCCGACTGATTATACCCACCCTATACCCATTGAGTAGTACAGTGGTTCATCATAGCCATATAATAATAATATGGGCATGATAAGCCTCTATAGCACTCAATGGGCACCCTAATTACAATACATTAATACACAAGACACATAATAATAAAACCTAACAAACTCCAAAAAAACACACTTCACTAAATAAAAACAGTAGCCAGCTAATCCAATCAATAGAAGCAATTACAACATCAACAATGATTTAATTCAACCATTACCCAATCAAACCAATTAATTCCTAAACCAACTCAAAATGAATAGTAACACTAACCAATCCAAACAATGAATTACTCCAACATTAATGAATGTAACCTTTAAAACTCAAAGAAATAAATTAAAACAATCTCTGAAGTAACCATAAAACATATTAGCTAACATAATATAACATTAAGTACAAGCGAACACCAATCGCAAACCTTTTATTATATTAAGCATGAACAAGATAACAATCACATCCACATAATAAACTGCAATGAAAAAAAGCAATAACACGCAAGAAATGCCCCCCAAATATTGTCATAATAATTTATTAATCTGTACCCTAAAGAGGTACCGATTAATATATTATCAGTCAATGTGCCTCCCCTAAAAAAATCATAAAACACATCCAAAGATTAAACCTGTAAAAAGAGACATTTACAAACATTGAATATATTACTTACCATTAGAAGCGATGGCCCTCCGACTCCCGGGGAAACAGGAAGCTCACGTACCTTGAAGGCCTCCAACAGCATCCGATGCCATCCGCCATGAAGATCCGGCTCAGGTACCCCAATCTTCTTTTTTCTTTCTTTAATCACCTTCTTCTGTCTTCAACTGTAACCATTTCTTGTTCTTATCTTCTTTCTTCATCTGTCAATCCAAAATACCCCATGTTAAATCCCAGCCGATGCTGTTTCGTCGGCTTCTTGGGCTCAAATGAGGCGTCACGGCCTTAAATATGGCTTGTGACGTCACATTTACCCTCAAAATGGTTAACAGCCACCTGATTGGCTGTTAAAACCATGTTCCGACGTAAAATTTTTTTTTTGCCGTGACGTCACTTAAAGGGAATGATGCCAGCCAATCAGAATGGCTGTGCTTCATTTGCCTTTAACATGACGTCACGAAGCCGGCGTCACATGGTATTTCAGCTAATCAGATCATGGGAACAAATTCCACACTCTGATTGGCTGAACTACGTTGTGACACAGCGGCCATCTTGGATATAGTGACGTCATGTTAAAGGGAATGATGCCAGCCAATCAGAATGGCTGTGCATAAAATTTGAAATGTAAATCTGATTTGCATAGCATTGTGAGAATTGAAAGTTAAAAAAAAAACTTTAACTTATTCATGTTGTTTTGACATTCATTCTTATACGGTGGGGGTGGGGTTGTTGTCAATGATTATGATTACCAGGAATGTGAATAAATATTTATTTTATTTCATCAGGAACAAAAAAATACAAATATAAAAATAATCATGAATAATACATAATGCAGTCTTTATTAAGTTCTTCTGGC
This sequence comes from Ascaphus truei, assembly GCA_036426205.1. Taxonomy (NCBI): domain Eukaryota; kingdom Metazoa; phylum Chordata; class Amphibia; order Anura; family Ascaphidae; genus Ascaphus; species Ascaphus truei. The sequence goes on along the minus strand of CM071568.1, from coordinate 87,098,645 downwards.
AGATTGAAATTGGATAAACATTTAGAAAGCATTTGTAAAACATGGAGAAACATGAATTATGCACATTTATAAGAATATTATGTAATAATATATACTCTAATGTATAATATATATATATATATATATATATAGTAATATTATTTTTTCCGTCTTTATCTTGTTCTTCATTCTGTGTACAGTACAGTAGTTCATTGAGAGAGGAGAGGTTTTGTGTACATCAATACTGCTATTTATATACTGTACATTTGACTGTACAAACAGATTAGAGTGGACACAACACCCCACCTCCCCCCAGGCCACCCTTTTTTCCTGAAACGACAAGAAAACAAAAAATTAGTGCAGTTACTGTATGTGCGTACTGTATTATGACATTGTGTGATATGTAGTACTACTTTAGATGGCTGGTGCTGCTTTCTCTGAAAAGAAAAAAAATGACCAGTTAGTAGGCAGTTACTGTACTACTGTCAAACTAGTCTACTGTATACTGGAACCACTGTACTGTATACTCTGGCTACTGTTAAATACAACTGTATGTAACCTGATGGCTGATGCTGCTCTCTCTGTAAAGAAAAACCTGTAACTACTGTACAGTATACTCTGACTATTGGGAAAGAAAAAATCTGTGCCATACTTACCTGTATCATACTGTACTTACAATACTACTGCACAGTACTACTTTCCTGATGCTTGCCCATTACGCGCGATGACAATGGGCAACACAGTCGCAATATGGTCTATATATTTATTGTAGCTTTCCACGGTGAGTACATCTTTCCAAAAACTCATTATGCCTTTCAACAACTCGTCCTTTTTGGAGGGTTTTGCCACTTTCCGGATATTGTCCCCCCTTTCAGGCTCCCGTAAATACCATCAGAATTTCCTCAGGAGTTGACATATCCCTGTGTACCTCTTTCCTTCTGGAAAAATATTCAATCTTCTTTTTGAATCTATTGCATCTATCATCACATTCTCCAGGTGAAGTTATTTTCACAATTTAGGGGTAATTCATTAAACTGTGTTTGTGCCATTGAGTTCAAGAGGAGTTAAAGTGCGATAGTGCCCCAATGGACATTATACAAGTGTAACACACTTTCCACCGCCCCCCCCCCCCCAACTGCAGATAGGGACCATGTGGGGAAATCTACATGTATTACCAGGTGTGGTGCAATACCTAGGGAAAGAGAGTCAAGGGGTGCTCCAATCTTGTGACAACTAAATCAACAGTTAGCAATCTTCATGGACCCCCAATATAGCAGTGTGGGTATGAAATGAATTGGCCTGTGAGTCACTCATAACAGCATGTAGAATAATGTCCTCATGGTAGTTTAAGCAGTCCAAGTTAGAGTACTCAACTATAATGGTCAAACATAAAGATATATAATCCTTACCCACTTCTGCTGTCTGTAGGGGTCCGCTGTGGCGTGCCAGCCATGGATGAAATCCAGGTACATGTAGAACAAAGAAGCAAAAGGCGCACTGCCAGGGAGTCAGGTGGTGCAAAAGTAAAATCCATTTATTTCAGAACATCTCTGATAACAAACATCACCCCAGGGGGGCAACAAACAACCTCCTACGCGTTTAGGACGGGTAGGTCCTTTATCAAGGAGTGTGGGCTACCTGTCAGGCTCACAGGAGGGCTGAGCCTCCACTCATGGGAACCTGGGGTGTATCCTGGAATGTAATTAGATCGCCTCCACCTGTGCAGGATCCTAGAGTGTAGAATAACCCCTGACACAGGACCCACATACAGTAGCCACATACACCGAGTATATATAAACAGTTTAATGTAATTTTGGTATATTGTGTTCTGTTCTTATTCTGCATACAGTAGTGTCACCCTGTAACACTGACCCCACTGGCCCGTAACCTATCCCAAAGTGTCCCGAGAGTTCCCCACTCACCCCAGTGTGAGACAGCACTGCCCACTATGTTGAGATGAGGGTTGGTGCACTTGGTGTATGGTGAAGGTACCTGCCGGGTGTGTCCACACCCGGGCGCGCAGATGAGCTGTACTAGGAAATTATCCCTTGATCCAGAAGATGATCCAACACGCCTCCGCTTCAACGGTGGGTAGCTCCCACCTGGAGGGATCCACTATTAGAATGTCTCTGCCTCTGATGCTACCGAGGGTAATTCACCAACACAACAGTGGCCAGGATTCCCACACTTCCTGGCTGTGACCCTCACTGAAGCTGGCTCTACAAGACCCTGTCCTTATCCTAGGGGGCGTCCCTGTTGCAGCCACAAGCTGAGGGTGAGTTCAGCCTAGCTGGAGCCCAAGGGGAGATCTCTGGCCTAGTGCAGGGGCTACTTGCCTCCCTGCACAAACACACCCTCCCCTCTCTGTGTCCCAGCTCCAACTGACTCTCCTCTCACCTGCGGGTAAAATGTATCCTTCTGCAGCAGGAGAATCTGGCTCTTCCATTGGCTCCCTGACGTCACCTGGGCTCCAGCCCCTGGGGCTGCTGGGAGTTGTAGTCCCTTGTGGACCTCTTTCCTATTGGGGCCGCGTGCGCTATCTTTAACGCGCATGCGCGAACTGGTAATGGCCGCCGCTACTCTTCTCTGCGCAGGCGCAACCGTGTAATGGCCGCCATGTCGCGCAAACTTCTGCGCATGCGTGACTCTTGCGCTAACCTCAATATGGCCGCTGCAACTCCTGACACTATGCTGTGCATGCGCGACTACACTGCGCATGTGCAACCGCATCAAACATGGCGGTGCCCTGTGGCGGACGTGATCGCCTCCATAGCTGCCCGACATGTTGCGGGGTTCCCCGCACCCTGGCGGAGGTAAGGGGGCCCAGGGGGAACCCTGCTACATAAGTTTAATGAATAATCACCTTAGTGTAAAGAACATTTACATTTAAAGCCTCTAGGGTAAAAAAAATTCTGTTACACGTTTCTTGTGTTGACCTTTAAAAAATCGGTTAATTGTAATAATTTCTCCCCCCTTAGAAAATCATTATCCAAAAAGAACAATCTAAATGTAGGTCTCTTCTTACATAAGACCTTCCATTGTCTATCATTCTGTTGTCTTTAAATATATTATGACAACTCGGTCACATTTCCGGATTTTTGCTCTCACGGTAAAAGCAGGAAGTAAAAGACCTGTTAGCAGGTTTATTCATAAAGGCATACTGTAAAATAAATCAGTAATAAAACAAAATGAATAGCTCCTCCCTGAGCACTAACTACACAGTACACATTTTGCTCCTAACTATCCCAAACTACTACCCCATTTACCGGTTAAACAAAACTCAGGGATAGCTGAATCACAGGAAGATAGCTGAATCACAGGAAGTGTAACAAAATCAGACTAAATTGGCCATACTTAAAGCTCCTGAGAAAATTGTTTTTGGGTAAAAAGTTGAATATACAGTATATTTAATGCCAATGTTTTTCTTCTCTGTGTAATTTTACTAATTTTACTTTATTAATATTGATGTCACAGCGCAATTGTCCTGCTTTTGAAAATGTCAGTCTCATGGCTATTCTTATATTTATGTCTGATATGGTAAATCTGTGATGCTTGATACTGACAGAGAAAGGGTTGCAGGATAAAAGAAGTCCTCCAAAGTAAATCACTTATATGCACACCACTATTCTAAAATATAGCATTTATTAGAAACCTTATTAAAACATAAATCACTACATATACACTATATATATATACTGCACCGACACACTTTATTCGAGCAAATACCCAGTATGTACCTGGCAGATACCTGGAATGCGCCGCTCCTCACCTCTGACAAGCCCCGTTGCGTTTGCCTTCCCAGCCTGGGTTCATGCCTGGCTGACGGGCGGCTGATCTGTTAAATGATAATGATTAGGATTTAATAGGCTGCAATGCTTCGCGTGTCTACCAGATGGCATAAATTCATGAATTGTAATGCAGTATATATATATATACTGTGCAGTATTGCAGCCAGCGGAATAAAATGCTTCAATCCCTGCCTGGAAAATAACCCAATGCACTCGGGCAGAAAACAGTCACAAACCTCAATACACCCGGGTATACCCGAATTCGTGGGACTAGCCGAGCTCGAATAAAGTGTGTCACCAGTGTACACACACAGTAATGTGGGCTGCACACAAATAAAGAGCCACAGACCAAAAATAATAATATATACTTATCAGAAATCTAGGTGCTTGCAGACATTATTATATTATATATATATATATATATAATAGTGATGCCCAAACCACGTTGCAGTCTCTTTTGTACCAATTTAAGGCCGGAAACACTATTTTCAAGTAGGGGTTTATTTACAGGGATTAAATCAGACAACGGGCCCACCGTCAATTTAAGAAAACGAAATAATAAAATCAAATCCTATTCCCGTTAGGAATACTAACTCACTTTCCTTCTGTCCTCTCTAAAGACCGCTGGGCAACCATACTGGTTCCCAGCTAAAACATGCCCGGCATATACACCAATGTAACTGTCTTTTCATACAATAGGGGTTTTGCTTATCTATAGTCCTTATGGAGCAGATGTCACCGCTTCAGCACCATCTGTCTTCCTTTTCTTCGTTAGGGAACTCAGCCCCACGTGAGCTCAGAGCAACTCCTGTAGGTCCTATGTAACCAGACGTCACTACTTCAGCACGACTCTCAACAGTGTCTCTCACTCTTTACCAGCTTCTTTAATCAGCTTCGGCAGCTGGGGAGCACTCCTGTCTCCCCCCTTCTCTGGAGAAAAACAGTCTCTCTCTCTGCATGGCATCACTCTGTGTTTGCCTTAAACACTTCATTATTCACTGAAGGAATCCATCCTGATTAATTTTCCAGCAGGTGAACAGCTATTCCAGAGAGGATTAACTCTGTGTGCTGCAAAAATCTTATAGCTGCCCTATTCAGCCCCTAGAGCAGGGGTGGGGAACGTCCGGCCCGCGGGCCGTGTAAGGCCCGCAAAATCCTTTGGTCCGGCCCCAGGGAAACAAGCCTGCAAGAATGGTTTTAAAAAAAAAAATTTAAACTCCCCCTTTCTTGATTGGCTGCCCGTGCTGTCACTCTGCCAAGATTTTTTTTTTTTGGCCCACCTCTTCCTACAGCACTGCCCCTCTCCCTTCTCTCCTCCAGTAATGCTGGGCTCCTTAGGCTCCGCCCCTCTGTCCCTCCCTTTAGGCTCCGCGGGCCTGCCAGTCTCACAGCTGCAATGGCTACCTATGCTGCTCCAGCAGCCCATCCACAGGCTCCAGGTAACCCACATGCCCTCTTATACACCCCTCCCAGGCACCTTACCCACCCCAAGGGGGAGAGGCCTTATTTTTGTGTGTGTTTGCAGAGGTGGGCTTATTGTGAGTGTGTGTGTGTCACTGTGTGTGTGTGTCAATGTCACTGTGTGTGTGTGTGTGTCTGGCACTGTGACTGTGTGTGTCTGGCACTGTCACTGTGTGTGACTGTCACTGTGTGTCTCTGTCTGTCTGTGTGTGTGTCACTGTCTCTGTGTGTGTGTGTATCACGGTCTTTGTGTGTGTCACGGTCTCTGTGTGTCTCACTGTCTCTGTGTGTCTCACTGTCTCTGTGTGTCTCACTGTCTCTGTTGTGTGTCCGCATGTCCTGTGTGTCTCACTGCTCTGTGTGTCTCACGTCTGCTCGTGTGTCCTCACTGTCTCTGTGTGTCTCACTGTCCCTCTTGTGTGTGTGTGTTTGTCACTGTCACTGTGTGGGTGTGTCTCACTGTCACTGTGTGTGTGTGTGTCATGTCACGTTGTTTGTGTGTCACTGTCTGTGTGTGGGCAGCACGGCTGAGTTGATTAAGGACCTGAGAATCACCAGGGCGTCGCGGGTAAGTGCAGTGCTCTGGGGGGGAAGAGGGTTTAAGAGGAGTGGGGGATGGGGGGGTATAAAGAGGCTTGGGGGATTGAAGAACAGTCTGCGGTGGGAGAACCCCTCACTACTGCCTCTCCTCCTCCTCCCCACACCGGGCAGCATTGTGGAGGGTACCTGCTCCGATCCTCCCCTCTCTTCCGACCCAACGTGCACTTACACGCCGCCCTCCCCCCACCCTGCCGTGTAGCATGTTGCACCTGCTCTGACCCCCCTCCCCCCCCCCTTGCCACTTAACCACGGTCTCCTTCTCCCCACACCAAGACACAGTTTGCGGAGGGCACATGCTCCGATCCCCCCCCGATAGAGTTTCCCCTCCTCCCTCCCATGTGTGTGTCTGAGAGAGAGAGTGTGTGTGTGTCTGGTTGAGTGTGTGTGTGTCTGAGAGAGAGTGTGTGTGTGTCAGAGAGAGTGTGTGTGTCTGCAAGAGAGAGTGTGTGTGTGTGTCTGAGAGAGTATGTGTGTCTGAGAGAGTGTGTGTGTGTGTCTGAGAGAGTGTGTCTGAGAGAGAGTGTGTGTGTGTGTGTCAGAGAGGGAGAGTGTGTATCTGAGAGAGGGAGAGTGTGTGTCTGAGAGAGGGAGAGTGTTGTGTAGAGAGGAGAGTTTGGTCTGAGAAGGGAAGTGTGTGTTCTGAGAGAGGGGAGAGTGTGTGTCTGAGAGAGGGAAGTGTGTGCGAGAGGGTTTGAGTGTGTGCTGAGAGGAGGGAGAGTGTGTGTCTGAGAGAGAGTATGTGTCTGAGAAAGAGTGTGTGTGTCGTTAGAGAGAGTGTGTGTGTCTGAGAGAGTGTGTCTGAGAGAGAGTGGTGTGTGGTGTCTTAGAAAGAAAGAGAGAGAGAGATAGTGTGTGTGTTCAGAAAAGAGAGAGTTGTGTGTTGAAGAGAGAGGGGTCTGAGAGAGTGTGTGTCTGGGAGTGGGTCTGAGATGTCTGAGAGTGAGAGTGGGTCTGAGAGTTTGAGAGTGTGGGTCTGACATTTGAGAGTGGGTCTGCAGTTGAGATTGGTCAGAGTTGAGAGAGAGTGGGTCTGAGATAGAGAGTTGGGGCGATGAGTCTGAGAGATGTGGTCATGAGAGTTCTGTGGTGGGTCTGAGAGTCTTGAGAGTGGGTCTGAGAGTCTTAGAGTGAGGGGTCTGACAGTCTTGAGAGAGAGTGGGTCTGAGGTCTTGAGAGAGAGTGGTCCTCTGAGAAGTCTTGAGAGAGAGTGGTTCTGAGAGTCTGAGCAGAGTGGGTCTGAGAGTCTGATGTGTTGAGAGTCTGTGGTGCTGAGAGACTGTGGGTCTGAGAGTCTGTGGATCTGAGGTCTGTGGTCTGAGATCTGTCGGTCTGAAGAGAGTGGTCTGGAGAGGTGTGTTGAGAGAGAGTGAGTCTGAGAGAGAGAGTGGGTCTGAGAGTCTGAGTGAGAGAGTGGGTCTGAGAGTCTGATTTCCCTACCCTTTGCCCGATTTCTGTGCGTGTGCGCGTGTGCACAACACCAACCCACAGTCAGTCATAGTCACCCACCACCCAAGAGTCAGTCAGTCCCCAAGAGAAGCAGTTCATCCATCACATAGTGGTGAGTTCAATGTTTGACCAAATCAGCAGGCTAATTTTTTTACTGCACAAACACAGAGTGACTCGTCGCTCTCTAGTAGTATATGGAGATTAAACCCTCGTGCTTAGGGAATTATAACAAACACTTGGACAAGTGACTAAAGAAGTCACTAAAAGCCCTAATAATAGCACTAAGAGTCACCATACATTGATCTGTATGTGGAGATGGATATCAAGTGAATCACTAGGACCAAAAAGGAGGTATAAACCTCCAGCCAACGGACTACAAACACCAATTAAAACCAAAAATACATAAAATTTTATTAAATAAATGACCGACGCAACTTAACAACTATGGGGAACAAATATAACACACACAGGATTTAAAATCCTCACAGACCGAACGGTGATGGGCTAGTAAATGGGACAGTTTATGTGTTAATCACATTTGTATCAGATAAACTACCATACTGCTGAAGGTATTGGTGGTATGGTTGAACTCGGGGTATGGTGACCGTCAACCTGACGCCACCAGAAAGAACGTCTGTATGGGCAGGGACATGCAGCGAAGGTAGTATTCCTCCATACACAACAACACGCTGCTTTGGTTATGCGGTAGCAGTCTGGACACTAGAGAAAAGTTAGTCCGATTCTAAGTCTATTCTGTCCAGTAAGTTACATCACTGTTCCTGTGTCCTTATGTTTGTTTTCTGTTGTTGGGGCATACCCCCGTTTATTGCGCTACAATTTGTATTTACATATACACACGGGTAGTAAACAGTTATATCTCCAATAAGGATTCATGCTTGTTGTATACTTATAATATGAATTTCAGTTACCACCACATATCGTAAAACAGTGCTATTGCGACTTTAAAGCAGCTATATACCTACCATTCAGCAGTAGGTGTATTTATCTGAACAACAATGTGTATTAACACATAAACCTGTCCTTTTACTAGCCCATAACCGTTTCGGTTCCGTGAGGATTTTAAATCCTGTGTGTGTTTATATTTGTTCCCCATAGTTGTTAAGTTGCGTCGGTCATTTATTTAATAAAATTTTATTATTTTTGGTTTTTAATTGGTGTTTGTACCGTTGGCTGGAGGTTAATACCTCCTTTTTGGTCCTAGTGATTTCACTGTATATCCATCTCCACCATACAGATCAATGTATGGTGACTCTGATGCTATTATTAGGGCTTTTATGACTTCTCTTGTCACTTGTCCAAGTGTTTATTAATTTTTTAAGTTGATATTTTGGATGGCCCTCGAATGATTTTATAAATATCAAAATGGCCCTTGGCAGAAAAAAGGTTCCCCACCCCTTGCCCTAGAGGGATGATATCACTAATATATATATATAGTATATTATATATATAATATATATATATATTATATTATATATACTATATATATATAATATATATATATATATATCTATCTATATCTCTCTCTATATCTTCTACTCTCCTAATATATCTCTCCCCCTTCTTCTCTCATCTCTCATCTCTCCTATTCTATACCTCTCTCCTATCTCCTCTTCTCTTCTTCTTTTTTTTTTATCCTCTATTCTTATATATATCTATTCACATACTACTGAGTAGAGTTATGGTGAGTAAAAACGTGAACAAACACCCTCCACCCAGTGAAAGCAAATTGCAAATACAACTGTATGCTCATCTGCATGTCTAGGCAGTCTGCAACCCCGCCTTTCCCCATTATCACCCCATCATACCACTTCCACTGCAGCAAGGGATTCTGGAAATGACATGACAAATGAGCACACAGTTGTCCTTGTTGCTCAACAAACCATTTTTAAACATGGTTCCCTATAGGCTTAAGCTTGCTGCATGGTCACAGCTTTGAGCACAAGCCACTGTGTGCTCATTTGCATGTCATTTCCCGAATCCCTTGCTGCAGTGAAGTGCGTATGCTGGTGATAATGGGAAAGGCGGGTTTGCAGACCTGCCTAAGACATGCAGGAGCATACGTTGTATTCTGCATATATATATATATATATATATATAATTATAGTTTATCTCTATACTCTCATATATATATATATATAATACAAGAAAAAAGAAAACAGCTGGCCCTAGTGCATTAACAAAATGGGGGATTATTTCATGAATAAAAAATAGGTAATGCCCACTTACAAGAAAACAGAGATAAAATTCACATAAAGGTATCTTTGCTCTTGATGTACTGTACCACTGTGGAGGTTGCAGATCGTCTGTGAGACCGCATGGGATAGCGTGGGAGCGCCCGTAAACCCCTTCCTGGTGTAGATGGTAAGCGTGTATATATACATGCAACACTAGCTCCGGTATTCAGAACACAACCAGGGGTGGAGAGGGCATGCGTAGCCTCCCACCAGCTCTCGTGGCAGGCCAAATGCTATCAACACAGCCTCCAACTGCAGCATCACCACCGGAGCAAAGAGTATCTCCTCAATACACTAAACTGCTCCTCGTGGTAGCGTGATGACGTATATAGAAAACAAAGTCAGTCAGCACTTCTATAAGCAAATCAATATTTGTAGGTGGCAGTCCCATCAGAAAATTCAAATATAACAATACCGTGTTGATTCCACGAAATCAGAAGACCACACACAATTCCCAAGTGAGTAAAGAGAAAATTGATAACAAGGCACACATTTCCAACGTTTCAGTCGCCCAAAACGGGGCTTTCCTCAGGGTAGCGCATGTAAAAACGTCCCGACGTACGTTTCACTCCCGTTATGAAGTTTCGTCTGGGACAATAAGCGAGGGCCTCGTAGATGTGATTTGAATACCGGGGCACTCATTGTATGGTGTGTAACAAGTATACTGTGTTTGTGCCATCATGTGGTGTTCTATGAGGCAGCAGAGGAGTGCACTTAGATAAAATATGCTCAAAATGCTTATTAAACTGCTGATGTTAATAATATAGGAAAGTGATGATAGATTTAGTTATAAATAAACAATCCTCTGGTATCTGCTAAATTTGTACTCACTAGAACAATTACAACTTTAACCACTGATCTTACCAACTGCCCTAGATACATAATCAACTTGATACCTGAACCCGATTCTGCTCTTGATTATTTCCACGTTCTTTAAACTCTGTGGCAACCGTGCTCCTCAATGCAGAAGAAGAATACAAGGGGCCAATCATCTGTGGATTACAATTGACCTTATTGCACTTTGCCATTTTAGGGATGTCTTGTGAAAAATATACAAAGTAACTGACACTACCAAGGAACTTAGTAACTACAGATGCCTGAGGAATGCATGCAAAAGGCAACCAAGACTTTCAAAAGCCCAATATTAATCTGACAATCTTCACTAAAATTCATCAAATCCAGGAAACTTCTGGAAGGTCATCAACAATATACAATATATTCAAGCCTTCTTGCCATCAACAACCATCCAATATCAAAAAGGGTTATACTACTCTGACAAACACTACTGACAAACACATTCAATGAATACTTTGCAGAGTGTGCTACTTCCCTATTATCAAAGTGGAACCTGAACTACAAACATGAAGTTCAATCTGGGAGAACCCCTATAGCCCCACTTTCTCCCAACATTTCTCACAATTTTCAATCTATCCCAGTACCTAAAGAGGAGATTACACAAGCGCTCCTCAAATTAAAACTAAGCAGCCAATGTGGACCTCACATACTGCAATCAAAGTTCCTACTGCTCTGTGCCCCAGCACCATAGCAGAGCAGCTACCCCCATATAGCTTAATCTCCCTCCCCAAGGCACCTCCCCACCAAACAACAAACCTAACCTCATCTCTAGAGTACTGGCTATTTGTTCTCACATGGGCATGGGCAATGATATTCGGTGTGGCATCTCCCAGACACATACTGAATTGCAATTACATAAACCCTACAAATAATTCTGCTGGTTGACTGTGGCTAGCCCTTGGGCGAGCCAAAGTGAACAGAGGGGATCAGGCGGGTGTAATCTTGCACCTCGTCATGATACCAAAAATAGTAAGCCTGGCTACTTCTGTATTTCTTTTAAAGTCACAATAATGTGAGAGTTGAAGTTGATGTGGTATTCAGTAGTTACATTTATTTTTTTTACTTGAAGACAATAGCAGGCCTTTTTGGACAACTTTGTTGCTGGTGCATCGACTGTCAGTAGAAATTAGGTCAATTTATAAACTGGGTTGATACCACAATATGAGAATAAAATTGCCCAAAAATTTTTCATTGAAGTTTGAGAATACTAGGACAATTTGATTACAAAATACACAAATAAATGGCGTTGTAAGGTTTTCCCTTGTTTCATTCCATGTTATAAATCTTTGTCCAATTAGGTTTAATCGCTCATCCCACAATGCAGTATAACATATAGCATTTTCCTCATTTTTAAAACAAAGCTATTTTACAAAATGAGTTCTCATACTGTATATCTCCATGGAAATATTTCTCAAAATTGTTGAGAGCTGTTGAGGTCTTGATGTCATATGTGTTATGAGAGGTTTCTTATTCTGTCTGCTTCAGTCATGTAAAGCAGTCATCAAACTTTGCTCACACTTATGTGTTAGGATGTGTGCAGTGTACACTGTGCATCTTAACGTGTTAAAAAATTAAATTGCTTCTGGCTTTCCAAATGCCTCCATTCAATTGTACTTCAATAAGTCAGTTCGTCAGTTGAACAAAGATGAAACATTTATAGTTTAATTTGTGTGATGGAATGGAGGCAAAGCTATGCAGCTGACAGGAAGCATATTAAATTAATTTTAATAGTCACAACTCACTATTTATTTATTTTTAGGAGAAATTACAGTAAGCATAATGTATTTAATAAAGGATGTTCTGTCGGTCAAAAACTGTTTTGCAAGTAGATTTCAAAGGTGCAATATAATGTGTAATGTTAATGATAATATGGTAATATGAATGTAGTTTATGTCATGTAGAATATACAATACTTTTAAAAAAAAGTGTGTGAGGTTTTTAATTTACTGAAATTTTCATTTAGAATTTTGCTCTGGATTGCATTCAACTTAGTTTTATATACTCACATTATTATTTTATTATTATTTATTACTAAGAAAACTACATTTAGTTTCCATATTCACTAGAGATCTCTGTAGTAGAAGCTCTGATCTAGCACCACCTTTTTACTATTATTCAATATGTTCAAATAACTATATGTTGCTAGTGCTATGTCCCCCCTCTTCCCTTCCCCCACATGTGCCCCCACCCCCTCCTCCATTTTTTCCTTTCCTAAATAGAGTCATATCTAATTAATTATTTACTTACCTGAAGTAAAGACAGTAATATTTTGAGAATTTGATGGCTTTTTTTATTGTCTTATTTTTGTCCTGTGAAAATCTTGTATAACACAGATGGAGGTACTTTTTGTTGTAATTATTGTATATTTTTGTGGTTATTGTTGTGTATTTATTTAATGTGGTATTCTTTTCCTGCATGTCCTCTGTTTATAGCCATCATGTGTTTGGATTGGGCATATGATGTCCATTCTTAAGTTTAATGAGCTTCAATTTTTGCTTGGGTTCTTTTTATGTATGTAAAGGTGTTGCTACTCTATGTGTAGTTGTCCTTATGCACAGCATCGGAGGGGGCATGCGCGTGCATGTATGCGTATGCACGTGCACGCATGGCTCTGTTATGTCATCGTGCCACTGGTGCTGAACCCCATGCACAACTATTTATTTTAGCTGTTACCATGGTGTTCCTCCTGGGTAAGGCTTGTTTTCGCGCGGGGCATCTTGCATCTGGGGTTGCATGCGTGTGCGTGACGTCATGATATTTTTGGCGTTAAACATCACACATTCATATTTAAAAGAGACTGCAGGGATGTTTGTTTTTTACCCCTTGATAAAGAAATTTTTTTTATGAAACGCCTAGGAGAGCTTTTGTACCTCCTTTTTAGTTATGTTTTCCCAATAAAGTAATTTGATCATTTTTTGACCCTACTCCCTTGGCTGTGTGCTGCTTTTTTTTGTTCTCTCTATACCTGGATCAATAAATATAGAGACAAATGAGAAAATATATTTACAAGACTAGAGCAAATACACATGACAGCATATACAGTATAGTACTGATTTTGTACAGTAAATGCTATCATACTGCTCAATACATTAACTTAATCTGGAACTGTTCAGATCCAGTTGATTCCACTGTTCCTAATGAATGTACAGTAGCAGATGTACTGTGTTTTGGGCCATTGTCTTGGAAGAACCAGTGACCAGATGTGAAGTATTCAGAAATGTAAGGTGCAGCCTGGAGATTGTCCACACACATGAACATTGAGTGGATTAATTACAGCACTAAGAACTCAAAGAATGTGTAAGATTTTTGCCAATAATACCAGAAAACCTGTGACCACTAAAAACACTTGCTAAGAATAAAGTAGGAAAATAAAACAAGTGGGGGCATCCAAAAATCCAAGGGGAAGAACTCTAAGACAGAAGAAGATGAAGAGGAAGAAGACGAAGACGAAGAAGACGAAGACGGCGAAGACGAAGAAGACGAAGACGAAGACGAAGAAACAAGTTAGAATTATAGCGATTGAGCTTGCCCGCAAAGCTTGTTCTGCACAAGGTACCTGAAGCATCATCGCACCAAGTTCACCCCATCAATGACTTACCACACCCCACTCCAGACCCAGCTCACCCCCTTTCATATCTATCACACCCCACTCTAGACCCAGCTCAACCCACCTTGGGCCTCTTGTACACCACTACAGATCCAGCTCACCCAACCTCGGACCCATCGTACCCCACTCAGGGCACATATCACCTCAACCCTAGCCCAGCACACCCCACAGAGGACCAAGCTTCAGTCTAACTTTAACTGCTGCTTTGTTCAGGGATAGCATGGCTTTGTCAATAGTTTTTTTCTGGGGACAATTGTGATGCTGGTATAACTTGCATACCTGTTGCCAGACCTGCCACTGATCCTACACAGATACCTGAGCAGGAGCAGACATGGGACTTAATGGACATAAAAGTTGACCTTGTGTTAGAGAGGATCATATAATGACGTGCATGGGCAGTCTTTATTCACTTGAATCACTGGACTGCTGCAAGAGAGACCACAACATCTGGAGGTAACCTCTTATCCCCCAATGTGCTTCCAAGCAATACCCACACGGTGGAAAGCCCATGCAACCCCTGCATCTTTTCTGGTTCATTCAGTGAACCTTTCTGGTTCATTCAGACATTTTGCCTTTGAGCCTCCATGCTACTGAAACTAACCAGCAAGAAAGTGGCATCCTAGAGCAGTTACCTGTTTTTTGTTTGCCAAAGCACACCTGTAACAACTGAACCATGGAGGAATAAATGCACCAGTGACCCAGACAGTAGGGATCCAGTAGATGCCATCCCTCTTTCCATAAAATGCATGCAAACTTTAAAAATGTATGCTATTTGCTGCAGGGGACAGCATGTGCTTTTTGAACTTTATGCCTAGTGGGGCAGAAATTTAAATTTTGATGGCTCCGGAGGTAAGAAGTCTATACCTTACAATTTGAAGAGAGCTATTTTAGATGCACTTGGGAAGCAATATAACTACACTACTGCAGATTTCGAGAAAGTAAAAAAACATATTTAATGGTCTGTTACAGCATCTAAGGACTGTGGGCTTGACTGAAACTGATAAAAACATGATTTAAAAAAAGAAATACTGTTTATTGTTTAATTATGTCTGTGAGTGCAACTCAGTAGTGTTCAATTGCAGAAAATGGGGTGTGCTCATTTTTAATGATGACATTGTTTTAATCCTTGTTTTAATTCTTAAACAAAAACAGAAAGGCCAGCGCAACATACAAAATGACACAACATATAGTACAATACTTCAGTGCTTATCTGCTCATGAGTATGGGTCATTTAGTTAAACCCTTTGGCCAAAAGGTTATAAGCCTGCAGCCACTTCACGGCATGACCAATCTGCAGGTCCCAACACTACCTGGCACAATTCTAATATACCTCTCTTTTCTGCTGGAGGAAGAAAGACCATACTGCGTCTGTGGATCATGAAAAAAACTGCTAATTGGAAAGTGGGGCAGGGTGAGCTTTAAACCATGCAGAGGAGGGACACACCTCCAAGCAACAACAGTTGCATTACCCATCAAGCGCCAGAACTCCAAAACCCACCGTCACATCATATATACAGCATATTAGTGTCAAAAAGCAGTGCTATTGAGCGTGGCAAGATATACAAATGTTTTAATTCTTGTTTTGCAAATTCTGAAGGTTATTCAATGTTAATAATTTGTTTCTGTAGAAATCACACCCAGTGACACAGAACATAACTATTGGTTAATTAAGGCAGGGGTGTGCAAACTGGGTGGGGGGTGCAACATTTTATGGGGGAAGGGGGGAAAGAGTGTATATATTCCTCTACATGCACTAGCCCCATTCTTGGCACACATTAGAAAAATACCTTTTAAAACTTTTAGGCACTTTGATCATGCTCAGCTTTATAACTTAGCTGGAGCATTCCCTGAACCCCTACACTAGGTTCAGTGTACCTGGCTATGTATCTGGGTATCACTGCTATATTAGGGAACACCTGCTACACTAGGGACTCTATGTAATTTTAATTTTTCAGCTTTTTTTATTGTATATTTTTTAATGTTTTTGCTTGCACATTAATTGCTAATGTATTTATCTATGCCCCTTTGGGTATAGATAAATACAGTGACTGGCAATTAATTTTTGGGCAAATGGTTGTTTTGAATTAATTGTTATGTTTTCTATTTCTGTGTATTGTTTTGAGAAAATTGTTATATTTTTGAAGGGCTTGTTTTTATTATATTTTAGGATTGTGTAGGCGTTTAATTTAGTTAATTGTTCTGTTGATTAGGGGTTTGATTAATTTGATTTTATTGGTGTTTTGGTGTCAGATTAATTTTAGGAATGTGTTGTTTCGGCTTTTTAGTTCTTTTATTCTTCTGGTGTTTAGGTGCTTGTGTATTTCTTTTATAGTTGTGTCTTTTTGGTGCTATTGTTTATTATTAGGTTGCCCATTGACTGCTTGAGTGACTTATCATGCCCATATTATATGGGCATGATGTACCACTGTGCCAATCAATGGGTAGAGGGTGGAGATATTTGCCCCGGGGTGGGTGGTTAGGCCACCCGGGTTGGTAGCGGGGGAGGGAGGTTAACCCCTTATTTACTTTAGCGGTTATTAACCACTAGGATGATTAAGAGATTAGGGGCCATTAGATTATATTTTTTCTTGTTGTGTTCCTGCCAAAGGAGGACATGGACGCAGAGGATGGTGATGAGGACAACCTCCATCCTGGCAGGGGTAAGTATGAAGAAATGTCTGGGAAGCGCAATATGTGAAAAGAAATACAATTCGTGATAGTGCAATATTGTTAAAATTAAAATCTGGATTTAATATCTTGGCTCAATAGTTAATACTCACAAACGTGAGAGGGTATAGGGCACATAAAGGTATCTTTTAAGATGCTGCTCACTCGGTGGACAGGAGATGCAGAACTCAATGTTCCCCCAGATATGTGGACTCCCAAGCACCTTAATAGAAGATACAACTGGACATAGTGCAGACCGTCTGAACAATTTATAATGGATAAGTGAAAAAGGGAGTTACACTCACATGGTATCAGTTAAAAACAAGCATTTAGATCTCTCTGGATCTCGTTGGCCAGATGGATGGTGTCTCCTCTTCCCCTCTCTCGTGGCGTGCGTTCCAGCGGTGCGTTCCACTCAACCGGAAGTGATGTCATCCGCTACGTCCACTTCCTGGGGTTTCGGCCGGCGCTGAAGAAAAACGTCACTCTACGCGTTTCACCACATAGGTTTCATCAGGAGTGACGTTTCAGTGGATAGGGGCGGTGTATATACCCTAATTCTGGGTCTCATTAGTCAGAAAAACACCTGATACTACTTTAACTCATAGTATACATCTGTGGCTATAATGAGCTATACAAAAATGCTATCTCTCTATTGCACACATATGAAATTTATAAGTTAACTCATATATGTTGTGCAAATAACATTTTTGGTATACAGTTCTTAAAAATACATATTATTTATACAATCATTTTAAAATACATCAGGTTTGTTAAAAATATATATTTGGTTAAAAATATATATATACTATTTAATCTTCAGTGCAAATATTAACAATAAAAAATGTATAAACTTTCAATATAAAATACACTGCCTAAAAACACTTTAAAATAGTTAAAACAGGTATTGCAGAGAAATTATCTCTAAACTGGAGGTATATATGTGGAAAGTGCTGGGCAAGAGGCATATTTCTAAAAAATGGAAAGATAAAATGTTAGTGCATTATAAAATCACAGAAAAGGTTTAAGATCAAATTCTAAATTCAAACCAGATGGAGATATAGTTTTTAGTTCGAACATCCAGAAGGATTCCCTTTTCACACACACACATACACACTCACTCACTGTATTAATCAATATTTAGCTTCCATCTTTTGCAGGGCTACATTACAAAATGAGAATTTAAAAAAAAAAAAGACATTTCAGCATAAATCTATTATCCGGGATTAAGTACAGAAGAAACCAACGTTATTGCAGCCCACTGCTGGTTTCTTCTGTACAGGCATACCCCGCATTAACGTACGCAATGGGACCGGAGCATGTATGTAAAGCGAAAATGTACTTAAAGTGAAGCACCACCTTTTCCCACTTATCGATGCATGTACTGTACTGCAATCGTTATATACGTGCATAACTGAGGTAAATAACGCATTTGTAACAGGCTCTATATTCTCCCGCTTGCGCACAGCTTCGGTAAAGGTAGGTAGCCGGTATTGCTGTTCAGGACGTGATGACAGGCGCATGCGTGAGCTGCCGTTTGCCTATTGGGCGATATGTACTTACTTGCGAGTGTACTTAAAGTGAGTGTACTTAAAGCGGGGTATGCCTGTACTTGGTTAAAATAACATGAGCCCATTTATAGACCGTAATTGTATTATTTTTACCATCACAACCTTCTTGTGATGTGTACTTTTTTGTAGTTCCAAATGTCTGTCATATACATTGAAGGATACATTACACACAGTTATTTTCTAAAGGTTTATTGTCACGATTAAAATGCAAAACATGTTACACAAACAAAACTGTTATATTTTTTTCTCATATGAACTATATATAAACAAATGTTAGATTCTTTTCTCAGTTTATAACATTGTGTCATGTGTAGGCTAATTTGTAGGAGTTTTGTAGAGCCCACTTTCTTTATTGCAAGCCAAAAGAAAAATTAAACTTAATTTAGTACCCTCTAGAATAATGTAATTGACATACTGTAGCAAAGAAACGGCTGTTATAAAATGTTCTATCATTTGGGGTTGAATATTTCTTTGCTACTTGTTGTAAATCAGGGCACTGAAGGACTATTTTTTTTATTTCAGTGTTCGGAAAGCCGTCTAGAAATGCTGTCCGATGTCAATCTTTGCTGAACAATCTCCTGTTGCATCAATTGGAGTGGCATGATAAGCTAAAAGTGCATGGTAAGAATAATTTTGTTTCTATCTTCCTTTTGCTGTTTTAACTGCTCTTTCAGCTATCTCATTACCCATTACCTTGTGGTTCCTAACAACTGATGGTGACATGAGCAAAATGTTTAATTGTATAGTACTAGCACTGAACAGAGGTTCATTAGCACTTACAAAGGTTTCTGGTATGCCAGATATGACAAATATGCTTTTTAGCTTCAGAATCAAAAAGTCACTTGTGGGTTTACCTAATCGCAAGCTTTAAAGTCATCTTAAGTAGTAATCAGGTATAATCAGGAAGTATTTCTCTATTAACTCACAGAGATCAGCTGCCAATAATTACCATGGTAATTCTATTGTTAGTTGCTATTAGAGGCTCGTTGACCTAATTCAATGCTGTATATACAGTATGTATATATTTATGTATATACCATCCAGGTACATAGCGCTTTACAATGCATGTTATATAATATTTATAACGCAATGGGAATAAGCGCTTTAGCCAAAACAATAGGAAACTTAGGGCTCTATGCAGTAAGCGCCGAAAAAGTGCAATCGCCAAGGGGTACCGATAGGCCTTATTTTGGCGATTTGCCCTCGCAGTATTCAGTAAGGGCCGAATCCATGCCGATCCCTGCCGAATCACTGTGAAAGCAAAACTGCCGATGAGCCTGTGCCGAAACAGCCTGTCTCCCGATAACCTGCCGATAGGCCGTTTCTGCCGATATGTGTTTGCAGCAGAGAGAGACCCGCCGGTCTCTCTGCGCAAACATCGGCAACATTAAAATTATTTATAAACAACTTTGACTCCTAGTGTACATGTGCAGGGGGTCTGAGGTGCTGGTATCCCTCTGCATTTAAAGGTCCCGATCACGTGACCACGGAATGTAAACAAAGCAGAGGGATACCGGCACCCCCTAAAGGGGCCTGTATCTCGGGAAGCAGGGGGTCCCCGGACCTAAAACCAAAGCGGTTCAGATCCGGAGACATCTACACTATGAATAAAATACATATATAAATAAACACTCATTTCTTACCTTTGCGGCTTTGTACTACGGTAACGAAGCAACATGAATGTTTTTTTAATAATAGTGTACTGTGAGCAGGGGGTCCCCTGAGCGTTGCTTTGTGGACCAGGGACCCCTGCTTCCCGAGTTACAGGCCCCGGTATGTGTCATCGGGTGGCAGTGTCGCCGCCATCTTTATAGCGTCTTATTCGCGCTGTGTCCGCTATAAATATGGCGACGACACAGTAACCGATGCCCCAAACTGGGGCCTGTAACTCGGGAAGCAGGGGATCTCAGCTCCGGAGACCCCCGGCATCAATCACAGACAGTAAAAAGGCCTGATTTTTTCTAAGTGTCGCCCTTGCCGATGCTTCTCCTCCACCAACTTGCCAACTTTAGTTGGCGGGACGAATTGCCGAAAAACTCTCCATTCTGGAGTGCCGATCAGCAGCAAAAAGCTGATCGGGGCTACCTTAATTCAGCCTAGTTCAAAAAGTACCATTAAGTAGCTTATCGGCATCTGGCTGCCGATAAGTTTTTATCGTCAACAAAAATTGCCGATTTTTCCCACTTATCGGCGCTTACTGAATCGGGAGGGCAAATTTGGCGAAAAAATGGCGATAAACGGCTTATCAGCGCTTACTGCATGAGGCCCTTAGTCCCCGACATGAAGAGCTTACAATCTAAGTGGAAAGTGGGGATAATTTACTGAGACAGTGAGAGGGTTTTTAGGTAAATGCTTCTGCAAGGGGTCAATGTCAGTGCATATGAGATGTATAGTATCAGTCAACAGAGCTAGGTCCTAAAGATGGAGAGAGAAGGTGCCAGTCGAATTTTGAGGGCATTCCAGAGGTGTAGGGCAGTGAGAAAGATTTTAGGAGGAGAGAGTTTTAGATACAAAAGGGGTTGACAGACGACATCCTTGAGCTGAACCCAAGAGTCAAACAGGTGTAAAGCGAGAAATTAGGGCTGACATGTAAGGAGGGGTAGAAGAGTGTAGAGCCTTAAAACAGAGGAAAATGTTGTAAGTAATACAGGATTTAATAGGAAGCCAGGATAGAAAGTTCAGCAGCAATGTCGCTGAGACAGTTTTTGGATGTACCTAATGTTGCCCCATTTAATTTGTAAGTCGCCTGTTTGTTCTTGTTTCCCAAATGCACAACTTTACATGTATCTGTATTTAACCTCATCTGCCATTTACCTGCCAAAGTTTCCAGTCTATCTAGTCCTTCTGGAGAGAAATTAAATCCTGCTCTCTAGCCAACCTCAAGGTCATTAATAGACAAGTTAAGAAAGCAGGGGTCCCATTACCGATCCTTGTAGTACTCTACTCGCAACATTAGCCCAACCTGAGAACGTCCCATTTACTGTATGACAAATTTCTGTTGTCTATCCTTTAACTAGTTTTCAATCCAGGTGCAACTATTTTTACTGATTCCAATTTCCTTTATTTTGTATACAAACTTCTAATTTGGCACCGTATCAAAAGAATTTGCAGAATCTAAGTAGACCACATCAACTGAATTGCCCTGCTCTAAATTCCTTCTTACCTCCTCAAATAAACTAATAAGGTTAGGTTTGACATAACCTATCCTTCATAAATTCATGCTGACTATTACTAATACATTTTTACACACTAGGTATTCCTGAATGCTATCCCATACTAATCCTTTAAGTAATTTCCCCACTATTGATGTCAGGCTTACAGGCTGTGATTTTGCTCAATTTTTAAATATAGACACCACATCTGCTTTATGCCACTCATGTGGAAATGGAGCTCTTGAATATTAAATGTAATGGTTTGGCTATTACCGAACTTAGCTTTTAAAGAACCCTTGGGTGCATGCCATTTGGGCCAGGTGCTTTATTATTGCGATGCACAGCAGTGTGTCAAAATCTCTTAGAGTCCCCACAACCCCATGTTACAAGAGGCCCTTGGGTAGCTGCTGGTACAAATGCTGGTGCTCTTATAATCAGTGTTATACTGTTGCAGGCCTGTCTCTTCACAAAGACTTCTGTACCCTTATATGAACGGAGGATCCCCTCTTTGGTTACTCACAACTCCCTTGGTTCATTAAGCTGCTGGTTTGCTTTCAAGTCCACAAGGGAAGCATGTCGGTTACCTCATCAGTCAGAACCCCTGGGTACTCCTCAGAGCCCGTTAATCAGTCTGCAGCGCTATTGGATACAGGGGGTGTTCTCTCCATGGTCTCTTTCTCTAGGTCCTTTCTTCTTGCAGTTTCATTCTGCTCTGCTGGGCTCTGCTCCCGCGCTCGTCCAGCTGTGCAGATTTTCCACCAAACTCCTCCTGGGGCATACAGAACGTAAATCACACTTTCATGCCCACCCCCTCTTTGCAACTTTTCTCTATTCTCTAGCCCATCCTTCTTCACCACTCTTCTTACTGTCTTGTCACCAGTCCTGTAGAAAGGAACCTGCTAGGGGGTAGCAAGCCTATGCACAGGGGGTTGTGGCTTCCTCATGTGACACTATTTTTGCAATGAATTCCTCCCTGGTAAATACAAAAGCACATCATTTGTTTAATACCTCAGTTTTTCTGTATCTCCAATAATTTTCTTGCCCATTTACACTGAAAGGGTTCTATATTTTCTTTTCTAATGTTTTTGTTATTAAGGTACATAAATAACTTTTTAGGGTTGATCTGACTTTCTGTTTAAATTCTTTTTTTCATTTTCAATTTTTGCTAATATGATTGTCCCTTTGCAACTTTTGTTACAATCCTTATCATTCTGATATGATGCCCCGTCCCTTCTGACGTTAAGAATCTACAGTACATGCCTGCCTCTTCCTTTCTCTTTTCTATCCTACCTGTTTCTTTAGCCACATTGGTTTAGACTTGTTTCTTTTATATTTATTACCCAAGGGTATACACTGATATGTGTACTTATCTAACAAAGTTTTAAAGACTGCCTATTTGTCTTTCACATTTTTCCTTGCAAAAACATCACCCCAATGTATTCCTTGTAGATTATTCCTCAGTGTATTAAAATCTGCCTTTCTAAAATTTTAAGTCTTTGTTGAACCCATGTAATACGTTTTTTGATCATTTATTCCAAATGTGACCATGTTATGATTACTGTTTTTTAAATGTTCCCAGACTTGAATATTTGTTATTATTTCTACATTGTTTGGAGGAAATAAGGGCCTCATGCAGAGAGCATCGTTATTTCGAAATTCGCCATTTTTTGTTCAATTTCGCGCAGAAACCGGCATAAAATGGCGAGTTTCGAAAAACGCGCCATTTTGTTTTTTCTATTGCTAAAACTCGCCTCGCGGCTGGCGAGAACCTCCATCTCGCCATTTTTAAAACTCTCCGAATGCAGAGAGGTGCGAACGGCATGTAGCGGCTGTTCGCGCCAAGAAAATGGCGCGATTCTCGCATTTTTGCCGCGCCAGGAAAAGATGGCGCTCGCCGCCTATAGTAAAGGGGAAAAAAAAGGCGCGATTTTGTTTTTACACGTTTCTGAAGCGCGCATCTCGCCAATTTAAACTCGCCACACGCATCCATGTTAAACATAGCAGAATTCGCACTTTTCTGCATATGGAGAATAAAACTCTCCAAAAAAGCTACTTTTTATGAAATTCGCCAATTTTAAAATTCTATGCTCTCTGCATGAGGCCCTAAATCCCAGTGCCCAGATTATCTGTAGAAACTGAACTTCCGAATAAAGTCTTTAGAAACCTATATGGGTTGTTTTTTTTTTATTCAATGACAGGAATGCATGTCAGAGAAGTTAAGTAACTGACCATAGTAAACATATGTACAAACTCATATTTTTTTATTTCTATTTAAACACTATGGGGCCTATGCAGAGAGCAGCGAATTTTAAAATTGGCGAATTTATTAAAAAGTAGCTTTTTTGGAGAGTTTTAATCTCCATATGCAGAAAAGTGCGAATTCTGCTATGTTTAACATGGATGCGTGTGGCGAGTTTAAATTGGCGAGATGCGCGCTTCAGAAATGTGTTAAAACAAATTCGCGGCTTTTTTTTTCCCTTTGCAATGGCCGCGAGCGGCACTTTTTTCTGGCGAGTTAAAACTGAGACAATCGCGCCATTTTATTGGCGCGAACAGCCGCTAGATGCCGTTCGCGCCTCTCTGCATACGGATATTTTTAAAACTGGCGAGATTGAGGTTCTCGCCAGCCGCGAGGCGAGTTTTATAACTAGAAAAGAAAAATTGGCGCGTTTTTCGGAACTCGCCATTTTCTGCTGCTTTCTGCGCGATTTTCTCCAAAAAATGGCGAATTTCGAAATAGCGCTGCTCTCTGCATAGGCCATCATCAAGGCAATTCTATGTTTACAGATGACCCAGGTGAAAGGGATTTAATTTCTTCAACTAATGTGGAAGGTATTGTGACAGGGTTGTAACCTTCTCCCCAAATAATATCCCTAAGAAATGGTTATATTCTACTCTAAGGGGCCTATTCTATAAGCCTTTTCTTCCAAAATGCCTACTGTACTGCTATTCAGTAAGCCTTGATAAGTGGCGATAAAGGCATGAATTACCAATTTTTCAGCTGTCCAAAACACATCGCCGGGTGAGCGGCGATAAGCCACTTATCGGCAGGTTCTGAAACTCATGCAATTCCAGTAGCCTCGATTAGCTTATCGAGGCTAATCGCAGCTCTAGAATGGCGAGTTTCTCCCCAAATCCTCATGCCAGGAAAAGTTCTCAGGAGGCTGGTGAGAAGGTGCTGAGAGGCGGCGAGAGAGGACTTAGAAAAGAAAAGATTTTTTTCCTGCATCAGATTCATACCCGGAGTCTCCGGAGCTGATATCCCACTAATATCAGCACCAGAGGCCCCCGGCATGAATCCCATGCAATACAAATGCATTCACAGGCAACTTCATAACATTAGCGGCTAACAGCTACAGTAAGGCAATGAAGGCTTTAACTACCATGTTTATTGTAGGTAGCAGGGGTGGGTGAAGGTGGTATTTGGTGGGGGTTTAGGCCTTGCGGAAAGGTTGCAGGTTAAGTTAACCCATTCATTACCTTAGCGGTTAATAGCGCTAAGGAAATGAAAGGGTTAACCCCTCTCGCTACCCACCCGGTAGGTATAAACACCCACCAAGGGCCAAATGCCAAATTCAATCATCCTCGCTACTCACAACAACCCTACTACCCACCTCCTCTACCCCCAACAACCCCACTACCACCACCCCAAACACATACAGTACAGTAATGGGCAAAAATTATTATTATACAGATACGGATAATAGTGCATTTGCCCATTATAAAATCAAACATTAGCCAGTCGGCATTAATAAAGTAAATACAATGTTTAACTTACCCCTGCCATTATGAAGGGCATCCTCATCAGCATACTGTAGGTCCATGTCCTTCGATGCCAGCAAGAATATAAGAAATAATAGTGAATAATAGTAATTTTGCCCATTACTGTACTCTATGTGTTTTGGGGAAGGGGGGGAGGTGATTATTGGGGGTAGAGGAGATGGGTAGTAGGCTTGTTGTGTTTATTTTTGTTTCTTGGGGGTAGAGGGATTGGATGAAGGGAGTAGTAGCCTCAAGGATTGATGTTTAGGCCTTCCTGGGGGGTGGAGTAGCGGGACTGATGAACCCCTTCATTAACATAGCGGTTCCCACTTCTATGGTAGTGAAGTGGTTAACTCCCACAACCTTCCATGAAGGCCTAACCATCCACCCTGTGACTACTACCCCCTTCATCTGCCTCCGTTTCCTCCACCCCCTCTGCCCAAAGAAACAGGCTATTGAGGTTTAACGCCTTCATTGCCTTAGCGGCTAGCCACTAAGATAGTGAAGCTGGTGTAATATAAATGTTTTTACTAGTGTAGATGAGCAGGGGGTCTCCGGAACAGAACCGCTTTCATTTCAGGGCGAGGAACCCTTGCTTCCCGAGATACAGGCCCCGTTATGGGGTGCGGTATCTCCTCTGCATTTTATTCCCACAGTAACGTGACGCGAGACATTTAAATACATAGGAGATACCGGCACCCCATAACGGGGCATGTATCTCGGAAAGCAGGGAGTCCCCGGAGCTGAAATCAACGCGTTCTGCTCTGGAGACCCCCTGCTCACTGGTGAGATATGCGCAGTGAGAGGCTGATCTCTCTACACATCTCTATTTGCAGCTAAAAGAAATTGCCGGTTAATCTCTTTTGAGAGAGGTGATCAACATGTCTCCCTAGCTACTCGCCCATTTTTGGAATTTTGCTATCACAGGTAATCAGGGCTTTCTGAATACCATGATAGCAATGCTAAAAAAGAAACTGGCGGAGTAAACGGCCCGCTGATTTTTTTTTATGACGGCTTATAGAATAGGCCCATAAATTTGAAACACTAATTTATGGTATTGTATTTGTAGAATGCTTCCACACTTATAATATGTCATGTGGGCACAATGAGATAGGCGTCAAAAGTGTGTAAATAATAATAGTATTTATTATACAATATAAAGAGATAAATCCAAGATATATTTTTGCTAAATAAAGTGTGTGAAATAGTTATATACTGTATGCTTGCGTCAAAATAAGGAAGTACAGTACATGCCAAACAACCAAGTCTATATACATAGGTCCTGAGAGCTAGGATCGACTAAAACAACACGTCACTAGTACAGTATGTCTATATCAGGGGTCGTGAAACCGCGGCTCGCGAGCCACTTGCGGCTCTTTGGGCAATTCCGTGCGGCTCTCCCCTCAGTATTTGAAATTGAGGGGCAGGCGCGATGCGGGAGCAAAATGGCGGCGATTCCCCTGCGGTCCCGGCGCGCACATGTGCATGCGCAGGTCCCCAAACATGGGACGGAGGGGGAAGTACAAGCTCTTCTTGCTGCGGCCCCTCCCCCCCTGCTCCCAACGTGGGACGGAGGGGGAAGTACCAGCTCTTCTTGCTGTGGCCCCTCCCCCCCCGCTCCCAACGTGGGATGGAGGGGGATGTACCAGCTCTTCTTGCTGCGGCCCCTCCCCCCAAGCTCTCAACGTGGGACGGAGGGGGAAGTACCAGGTAATCCTGCGGCCTGCTTCCCCCTGCTTCCCCCCGCGGCCAGCTTCACGCGCTCCCCCCGAGCCCACCTCCCGTGCCCACCTCCCGTGCCCTCCCCGAGCGCACCTCCCGTGCCCCCCGAGCCCACCTCCCGCACCCCCAAGCCCACCTCCCCTCCCGGGAAGCTGCCGCAGGGATATCGGGGGCAGGAGGGGAAAGAGCCCGGCGGCAACCTGCACCCACCCAGTCAAGGTAAGTCACTGTCACCCACCCAGTCACTGTCACCCACCACCCAGTCACTGTCACCCAGTCTGTCTCCCAACCACCCAGTCACTGTCAGTCACTGTCTCCCACCCACCCAGTCACTGTCACTGTCACTGTCAGTCACTGTCTAAGTCACTGTCACTGTCAGTCACTGTCTCCCACCCAGTCACTGTCACTCACTGTCACTCACCCACCCAGTCACTGTCACTCACTGTCACCCACCCAGTCACTCTCACTCACTGTCACCCACCCACCCAGTCACTGTCAGCCACCCAGTCACTGTCACCCACCACCCAGTCACTGTCACCCAGTCACTGTCAGTCACCCACCAACCCAGTCACTGTCCGTCTCCCACCCAGTTACTGTCAGTCTCCCACCCAGTCACTGTCAGTCACTGTCAGCCTCCCACCCAGTCACGTCCAGTCACTGTCATTCTCCACCCAGTCACTGTCAGTCACTGTCACCCTCCACACAGTCACGTCACACTGTCACCCTCCCACCCAGTCACGCACCCCCACCCAGTCACGTCAGTCACTGTCACCCTCCACCCAGTCACTGTCAGTCACGTAACCCTCCCACCCAGTCACTGTCAGTCACTGTCCCTCCCACCCAGTCCTGTCAGTCACTGTCACCTGCCACCCAGTCACTGTCAGTCACTGTCACCCTCACCACCCAGTCCCTGTCAACCTCCCACCCAGTCACTGTCAGTCCCTGTCACCCTCCCACCCAGTCACGCACCATCCCACCAGTCACGTACCCTACCACCAATCACTGTCACCCTCCACCAGTCACCACCCTCCCACCCAGTCACTGTCACTCCCACCCAGTCACTGTCCTCCCACCCAGTCACTGTCACCCCTCCCACCAGTCAGGACCTCCCACCCAGTCACTGTCACCTCTCACCCAGTCACGTCCACTCACCAACCACTCACTGTCACCTCCCACCAGTCACTGTCACCCTCCACCCAGCACTGTCACCCTCCCACCCATCCACTGTCACCATCCCACAGTCACTGTACCCTCCACACAGCATGTCACCCTCCCACACAGTCACTGTCTCCCACCCATTCACTGTTCCACACAGTCAATGTCACCCACCCAGTCATGTCTCCCACCCAGTCACTGTCTCCCACCCATCCAGTCACTGTCACCACCCAGTCACTGTCACCCACCCAGTCACTGTCACCCTCCCACCAGTCACGTCTACCCAGTCACTGTCACCCACCCAGTCACTGTCACCCTCCCACCCAGTTACTGTCACCCTCCCATCCAGTCACTGTCTCCCACAAGTCACTGTTCCACCCACCCACCAGTCACTGTCTCCCCCACCAGTCACTGTCTTCACACCGACTGTTTCCACCCAGGCACTGTCACCCACCCACCCAGTCACTGCCTCCCACCCAGTCACTGTCTCTCACCCAGTCACTGTCACCTCCCCCAGTCACTGTCTCCCACCCAGTCACTGTCTCCCACCCAGTCACTGTTCCCCACCAGTCACTGTTCTCACCCAGGCACTGTCACACCCCCACCCGTCACTGTCTAAGTCAGACTGTCTCGCACCCAGTCACATATCGTCCCACCCAGTCACTGTCACCCTCCCACCCAGCTTCACTGTCACTCACCCAGTCACTGTCTCCACCCAGTCAATGTCTCCCACCAGTCACTGTCACCCTCCCACCTAGTCACTGTCTCCCACCAGTCAATGTCACCCTCCCACCAGTCACTGTCTAAGTCACTGCTCGCCACCCAGTCACTTCTCCCACCAGTCAATGTCACCCTCCAACCCAGTCACGTCTCCCACCAGTCACGTCTCCCACCCAGTCACTGTCTCCCACCCAGTCACTGTCTCCCACCCACCCAGTCACAGTCTCCCAGTCACTGTCTCCCACCCACCCAGTCACTGTCACCCAGACACCCAGTCACTGTCTAAGACACTGTCACCCAGACACCCAATCACTGTATCCCACCCACCCAGTCACTGTCATTCAACTGTCATTCAACCCACTCACCCACCCACCCACTGTCATTCTACTGTCATTCAACTGTCATTCAACTGTCATTCACCCACCCACCCACCCACTGTCATTCACCCACCCACCCACTGTCATTCACCCAGCCACCCACCCACTGTCATTCAACTGTCATTCACCCACCCACCCACTGTCATTCACCCACCCACCCACTGTCATTCAAACTGTCATTCACCCACTGTCATTAACCCACTGTCATTCACCCACTCACCCAACCGTCATTCACCCAACTGTCATTCTACTGTCATTCACCCACCCAGTCATCCAACCACCCACTCAGCCACCCAGACAGGCAGTCACATGTCTTTTGTTGAAAATATAAAAATAAATAGGTTGCATTGTAATGTTTTTTTTCTGTATCACAATAAGAAAACAGTTAAGTAAAAGTTGCGCGCTAAAATATATTTTTTCGTGGTAGGTGCGTAATGGGTTCGGGGGCTGGGGTACGCTATGGGTTCGGGGGGGGGCTGCTCCTTTCATTTGTCCCAGGCCCCATGGTTTCTGTTGGCGGCCATAGGGGGGGCAGTCTGATGTGATGAGGGGGAATAATGATGGGGGGATAGCCTGATGTGATGACGGTTAATCAACCGTATTTGTAAAAATATATTTATGGCTCTTTGAAAAATTCTAAATCGCCGTGCTACTCATATTTGGCTTTTTTGGACTAAGAGTTTGATGACCCCTGGTCTATATATATAGGCTTCCAGTACTTCCTCTTTCTTAGTACATCGATTTACAGATCTGTAATCTTTTCTCGTCACATAATCAATTTTTAGATTCTGAGATATTTTATCTTTCCATCCTTAATGAGATATTGTCTTGCACATTTTTCTTTGTACATTTGTGGTCATCTCTCTCTTGTGGTTATCCCACTTCCTGAAACAAAACACATTTTGCAGAACTAATCTCATAAGTAACCGAATTTCACAACCTATTTGGTCACTTTAAACTGACCCAAAGAATACATATCTTTACAGGTAATAAAATAATATTTCTTGCAGGTGAACATAGGAATATATAAAATGTAATATAAGACATGGCCAGAATTAGGCTAGGTCCATAACAGTATACTCGACTTTGCTGAAGAAATAACATTTTATACCCAAACACAATGTGATATACAGTACAAGAGACACAGATTTCACTAAAGGAAACACAGTAAAGCAGAGTTTATTTATTTATAAAATGTTTAACCAGGAAGTAATACATTGAGAGTTACCTCTCATTTTCAAGTATGTCCTGAGCATAGAGTTAAGATGACAAATAATACATGGTTACAAATACAGTTACATAAGTGAACAGGGTATACATTATATACAAGACATAGCATGCACAGTTAGAGATAATATATATTATAGGCGTATGTAACAGTTACAGACCAGATAAACTGGTGGTGGCTGTGAGAGTCTCCGGTAGATTGTTCCAGTTTTGGGGTGTATTTTATTTGAAAGCTACAGTACATGAGCTGTTAAAGAATTGTGAATGTGGAGTACATAAGAGAAAATCTAGGATTTGAATTACGAATCAAAATTGTCCCAAAATCCTTGTGCAGCTGTGGAGGTGATTAGAAATGATGATTTCATTGAAACACACAATACATGAAAATTCAAAAGGCCTGTCTAAAATGATAGCAAACAATCCAGAAAATGTGCCATCTTGGAGGCAGTCTAAAAGTCCAGGAAAATAATGAACTGCAAATGTCTCCAAAACCACACTGCTGCAATTCCATGTCTAGCTGAAGGACATAAATAGAAACAATGCAACAAGATGAGACATTTTGTACAACCAAGGTCATCATCATATAATACAACTGAAGCCAGTTACAAGGGCATTGCACAACCCAGATGGAACTGTGGTTTCAAGAGGACAATTCATATATAATAAAAACAAACTGTTAACAATAAAGCAAACATCCAGTACAATCACTTTTGAATAATTGTGCTAACGTCTGAAGATGACAAGCAGAGTGGTATGATTAAAACCAGACCTGCTTCTTGTACTAAACTGTTTGTGGATCCCGGTATTCTGAGTAGCAAAATAGTAAATATTTGCTTTAAGGAGAATGCCTAGCCCTACAGCATTGACACACAAGCAAATGTCCATGGTTATTACTGCCAGAGGCTAAAAGTGAGATGAAAATGGGTGAACGCATGTGATACAGTATAATTTTAAAGGTTACAGAACCTGCAGAGTGGTGTGCACACTTAGTGCTTGTAACAAAGAAAAAAAGGCAGATCAGAATGTGCATGTAATTAAACAAAATGTTAAAAGTGAGAAGTTAATGCTTCCAAACATGGGTGATGCAAGTATATTTTGGAAAATACCATTAGTAAATGATACTGAAAAATTAACAACCTTCATCATGTCAGTAGGAAGGTCCTTGTTTAAGAGGTTACTATTTGGAATCAATACTAGAGATTTTTTACTTCAAAGTTACCATTAAAAGTTTATTAAATATATGGACATTTTAGTCACTGGCATCACCGTGGCAGAGCATGAAGCAAAATTATGGGCCATTTTTGCTAAGAAGTGTTACTCTATAAGACAAATTATGGGCTGTAAAATACTTTATGGCCCTTTCATTTGAGTGGGCCAATAAAGCACCACATTTATTCAGTGATTTTATTGCATTAGACAGATTCTGGGTTGGAAAAGGCCGTCCATAAATGAATGTAATGAGTCATAATTATTAAGCAATGTTGCAAAGTTTCTTATGGACTACAACTGCTTGGTAAATATAGGTATAAAAGCAGCACTTAAAGCTAGTCAGGAATCTGTATTGAACTTCAACAAAAGTAATTGTACATCTTGCCTACCTGAGCTTTACTTTCTGGGTCAGGTGGTTCTTAAAGAGGGGTTTACTCTTAGAAAAATAAGAATCAGAGCCATTACTTATTTGGATTCTCCAAAGAATCACTTAAAGCTCACAAAGCTTCCAGATACAGTATAATAAACTATTTGGAACAATACCTTTGTGATGTTTTAAAGGTCACTGAATGAACTGCTGAAGAAAGCTGCAGTGCGGGACTAAGGAAAACAACTACATTCTGCTTTATTGAAGGTTAAATATGTGAAATTACAGCATCAGTTCTTGCATTTGTCAGTCTGAACAAATCCTGTTATGGTCAGAGCTGATATAAATCAGTTATGATTTTGTGTTAGGTTTTACTACAGAAACATACTATTACTGGTGCTGAGAAATGCTATGCACAATTTGAAATGGAGTGCCTTGCTAGTGTCACTGCATATAAAAAGTTCTACTAATATCTGTTTAGGTTGGAGATATATATTGCATTACAGGTAGCAAGCCTCTTGCCCCTCGTTAATAGCTAAAACTTGGTGTGGCAGGATGGCCTAGCAGCAGGGTCAGTAAGACGCTAGATGCTATGTAAAGCTTTAACTGTAGAGGTTTATTAACCACAAACAAATAAACATAATGGGTACTGTCCCTTTAAATCATAATCAAACATAGCAAATACACACCTATTCCCTTTAGGGCAAAAGCTAACTACACCATAGCTTTCGCCCTAACTAACTGCATGGCCAGCTAAGCTGGTTTCTAAGCCAAAACATGCCCTGGCATATGGAACAAGGTAACACAGTCTCTGCATAGAACAATAAAGTGTTTTTGCTT
Source organism: Ascaphus truei (assembly GCA_036426205.1). Classification (NCBI taxonomy): domain Eukaryota; kingdom Metazoa; phylum Chordata; class Amphibia; order Anura; family Ascaphidae; genus Ascaphus; species Ascaphus truei. Next base: position 87,065,885 of record CM071568.1, on the reverse strand, counting down.
ATCTGCCAGTCCTTGTCTTTATCCTAGGTGTGATTCCCAACTGTACCCCGCAGGCCTGCTTCTTTCAGTCCTAGGGTCCATAACAGCCAGACTCTCCCCGGCTGGGAGAACTTTCACTTCCCCTCTCTGGATTAAAGCAGTCTCTCTGTATTGCAGCTTCCTGTGTCTTTTAAAATACTTCCTTGTTTCACTGAGGAGCGCAGCCCCTGATTAATCCGTTTTCAGCTTCTGCTCTTTCTCTGAGGAGATAATCGCTCTGTGGACTGGCTGCAGCGTCTCTCAATTCACTGTTCCAGCCTACTGAGTCAGTGACTCTGTCACACTTGGATAAAGCACCTCTCCATTGTTAGCATCTCCTGATCAGAATGCTGATGGCAAAATAGATACCTGAGAAAACCCTGCAGTGCTGACACCCTTTCAAGGTATCCTAATAAAAATTAAGAAACATAATTTGGAGGCACATTGGTCAGTTATAAAGTCCTTAGAGGATAACATCAGGAAAAATATGGCCTACACACCATACTGTAATTAGTGGTACTACAAAAGAGATTATAAATGGCACACCACTGTTTAAGGAAAAATTCTCAATGTAGTTCGCTTTTGGTGCTCACCTTCCGTTGATCCTGGTGTCCCAAAGCTGGATCCAAAATACTGGCAAGGTAGGAGAAAAGAAGAGGCCCACAAAATATGGTGGAATCAAATGATTACCAAATGTATTGATGCATCAGAGCTTTAAGTGGTAACGTTTCAGGACAAAGTCCCTTCCTCAGACCAAACACCTCAAAAGTGATTAACAATAGCACATCTATAAATACCCCAAAAAGGTCAAAATAATTACCTTCCCTAGTCATCACCAAACGTGCAGGGCTGCATTCAATCTGACAACCTAATTGTGCACGCCCCCGACGTCTGACGTCACCGCGCGGCGCCGCGTCATGATGCACGAGGACGTCATTCGGCCCAGCGACGGCCCACAAGAGGAATGAAAGAATGGTGTGTCCTGTAGACAATCCCAAGATGTCTGCCCACAATGACTGATGGCGTCACGTGGTGTGACATCACGACGCACGCGACGTCCCGACGTAAATGCGCAATGACGTCTGGTTGCTAGGGCAACAGACAACAAAGGAAGGAAAAACATACAAATACATAAACAGAGTCATTGACTGAGTGATAATGAAGCAGGACTATTCTGGAAGCATGGAGAGGAGCAAATAGTAGTGCCATGATGCACCAGTGTTGCATTCTAATGTTGTGTCCACTTTGAACAGTTGCTGACAGTCCTTTTTGAAAAAGAAGTCCATAAGTATGAGAAAAAAGGCTGGAAATAAAATGAAACTTTGTTAGAACATATTGCCATTATTTTTAAGTATACTGCATGTATTCTTAAGACATTCTTTGTGGCAAGATAGACAACCCTCAAGGGATAGATATCTATTTCTATACACATATACATAGGAACAAATTTGTTAGAGTAACCTTGGAATGTTAATAAGTGGTAAATTAATTAGGAGACCCTTAGCAGTCCTGGTCATATTGGGGATCATAACCCTGTATTGGCCATCCGCAAAGAGTTGGGTCTACTTAGGAAGCTGACCCGTTATTATAGGAACCAGTGAAGCTCCAGTCTTTCATTCATACCCCTAGGGGCAACCGTATCCAGTGTATCCAGTGTATCCACTTCGCTTCTTTTTGTAAAATAATTCTTTCTCTATCCCCTCCTCTGCGGAGGGGTTTCACATGATCAATCACTTGATACCTAAGCTGCGAGATGTTGTGTCCTTTTTCTCGAAAGTGTCTTGCCACTGATGTGTCTGATAGTGGGTTTCTGATGTTACTCTTATGTTGTGTTATACGTTCCTTAAGGGAATTAATTGTTTTCCCTACATATAACACCCCACAGGGGCATTTTAGTAGATATACAATGTAAGAACTTAGGCATGTGTAAAAACCATTGGTTTTAAATTGTCTCCCCGTATGGGGGTGACAGAAGTGCTCACCCATTATTATTCCATTGCAATGGATACAGCTCCTGCAAGGAAAGGTGCCAAATTGGGGTTTTGTCAGGAAGGTTTGATGTGCAGTTTTCAATAAATAAGCTTTAACCACTCTATCCCTGATGTTACGTGGCCTTTTATAGGCAAAAATGGGTGGGTCTTTAAACAGATGGCAGATGGTGGGGTCACCTTGCAAGAGGTGCCAATGCTTTGATACTGCTCTCTTAATTTGCTGTGAAGCTGTGTAGTTACAAATAGGGTGGTTTCAAGCGTGTGTGACATTGTCCTCATTAGGAGTGATGTGATGGAGCTTAACACTCTTCATTCACAACACCTCTAGGACTTCAATATATATGTCCTCTACACAGCGCTCACCTACATACCCAATACTCACCTGTATATTAATAGCCTGCATCAAGACATCTTCTATCAAGAATATTTGAATTGACATTGTTATTTCCATTATCCATAGTCATTTAGAGCACTATTGATGAACTCTGTTCTTCTACTGCTGTAGTTACAAATAGCACACCTTCCCTTCTTGGCTAGGGTTCTGTTGCAATAATTCCCCTCTAGTGAGATGGTCTACCTTAGTCACTGCTTCCTTAATAGTTTTACTACTATAACCTTTGTTTAGGAATTTCTTCCCCATTATTTCTAACCACATGGGTAACTTAGTAGTGTCTTTTACAATTCGTTTGACACGAACAAGTTGGCTACAGGGTAGGCTTCTCTTTTGACCATGTGGATGGAAACTGTCTGCTAAAAGTAGACTATTACTGTCAGTAGTTTTCACATATAAATCAGTTGTTAATACATGTTCATTAAGGGATACCGTGACATCCAGGAAGTTAACCTCTGATCTGCTATGACACATGGTAAACTTAATGGTACTCTGGCATTGGTTAATATATGCAACAAATTGCAGCAACCTGTCCACATCACCTATCCACACCATAAACATATCATCGATGTATCTCTTCCAAATATGTATATTCCCTGTGTATTCATGTTGATTCAATATGAAATTAGCCTCAAAGTCTGCCATGAAGATGTTTGCATAGGTGGTGGCATGTTTGCCCCCATCGCAGTGCCCTGGACTTGTTCATAATAGATATGGTTATATCTGAAGTAGTTCTTAGTGAGAATAAGTTTAAGAAGTGTAAGTGTAAGGTCAGTAAGTGGTTTTGGGAGTATGCTGGACTGTAATGCCTTCATTGTGGCTTGTAGGCCATCCTTATGGGGAATTGCCGTGTAGAGACTCTGTACATATAGGGTACAGAGCCACACCTCCATCTCTGGGAGTGTGATTTGGTCAACAATCTGTAGGAACTCAGTTGTATCTTTAATATAAGCCGGAGTGGTACAGTACCTCAAATGGGAGGTTTGTTTGCAAAGCAGATAAAGGAAGCCGTGGTGTCATGACAGTGGTTCCCAATTAATTACAGACAGGCTGAAAAGAATGTTTAAGGTTTTACTGTATGTTTAAGGTAAAATAAACTATAGATTAGCAGTGACTGTAAAAGTGGAGAGCATTGTGTAAGTCAGGAAAATAGTAAGGTGTGTACTAAGGGTAAATGAAATGTGAGGAAGTCATTACAATAATGGATTAAAGCTTAATGTAGGTAGGAATTAACATTCTATGGAATGGGGAATCTATGATGTGTATGCTAATTTCTTTGTATGTTATGTAATGTAATGCTATATTTTAGTAATGTTTAAAAAGTAATAAAAATAGTTGGAGAAAATAATGCTTGTAGAGGTAGTGCTATGGACCTGGCATGGCAGTAGAGTTTGGTAATGTCCTCTCAAAGAATTGAAATGTGTACTAATACTCAATAGAGTATGTGAAGTGATATTTCAACAACATGAATGGAAAATTAAGGCATCCACCAGTCAAGTTTGCCTTTTGACAAATGGCTATGACATTGTTATTCCACTTATTAAAAGAGAGCAGGTCGGTTAGACAGAATTCAACAGGTCCACTTGGGATTAAAGCTGCAGACCAAGCAATATCCTACATGTGTTAAAAAAAAATAAAAAAAATCAGTTCTGTTCTAGGAGAAAATACTATTCTTCTCTCTTCATCTACATTCCCCTCTTTCCTCTGCCATTCTTGCCCCTGCTACTGTATACCCAGACCTTGGCTAAACTGACACACACACATGCTCTATTCCTGCACTCGCTCCTCTAACCGCCTCTGGAGGAAATCTCATAATCTCGCAGACTTCGTTTACTACAAATTTATCCTATCCTGTTTCAACTCTGCCTTCTCCTAGACTAAAGAAACCTACTTTTCATCACTAATCAACACTCACAAATCTAACCCATGCCAATGTTTCTCTGTCTTTGACTGTCTATTTAGACCACCTTCTGCTACTTATTCTTCTTCCTCCATTTCACCTCTGGACTTTACTGACTATTTCAAGAAAAAAAGTGGATTGTATTCGGCAAGGCATTCCCTCTGTATCCTCCTCACATTCTGCACCTCTTCTTAAGTCTCCTCTTGTCTTAGATTCTTAGACTTGTCCTTGATTATTTCCCCTCTCTAACAGAGGAGGATTGGTCACTGCTGATCTCCTCTTCCCCCTCTACTACTCGCCCTCTTGACCGCATTCCATTTAATCTCCTCAAACCTTTTGCTTCAACTCTAATCTCTACAATCACAGATATTTTCAAACCTTTCCTACCTCATTCAATCATGCAACAGTTATACCTATACTAAAAAACAGTAAGCTTGACCCTACCTCTCTGAAAGCGTTACTTTTTTTACTTTGGTAGGAATCACTTCACTCAACCTAGTGATTTGGACAGCACTGGTTTAGCAGTCTCCGAAACACAGACAAATACGAGCTCAGGAAGCTAGGAGTAAGACAACAGGGCTGATTCCACACTTCCAAGTTTATTCATTTGTGCCCCAACATTTATACAGAAAACCAAGGGCATGTTAATACATAATATATCATGTTTAACAATGAGAAATAACAATTTTCTGTAGAGGTTATGTATCTGTGTCTTTGGACAAAGCATTAGTAAATCATTACATCTTACTTGTGTTTGGCCGGCAGTTTCTACTTCTACATTACAAAGAGAAATACAGGGAATGTCTATCAAGAGCATGCAGCTGTATTGTTTGGGACATGTTACTGCTCTTGTGCTATTGTATAAAAGACAAACTGAAAACAACAGAAGTAAATAAAGATTACAACTAGCATAGTGAGTTAATTCTCTCAGTACTGGAACAGCCTGTAGAAGAAAGATAAAACTAGCAGATTATATTCACCCTTTCAATCCCTGAGACTTGTAGAGCTGACATATCATTTTAACCCCTTCACTCTCTCTCTAACTATCACCCTGTCTCCCTCCTGCTTTTTGCCTCCAATGGCCTTGAACGCCTTGTATTTTCTCGCTTTCTACTTTTTCTCAAATCGTATTCTCTCCTAGATACTCTACAATCTGTTTTTTCCGCACTACTCATTCCACTAAAACAGTCCTCACTGAAATAACTAATGACCTCCATTCTGCCAAAGACAAAGGCACACCCTTCTCATACTGCTCAACCTCCCTGCAGGCTTTGATACTGTGTCCCACTCTATTCTCCTTCACATTCTCCATATCCTTGGTATTTGTAACAGAGCTCTATCCTGGATTTCCTCTTACCTCTTCCATCATACTTTCAGTTTCTCGATTGCTAACACCTCCAACTCTTCTGTAAATCTCTCTGTGGGCATACCCCAGGAGTCTTTCTTGGGGCTGCTTCTCCTTTTTCTTTGCACATTCTCTTTAGGTAATCTTATCACATCTCTTGTGTTGAAATATCACCTCTATGCTGATGACACACACTTTTACCTGTTTCTCTCTTTTGATGGAGAAGGATTTAGAAGTGCTTGTAGACAGCAGGCTTAGCAATATTGTCTTATGCCATGCAGTAGCTGCAAAGGCAAATAAGATCTAATCTTGAATAAAATAGGGAATATATGGAAGGGAATTAAGCATAATGATGCCCCTTTATAAAGCATTTGTAAGACCACACCTTGAATATGGAGTACAGTGTTTGGCAACACTCCATTAAAAAATACATTATAAAACCAGAAACATGGAGAAAAGAGACACCAAAATTAATAAAGGGGATGGCAAATCAGACTTATGAGGAGACGCTACAGTAGCTAAATTAGATTTGTTTACATGAGAAAAAAGGGGATATGATAACTATATACAAATATATTCTGAGACAATACAAGGATCTTTCAAATGAACAATTTATCCCAAGGGCAGTACAAAGACACAGTCATCCCTTAAGGTTAATATATGGAATTTATTACCCATGGGGATTGTGATGCCAATAGATACAGTATCTTCAAAAAAAGGTTGTACATGTTTTTAGAAAGGAAAAGTATATAGGGATACACCAAATATGTAAACATGAGAAGGATGTTACTTGAATGAGAAATCGGATTGCCATTATTTGGAGTCGGGAAGGTATTTAATTTTCCCCTTATGAGACATAATTTTTAATGTTTCACTGGGGGGTTTCTGATTGCCTTCTTCTGAATCAAAATACTGTAAATACAAATGTAGCCATGGCTGGTCCAGTGCTATACTTTCTGCCTCCTGTCACATAAGTCCTTGTAGCTACAGGCAGTGTCAAGCTATCCTGTGGGGTTTACCCCCTCCCCTCATGCTGCCTGTCTGAGTGAGAGGGGTTGAGGTGAACTGTGTCTCTGTGTAGCCTATCATGGTGCAGACCTTGTGCCCTCCCCCTCTGTGCCTTAGGGAGGAAGTGTTCTAAATTATAGTTAGTCCAGGTCTCCCCCTCCTGGGGTAGAGACATGCAGTTCTAGTTCCTCCCGGCTGGGAGAGACATGCTCTCAGCCTTTTAGGGGGTTAATGTGAAAAGATCTAATAGACTGCAAGGCCTCAATTGAGAGAAGCCAGGTACCATCCAGAGTCTTGGGACTTATCCTGAATACCCTATGCATACACTGTAATAACAACTGCAGTGGCTGTCTCAATAAAGGATCCTGTTTTGTATTCCTCTGTCTAAGTTACAGTCTATTGGGTAGAGGTATGAGAGAAGATTGTCATTGTGGGGACTGTCACCAGTATACCTGGAGAGCCTGATATGACTGTAGGTGCTGACACTATGAGAAGAGCCTGAAGGAGCACCAAAAGCCTGTCCTGTTTCCCATACCATCGCGGACGCTCATCTCTCCTGGGGGTGGGGGGGGGGGGGGGGGAAGCAGTGTTACAAATGGAGGCGGTGCTGAGATGCAGAACAGAGCAGGCTTTCAGGACATTTCAGCAGTGCAGCACAGAGGAGGCCGGGCCGGACTCCTGATGCTGCACCAGGGACCCTGGGCACCCATTTAGAGTTAAGGATGGGGGAAACCTCTCTCTGAGGCAACACCAGGGAGGGGGTTGCCTAAACCCTTACCAAACACAGAGACTATGTTGGGGCGTACCCTGTGGGAAATTTTCCAGAGAGCGTGGATACTCTTCATCAGGAAGAGGAGAGACAGTTGGGGTGTACCCTGTGGGAAATTGTCCAGGGAGCGTCTTCCCTTAATTTATTGAAAATTCAATGTAAGGAACGGGCCCTTTCAGTTGTTGCTAGGGACCCTGTGTACCTTTTATATCATGGACTGTGCTAGTGTTGGTCCAGGGTGGGAAGGGAGCGGTAATTTCGGGAACACACCAAAAATAAAAAGATATAAACAGTAATGGTGCAGTATATTAACACAACATGGAAAGCAATGAGTTCTTGGCTCTGTAGAAATTCCTACTTACAACAAGTGGAATAATAAAGGGCAATAGTCTGACACTGTCAGTATATGTGAAACTGGATCTTCAGCAGAGAAGGAGATTTTGGGTGAGAAGTAACTCCAAACGGATATCATACAGATGGCGTGCACTCAGATCCAAATAGAATATGATGTTCATGTAAAACAGAAACGGACCATAGTGTAGATCGCAATAGACACAATTTATCACATCAAGCAAAGTAAGAAATGTACTTACAATAAGTACATAAAATATGTACACATAAAGGTATCGTGAGACAGTAGAGGGCTGGTCCCGTGTGTAAAAGCTTGCTGTACCGTCTTCCTTTGGCTCCCACCTCGCCGCCGATGGATGGCGTCTGACGGCACTTCTGGTACACGGGTGACGACATCCGGTTGGGAGCGGGGAAGATAGATAGCAGCATATCAGCAGCGGATCAGCAACAGCTCAGATGTCTTCACTCAGGGGGCAGCTGCAGCAGACTGACGACAAAGCTCTATGCGTTTCGCTGTACGTAGACAGCTTCCTCAGGAGCGAATTAACGACCCTTGTGGGTGGGCAACAATTTATAGCGTGGATAATTGGAATCAATTAACATGCATTGATGTGTGACGTAAACATATAAAATTAACACACAGGTTTGCCAAAACTGGCACATAACTGTGCGGTCCAAAAAAACATATAAAATACAACGAACATTTTATTAAAAAATTGATAAACAAAAATATGTGGTAGAAAAACATAATAATAATTAAATAAATAATGAAATAAATAAACTTATGGAAAAAACTCATTGGGCACGGAGGGATGGAATAAAAGAGAGAGAGGGAAAAGAGTATTAATAATCAATGATAGAATATCAGACATCTTAAAATCAACATTGTAATATAAATGGACTTATAAATAAATAGAACCTCTTAGGGTATAAAACCTATCTAAAAATTGGCAAAGTACAAAGTGCATTATAGCGAGGTAGATACATAGTATGAGGCAATAATTTCAGTGTGATACAAAATGAAAAACAGAATAGCGAGGCATCAATAAATACATTAAATTTAGTTTGGACAAAAAGAATAAAATAGAGTGGAGAGATAGAAACCTGAGCAAACCGAGAAAATAGATCAGAAATTGTGTTATTTCAAAATCAGCATTTAAGCCGTATGGTATAAGTGTGTTTAATTTGTGTATCCAATACATTTCTCTTCTGCTCAGATCTAAATCTCTACTTCGTCCTCTCCAATGTTGTAAGACATTCAAAATGGCAATGAATTTTAGATCTTTAGGGTTGGAATTGTGATATTTTGCAAAATGCTTTGGTACACTGTGTGTGAGGATGCCACGTCTGATATTGCTCAGATGTTCAATGATGCGTGTCCGGATGGGTCTTGTGGTCTTCCCCACATATTGTAGCCCACACAGGCATTGTAAAACATATATAACATAGTCTGTGTAGCAATTGATATACTGTTTTATCTTAAAAGTTTCTTTACTATTAGTGCATACAAAGCTTTTTTTATCCAATTGTTTGTGTTCACACGCCTTACATGATGAGCAGCCATAAAAGCATTCTATGCTTTTAAACCACCCATTCTTTTTTGTATCTATTTTTTTAAGGGCACTTGGGGCCACAATATTTTTTATGTTCTGTGCTTTTTTGAAAATAATTTTAGTATGTTCGGGAAGTATCTCATTCAAAATTGTATCAGTTTTGAGGACGTGCCAATGTTTTCTTAAAATTTTATTAATATTATTTGCTTCCTTATTATATGTAGTTAAAAATGCTGTATCATAGTTGTTGGTAATGTTCTTCAGACCACTTTTGGGTTCTAATTTCCCCTTATGAGACATCATTTTTAATGTTTCACTGGGGGGGTTTCTGATTGCCTTCTTCTGAATCAAAATACTGTAAATTCAAATGTAGCCATGGCTGGTCCAGTGCTATACTTTCTGCCTCCTGTCACATAAGTCCTTGTAGCTACAGGCAGTGTCAAGCTATCCTGTGGGGTTTACCCCCCTCCCCTCATGCTGCCTCTCTGAGTGAGAGGGGTTGAGGTAAACTGTGTCTCTGTGTAGCCTATCATGGTGCAGACCTTGTGCCCTCCCCCTCTGTGCCTTAGGGAGGAAGTGTTCTAAATTATAGTTAGTCCAGGTCTCCCCCTCCTGGGGTAGAGACATGCAGTTCTAGTTCCTCCCGGCTGGGAGAGACATGCTCTCAGCCTGTTAGGGGGTTAATGTGTAAAGATCTAATAGACTGCAAGGCCTCAATTGAGAGAAGCCAGGTACCATCCAGAGGCTTGGGAATTATCCTGAATACCCTATGCATACACTGTAATAACAACTGCAGTGGCTGTCTCAATAAAGGATCCTGTTTTGTATTCCTCTGTCTAAGTTACAGTCTATTGGGTAGAGGTATGAGAGAAGATTGTCATTGTGGGGACTGTCACGAGTATACCTGGAGAGCCTGATATGACTGTAGGCGCTGACACTATGAGAAGAGCATGAAGGAGCACCAAAAGCCTGTCCTGTTTCCCATACCATCGCGGACCCTCATCTCTCCTGGGGGTGGGGGGGGATGTAAGCAGTGTTACAATTGGAGGCGCTGCTGAGATGCAGAACAGAGCAGGCTTTCAGGACATTTCAGCAGTGCAGCACAGAGGAGGCCGGGCCGGGCTCCTGATGCTGCACCAGGGACCCTGGGCACCCATTTAGAGTTAAGGAAAGGGGAAACCTCTCTCTGAGGCAACACCAGGGAGGGGGTTGCCTAGACCTTTACCGAACACAGAGACTATATTGGGGCGTACCCTGTGGGAAATTTAACAGAGAGCGTGGATACTCTTCATCAGGAAGAAGAGAGACAGTTGGGGTGTACCCTGTGGGAAATTGTCCAGGGAGCGTCTTCCCTTAATTTATTGAAAATTCAATGTAAGCAACGGGCCCTTTCAGTTATTGCTAGGGACCCTGTGTACCTTTTATATCATGGACTGTGCTAGTGTTCTCAAAATGGAGTCCACCGCAAGGACTGTGTCCTCAAAATGGCGTCCCCGCCAGAAATACGGGACCGCATGGGCTTGCAAAGCAAGATGCAAGCTTTCTGCAAAGTTAGTGCAAGCTATTCGGCGCCAAACCAACGCCCCGCCCATCACTGTGACTGGCTGAGCCAGAGCCAGGTCACACCTTGTTCGTCTATGCCCCTGAGGGAGGGGGGGGGGAGAGCAGTGCTACACAAATATATTATATAGGTTAACTGTTGTCTTAATTTAGCATTGGATGAACTTGATTGACATACAATATGTCTTTTTTGAACCACACCTACTATGTAACTATATAACAATATTTGACTGCAAATTACCTATATACTTTTTATATACTGTATTCATATTTCTTCAGTACCATATTATACTTTTCTCTCTTCCTCATTTTTAAATAGTAAGGATTTTAATAACCATGTGCTCTGCATCAGGTCCCATTGCATACTGTACATCTATGAACTGACCTGCACTTTTTCTTATTAAACAATGTAGTAGTTGTTCTACTGTATATCTGGCAAAACTATGCTTCCTGTCAGGCCAGGTAGAAGGACAGGTCCACTTTAATATCAAGAGGCTCAGGGGATTTGACATTTTACATTGTCATTCTTTAGATTGGAGCAGATTGATATGCTGCTGACACTGTCATGTGCAGGCTACTACTTGCACTGAGCATGCTAATTCAGTTGCAAGCCAAAATAACAACCAACGTTTATTGTTCAAATTCTCCCAAATTATTTCACAAATACAAACTAAAAAGCTTTATTGACAGATTAATTGTACATCGATGAAATTAAACATTAACTATTTATCACATTTTGATAAGACTAGAGTATAATTCTATTACAGTATGTGTGTATGTTTAATAATAAATGGGGGAGGAGAGCGAAGCTGGATAAACCCCGCTCAGCCGCTGGATAGTGAGGAAAGGAGCTGGATGTGGTGCTATCAGGGATAGAAAGTGTACACAAGAGAACGGGGGACAGAATCCCAAACGATGCACTCACTAGGGAATAGAACTCAAAATAATTACATTTTATTGATAATCATAAGAAAAACACATCCTAATTAAAACCTGGTATACGCGCATGTTTACCACAGCGAAATCTGGTGTGCAGTCAAAAGAGGCCTCTTTTATACCCTGGTCTGGACACTAAAGTAGTGATTCAAACAATATTCTAGGTAAAAATGGGCCAGATAATAAAGTGTCACCTGGTGGTGATGTTGGTGTAAAGGTAGGTTCCTGCACTTGCATACATAAGTATATATATATACATAAGTATATATATATATATATATATATATATATATAAGGAAAAGAGGGAGAGAGCGCACGCCCCTAGCGTAAAATAGTATTTAATGAGGGGAAGGGGGGGGAGGGGGGGTAAAAAATGCACTTACAAAAGTACAATATATCAAGCATTTGTGAATAATCACCACCATCCGGTTCAAACTGCAAGCTCTTTGGGACAGTCCCAGGCTCCGTTGGTGAAGGATCCACGTCCCCGCAGGTTTCAGGGCTGGTGTGCTGTTAAAAGTCCAAGAAATCAGTTCCGTGTGATGAAATCTCTTAGCACCTGCGCTTGGATAGGTCCGCTCAAGCGTTCGTATTGACTTCAATGTCAGTGCGTCTGACGTAATGACGCTCCCTGACGCGTTTCGTCAGTCACGGCTAACTTTTTCAAAAAGTCAATACGAAGCGCTGGAGCGGACCTATCCAAGCGCAGGTGCTAAAGAGATTTCATCACACGGAACTGATTTCTTGGACTTTTAACAGCACACCAGCCCTGGAAACCTGCGGGGACGTGGATCATTCACCAACGGAGCCTGGGACTATCCCAAAGAGCTTGCAGTTTGAACCGGATGGTGGTGATTATTTTCACAAATGCTTGAATATATTGTACTTTTGTAAGTGCATTTTTTACCCCCCCTCTCCCCCCCCCTTCCCCTCATTAAATACTATTTTACGCTATGGGCGTGCGCTCTCTCCTCTTCTTTTCCTTCTAGATACCCTGTGGACATGGGTTGTTCACATTGAGAGCTGCCGGAGACCCTGCATACCAGTATCCATTACAACTATTGGAACATTTTGAGGACTGGTTTTTTCTTTCCTGTTTGCTCTTTTATTCTATTATGTCCATTTCAATCATATGTTGTTTTATTATTGTTATGTGCCCACTTCAATATCTGTAAGGGTTTATAATAATCGCATATGTCATTTAGGGTTACTCCCATATTAGTACATATTGATTGGGATTCACTAGAACTATTATATCCACACTGGTTCACTTCTATTAGAGGCGCAGCTTTTTTTCTTTTTTTTCTTGATATATATATATATATATATATGTATGTAGCTGCAGTTATTACTGGTAGAATAGTCTCCTATATATATAGAGCGGGTGCACAGTATAGTAACTGCAGTTGTGATTCTGCTGCTGTGCTGCTGTCTATTCCCCACTCTATAGTGGAGCTTCAGTTATTGATAATGAAGTTGTTTCCTATATACATATATACAGAGTGGGTGCACAGTTTAAGGTACTGTTACTGCAGCTGTAATTCTGCTGCTGTCCTGTTGCTTCCTTGGTAGTGTGGTCATGTAATTTGCCCTGCTTTAAATAAGCATAAGACAATTACACTGTGCCCCACTTCTCCAAAGTGACAGTGATAACCTTAGACTCCAGTCACTTGAATAGGTGACCGTTGTAATTAATTAAGCGTTCCGGATTGGATACCTGAAAATTCGTTCAGGAATCCCTCACCAGTTCAGGGTACAAGCGATCCTAGCGCTAGCTAGTGGGATCCGCATTTGGCCCACATCATAATTAACTAGCCGCTAAGAGATGCGCACCACGCTGTAGAAGTAAACAGACCAAGCTACTGCTAGCTGGTCGCGCTTGTGACGTCACGCAGGACGTCGCACCCAACACGTGTTTCGTTCCAAACTAGGGAACTTCTTCGGGGGTGGGCAGACATATGCTCCTGTCTGCCTTATATCCGGTAACGTTGCCATGGCAACCTAATAGCGTCGCCATGACAATACAGATCGTGATGCACGGAGGGGTGGCTTAGACGAGGGAGCATGGTGAATAAAAATTGGATCCTTTTGACCCATATAACAGGTTAAAAAACATAAATCACGAAATTACACATGGAGATATTGAAATGGGCAGAGAGGTTAACAAATACCCAGATAGTGTTTAAACGGCAGGAATGTCATAACATTAAAACACTAATGCATATGGACTGACCAAAAAGGGACCAAAATAAAGACTCAATGCATTCACTTCAGGCAATACATGTGTGAGTTATATTAGTGAAGGATACACATGTTAATGTCCATTATGCAGAGAAGTGGTGCAGTAAGTGAGTCTGGGTTTTAAAGAAAGGAGGTGTATACAAACCCTTCATTAAGGCCCTTTGGTGATAGGGTTCCCAGGGTGTATATCCACCTGGATTCTTTTCTTAATAGGGTGGTGTCTAAGTCCCCTTTACGGATCCCTAATTTGATGAGGTCAATACCTTGAAAAGACAAATTGGAGACATCACCCCCATGGACGGAGTTAATATGTCTGGCAACAAGCACATCTTTTTTGGCGTTTATCATGCTTATGTGTTCCAGAATCCTCCTGCGCAGTTCACGTGTAGTTTTTCCCACGTATTTTATCCCACATTTGCACGTTGCCAAATATATGACTCCCTCGGTTTTACAGTTAATAACATTTTGCATACTGTATTGCTTATTTCCGCGTTGTCCATTAAACTGTTTTGAGGGCTGTATATATTTGCACGCCTTGCAAGCACCACACCTGTAGGTGCTCACTGCTTTGTTGGTGTCTAGCTACGTTGTGATGTTGCGACTTTGGTAGTGACTGTGCACCAAAAGGTCTGCTAGGTTTTGTGGCGTCTATATGTGATTGACGCTTGGGGATGCAAGACTTTTTTTAAATCATCATCCACTAAGAGGATGTGCCAGTGCTGGTTTAGTGTGTCTCTAATTCGTCTCCATTGCTTATTGAAGGTCCCTATTACTCTTATAGGTTGGGTACTAAAAAATCCGAACATGAGGGTACCTAACCTATAAGAGTAATAGGGACCTTCAATAAGCAATGGAGACGAATCCTCTTAGAGGATGATGATTTAAAAAAAGTCTTGTGCTGATCCTTTTATTACTGCCTGTATGAGCCACCCATAGTAGTGATGGAGATATTTCTTGACTTATATTGGTTTCAAAACAAGCCCAAATCTCCCCTCTCTACCTCCTCTATCATTTCTGGGACAGACATGAGGGCATTATTAAGTCGCTAGGTAGGCGGTGATCTAGATTTACCTAACCCCTTGAGGGTCCCCTCCATGGCTGCATGATCTGACCATATTATGTTGTGTATAATAGCCTTTGACGCTTGTGTGACCAATAAATATTATGTGAGCTTATAAATATAAAGTATTTTCTCGAGTACGAGTGATGGGGGGCAGATTAGTATGTGTAATCGTGTGTTGTGGAGCGCAAAGTCTTCCATTTGTTAGGGCTGTTTTTCCATTTTATCTTGGCTCTGGGGAATCTATTTTGGGAATTATTCTCTGTGCTGTTCTGATGTTAGGTATCTTCGAGATATGTGTGATAGGAGGACATCACGTACCTTGCCCAATTTGGATTCCACCTGGATAATACCTCACTTTCAGACCTGTATGAGTGTACCGTTGAGAGGATTCCATCTTTTCTATGAGATGTTTTGGACCCCTGTCGTTCAACCTATGCACAAAGCACAAAGATTCTTCCAAGAAATAAAACAAAAATGTACCAACATATAGACAAGACATACAGTTAACCAAAATGTACCAACACATAGATTGGGAATTTAACTTGTTATTGGGAATGGGGGGGGGGGGGAATCCGGGAGGGAGGACCTGGGATATACCCCTGACACAGAAGTGGTACTGTATTTCTTCCTCACTAGTAGGGATTGAAGCGAGTAAAGGGGCAGTAGGTTAATTAAATAACATTTAAGCAGGGGGGGGGAGACCAAAATATGTGCTTGCACGTCTCCAAGCCATACAATAAACGTGTTATCTTGAGTCAGGGAGGAATATATTTTTATATCTAAATATTCAACATTTTCTAACCGGTAAATGTCCAACCATCATTTATATTCATAAACTTATTGGAGCTTATTAACTTGGTAATACAATACCAAACGAAGCCGATATAATTTTTGACAGTCTGAACCACTGGTTGTGCTATTAATTTCAGTTCCAACTATCCCAACCTTGTTTGTGATGCATTCTGGACTGATCTATGCATCTGCCCAGTTGTCCCTTACATATTGCTGAAGGACCAGTTGGTCTCATGCTGCTCCCTTCGGGAGATCCGTGGACTTGCCTGCGGAAAAACCTCTGGAGCCTTAACTGAAGTCCTATGAATTACTATTTTTACCTGTTTTAGATGTGGTCACATCCTTGAGCTCTTTATTGTGAAAACGTGTTTGGAGTTTTGCAGCTCACCTTTATCCAAATCGGTTGTATCCGTTTGTACGTCTATGCCCCATGTTTTAGTAGAGCATCACCTTCTGTCATATCTTTAATGGATACAGCTCAACCCCGTTATAGCGCGATCCGCTACAACACGGATCTGATATAACGCGGTGTTAGCGTAACTCCCGTTTTAAAAAAATAATAATTTAAAAAAAAAATTGGCAAACTTCATGTGCTGACATGTACCTATGGTTACTTCCTTTCTCTTCTACTGAGCGAAAGTCAATAGCTAATTCTGTTTCTTTGAGCAATAGCTCTACTCTCCCTCCCCTGTCTTGGCTGCATTATGAGTGTTTACATACCTCAGAGTATAAATAACAGACACGTTTAATTGCAACTCACCACAGGATTCTCTCCAGCACTGCTGGGAGACACTCTCTCAAAAGGGGGGGGGTGAGAGGAAGGCTGGCTCCGGAGTTGGCAGGCTTCTCTTCTGCACTGTTACATAGACACACTATCAGCCGGTGGGGTGGGGAAGAGGGGGGCTGGCTCTGGAGTTGACCGGCTTCTCTTCTGCACTGTTACACAGACACTCTCTCAGCTAGGGGGGGGAGAAGGGGGCTTGCTCCGGAGTTGACAGACTTCTCTCCTGCACTGTTACCCAGACACTCTCTCAGCCGGGGGGGGTAGGGGGGCTGGCTCCAAAGTTGACAGGCTTCTCTTCTGCACTGTTGGGGACACACACACACACACCCCCCCCCCTCTCTCTGGAAGCTGATGAAGCGGCGAGAGCTGAAGATGCCGGGTAAGTGATTGGGTGGCCATTTTCCCCCCCGCGATACCGGTAATAATGCGGTGTGATCGGGTGGACCCCGAACCCCGTGTTATAACAGGGTTCAGCTGTATTTGTGATTGTGCATTGTGTATAAGATAATCAGTCTAAACGGGAATCCCCATTTATATTTGATCTCATGTTTCCAAAGTTGCTCTGTGACTTTACGTAGATCCCTATGCCTGCTTAAAGTTTTTGGAGATATATCTGCATAGATTTGAATGCGTGAGCCCTCAAACTCAATAGATAGGTGATTCCTCATGGACACCATTATGATTTATTTTGACTGGAAGTAATGTAGCCTGGTAATTATATCTCTCGAGCTGTCTGGTATAGTGGGTCATGTCCTCAGGGCCCAATGCACCCTGTCGAGTTAAAGATGGGATTTATCCAGATCCGGAGCCAGGGACCAAAATAGTCTTAGGTGGTATGAATCTTTATTGGGCTAGACTCTGGAATTCCCCTCACTCTAATGTTGTTCCTCCTTGAGCGGTTTTTGTGACCTCCTCCTGACCTTCTGTTAATTTTCCACATGATCTCTGAGGATCTTTCTTTCTTGGTCGGCCAGTTTTTGGGCTTCTAGAAGTTCGTCAACTTTTGTCACAATTGTATCGGTTCTTTCGCTCAGTTGATTAATATCTTGATGGATTCCTCTGAGAGCGACATCCAGTTCTGAATGGAAAAGGCCTTAGATGTTATCAAAAAGATCTTTAATGTCTTGTTTAGTGTGTAGAAAACAGGGAGATGCCACCTCAATTTCGGTTCTACTTCAGCACTGTGTGAGTCACTCTGCTCCATCGCCTTGCTGGGTGTTTCTCGCCACTTGATGTATTCTTTAAGTCCTTGCGAGGCTGAAGGGTTTTTGGTCTTGGCAGGTGGCATGGTCAGACTCTCTCTATGTTCCCCTCTCTTATTAGTGAAGTGGGCCCGCTGGATAGATCTGTTTGTCGGTTTGAGTTATAATAATTCCCTTGAGCTCGAGAGAATTTAAGCTATATGGTAGTCATCTTGTTCAACGCTGAGCCTTTGTCTAATACATTTTATTTTTTTTCTCATTGTTCTTTTTATTGATTTTCTAACATTGATGGTAAACATGACAGATTTGAACACATCTTTACAATTTTCCATGTTTAAATTATTCTTACAGTAAAAGAAAAAAATATATAAGTAAAAAGATATAACATCAGATGCTCAATCTTAACTCAAAAATAAACCTTTTTTAAATGAAATAATTAACCCAGAATGTACAAAACATAACTTTAGTCAGACACATATTACAGACGTTAGGTTCAGATATACTGTTCTCCTGTCTTGATACCTGTTTAACTTGGTTCTTTTCTCCCTCTGTTTACCTCATCTATGATATTGTGCAATTTTCCGCAGGAGACTCCAGGATGTGTGTGCGAAAGCCTGATATATTTGGTCTTTTTCATTCTGTGGTAGGGAGTCAATATAGGGTTCCCATTTTGTTAAAAAAATTCTCATTTTTTTGTTCCTTATTTGTCTCCGTTTCCATTTTAGCTAAGGTCATTAGCTGAGTGAGATATGTTTTTACCATTTACAAGTTTGGAGGGTCATACTTCACCCATTGCATCATTAAAGACTTTCTAGCTGCCAGGATTATAATTTAAGCAATCCTTGGGATTCCTGAGTCCCCATTAACTTCTTTCCACTCCTGCATGTTCCCAAATAAAACCGATAGAGGTTCCTTCACAGTTACCAATTTTGTCATGTCATATATACTGTATATATATACCTGGTCCCTGAGGAACCTGGGAACCTGGTCCCAAAAATCAGATATACATGTGCATTCCCATAGGCAGTGTTTTAGATCTGCTTTTTGGGCATTTATTTTTATCCTTTTCTATCTGTTTATATTGGATATCATACGTATAATATGCTCTATATAGTAATTTAAATCGTAATTCCCTCCATGTCTCTAATATTATTATTTTCCTGGTTCTACCCAATCCTACCAGCAAAGAATCATTCTCAGTTATTTCTGGGAAGTACTTGTTCCACTTGGCTGCCACTTTTTGCAATTGCTTGCCATGGTCTTTATCTCGGATCTAATCATATAATTCAAAGATCGAATATGTAATATTATTTTCAGTCCTAAAGTAGCTATCAAACATGTTGTTTTCTAATATCTCTTTCTTATTGTTCTCTAGACTCTTACAGTAATGTATTATCTGCATGTAGGGGAAGTAGTGAGATTGTGTGAATTCCTTATTAACTCTGAGCTCTTCAAATGACACCTGTTCTGGATCTACCAGCTGCCCTATATTTTTTATTCCCTTTGTTTCCCACATCTGAAACATATTTTAAGATCGGATATTCTGGTAGCCACAGGATGCGGTAATACAGAGCATAGCAGAACGACAGGACTCCACAGGACAGCAATGATGAAGAGTAAAAAGTTTTCTTTATTGACACGTCATGGTGCAGACAGGTATGGGTGCAAGGTCTCCTCCTCTTACGCGTTTCACGCCTGTGTGGCGCTTCGTCAGAGAGTAAGTGTAGGTGTGCTGTGTTCCCCCTCTTATACCGAACTGATTGCCTTCAATAGCGTTCAGCCGCCATAACCGGAAACCGGAAGTGACGCGGGTTAATCCAAAATACCGGAAGTGACGTGTCACAGTGTATGCGAAGTGGTGAGTTGTTTACAAACCATCCATGTAGTCATGGTGATTTCCACGTCATCTCCTCTGGTAAAGAAAGAGGGAAAATAAAGCAAAGGGGAGAAACAGAGCACATATACCCTGCAAAGATGTGTTTAAAATAATTTGTGCAAGGTATAACAATAAAAACAAATGTGTAATATCAGCAGTATACAGAGGACTTCTAAAGGCATATATATATATCTTAACGAAGTATATATGTTGTAAAACTTCATATGATGAATATATATTGGGCCAAACAAATTGAGAATATTAAAGAAGTGTCTATACACAATAGAGGATCGTGGAATACAATGGATACAGTACATGAAGAGATATAACACACCCAAATACAATTTCATATCAAAATAAGATATATAGGGGTGTGGGAGAAACAAAGTTTGTGCAGATAAATAATGTTTAAGCCTTACTATACATCATAAGCTATAATCATT
Organism: Ascaphus truei; assembly: GCA_036426205.1. Lineage (NCBI taxonomy): Eukaryota > Metazoa > Chordata > Amphibia > Anura > Ascaphidae > Ascaphus > Ascaphus truei. The sequence continues at coordinate 87,045,662 of CM071568.1, read as the reverse complement.
GGTGAAACATAATCATTATATCAAAAAATGTTTAAGTTCCCAATCGGTATTTATACCCCCGGGTGATAATGACCCGAGGGTATAAATCCAAAACATTTCCCTTTGATTGAGTCTACTCTCCCTATTACCTCCCCTAATATGTTTAGGGATATGTTCCAGGGCATTGAACGTAAAGGTATCAATTGAACCATAGGGGCAATCATTAAAGTGTTTAGAAACAGGTAGGTTTAAATCATTCTTTTTTATGGATCGAAGGTGTTCTGAGATTCTAATTTTAAGTGGACGAATCGTCCTGCCAATGTACATCTTGCCACACGCACAATTCAGTTTATACACTACATAATGGGCCTCATGCAGAGAGCAGCGCTATTTAGAATTGGAGAGGGGGAACATTTTTAGCTTTATTCGAGAGTTTTTTTCTCCATATGCAGAAAGGGCATAAAACTGCATTTACAATCCTTTCTGCATATGGAGAGTTTCAACCGGCGCTATGAGCGCTATGAGCGCTATGAGCGCTGTTGAAACTAGTGGGGAAAAAAACGCGTTTTTTTTTTTTTTTTCCCCTCCACCGGCCGCGGAGCGCCAGCTGCTTGGTGGAGAGGAAAAATGTTGAAAATCGCACCATTTTTTTGGCGCGAACAGCCACTAGATGGCGATCGCGCCTCTCTGCATACGGCAGAAAAAAAAACTGGAGAGATTAGAAACTCTCCAGCCGCGCGGCGAATTTCAAGGGGAAAAAAAAATGGCGCTTTTTTCAAATCTCGCCATTTTCGGCTGTTTTTAGCGCGATTTTCGCCGGAAAATGGCGAGATTGCTATTAGCGCTGTTCTCTGCATGAGGCCCAATGTGTTTTACATGTCATAAAATGATTAATTTTGTATTTTTTGCCTGTAACCTTACTAGTGATCTCTTTCAAAGGAGTAGCAAATTTACAATAGGTACAATCCCCACATTTATGGAACCCTTTGGGAAATTTCTTAGATTTTAATTTAGATACATACAAACTCGGTGATACATGATAACCAATAGTCCTAGCTTTTTTGTACCAATGATTATTTATTTTCCCTCTTTCTTTACCAGAGGAGATGATGTGGAAATCACCATGACTACATGGATGGTTTGTAAACAACTCACCACTTCGCATACACTGCGACACGTCACTTCCGGTATTTTGGATTAACCCGCTTCACTTCCGGTTTCCGGTTATGGCGGCTGAACGCTATTGAAGGCAATCAGTTCGGTATAAGAGGGGGAACACAGCACACCTACACTCACTCTCTGACGAAGCGCCACACAGGCGTGAAACGCGTAAGAGGAGGAGACCTTGCACCCATACCTGTCTGCACCATGACGTGTCAATAAAGAAATTTTTTACTCTTCATCATTGCTGTCCTGTGGAGTCCTGTCGTTCTGCTGTGCTCTGTATTACCGCATCCTGTGGCTACCAGAATATCTACTCTACCAAGCAGAAGCACGCACATCCAGGAGAAAAACGGGCATGGTTCACGTGAGTTTTTTGCATTATTGCAATTACTGGGAGGTACTATACGGGTGATTTTAGGCGGTTTGAGACTGTGTCCTCTTTGGGAGTGATGTGGTAGGGTTTATATATCTCTGCTCACAGCACTCACCAGGACCATATATACATGTCTTTAATGTACGCCCACCTGCATACCCCAGCACTCACTTGTGTTTAAAACCTACCGTTGATTAACGTTCTTCAATCAAGATTGTTTATATTGCTATCAACCGTGGTCATTAGTAGCACTATCTTAGAACATTGATATTTTAAGATCGACCTGGTTCAAATTTCATGTTACTTTGTATAGGCAGAAATTTGGATATTTTGTAGGACATCCCACACTTTTTTGTAAGTGTCTTCCATGTGGCCCATGTATCTTTTATCAGTGGATTCCCTCTAATTACTAAAGGTACATTTCCCCAAGTCGTGTGTAGGATCTTTTTCAGCGTCGTTGGGAGCACCATTTGTTCCTCAAGTTTCATACAGGAATATATTTCTTTGTCCTTAACCAGTCTCCCATTTGCCTGGCTATGCATGCCAAATTGTATTTTCAAATGTCAGGTAAACTCACTCCACTAAGTTCCTTTGGGAGAAATAGTTTTGACATTGCAATTCTATTTCTGCCTTTGTTCCATAGATACTTATTTATTGCACTATTAATCAATTTTATGTCTGCATGGTGAACCAGGATAGGCAGCATCTGCAATGAGTAGCGAAGCTGATCATCTTAACAAGTTGGCATCTACCCGCTAAGTTCTATGGTAGGCCTTGCCAGCTTTCCAGCTCTTTAATCACTTTTGTTAGGATTGATTCAAAATTGCTTGCGTACAATTTTTCTAGGTCGGGATCTATATTAACCCCCAGGTATTTGTTTGGCTGTCTTGTCTTTTTAAAAGGGAGGTCTTCCTCCCTCCTAACATTATTGTGGTGAGACAGCACTAGAATCTCAGTTTGGAGGCGTTAACTATAAACCCCATACATTTTCCATATTCTTTAAGTGTCTCATATATTTTTTTAACAGCTGTATCCGGATTAGAGACAAACATCAGAAAGTAATCCACAAAAAGAGCCAATTTATCTCTTATTTCAATACCTTTATAGTCTGCCATGTCCCTAAGGAACATAGCCAATGGTTCCATTGCAATGTTGAATAGCAATAGCGACAAGGGACACCCATGACTTGTTCCTCTGTGTAAATTGAATTCCTGGAGAGTAATCCCACTGCCATAATCCGTGCCTTTGGACCCTCATACATAGTTCTAATCATGTTAAAAAAACATGCCCGATAGTCCCATTCTTTGAAGTATATCAAATAAAAATTCCCATCTAACATTATCAAAGGTTTTTTCTGCATCTACCAAAATAATTTCATTGTTACTATTATATTGTGGATTTGACTAGAATACTTTTCTTATGTTCTTCACTGAAGAGCTACCATTTTCAAACTCTGTCTGATCTTTATGGATCAGACCTGTAATACTGTGGCCAGCCTCTCTGACTGAATTTTTTAGATCATTTTTACATACTGATGTGATAAGGGCAAGGTATGAACCTGGCACAAGAGGGTCTTTACCTTCTTTATGTAAAATTCTGATGAATGCTGTTTTCCCGCTTTCCAAATATTTCCCTCTGTCTACTATCTCTTTGAAGGCGTTTTGCAGGAGTAATCCTACTTCTGGCCCCAAGATCTTATTGAATTGTGCCGTAAAGCCATAAGGCCCTGGTGCCTTTTCATTTTTACATTTCTTTATGACAGCCTCTATTTCTTCCCTGATAATTGGAGTGTTAAGTTCTTGTTGCTCTTCATTCGTTATTTTTGGGAACTTGAATCCCTGTAAAAACTTGTCTTGAGCTACATCATCCTGCTCACTGGTAGTATACAATTTTTGATAAAAGTCACAATTTTTGATAAAAGTAAACACTGTACATATTTCTTCAGGAGCTGATGTTGGTTCACCTGAAGCAAGACATTGAAACACATTGGTGATAGTTCCATGGTATGTATTGCAATCAGAACAGATGTGCAAAGCAGGTGCATTCTTCTCTCAGCTTTCCCTATTGAAAGTACACTGGTTAAGGCTTCAGGCCCAGACCTGGCCTTCTGGACTTCTCCTCACATCCCCTAGTGAGATGGAGGGTAGATGGTGCTCCCTCAACAGGAGGAGAAAAGAGAGAGAGAGACCCCCACTTTAGGAAAGTGCCAGTCTTTATAGCCTGGGGTGTGACTGTAACCCTGACTCATAACAAACCAGATCTGGATACTGATAGGCCCTCACATCCAACGTGTGGTCCAATCAGTATCCACCCTCAGGCTGGTACTCTCTGGCTGTTGCTAAGGCCCGCCTTTGGATACATCTAATGAATCCAAGGCTGCAAAAGCACACAGAGCCTTTAAGAAGGAATTATTCCATCCACTGCCTGCACCTAACAGGTCTGACACTGGTAGGGCCCAGGAAAAGAAGCAGCGTCCGGAGGCTAGGCTACATCTTATTTTGCTTATATAGCATACTCAAACTTTACTGAACTCCCGTTGTTTATTTGATACTGCAGCATAATAGTCTTGAAAGATTAGGATCTTCTTTCCCTCATAATTAAGGCCACCCAAATTCTATAGGCTCTAAATATTGTTGATTTTTTATTAAAGTCCAGAAACTTTGCGATTACTGCTCGTGGCCTACAGTACCTTCCTGGTTCTGACTAACCGAACCAAGTATATGAGCCCTTTCCACTTTGATGTTAGTGTGATCATGTGGTAGTCCCAAAGATTCGGGTAGCCATTTTGTGCATTTTGTGCAGAAATCCTGCAATTGAGATTGTTTCACCTCTTCAGGGACTCCTATTAATCTTATATTTTTTTCTGCATGACCTGTTTTCCAGGTCCTCCACCTTGACTTCTAAAGTTGTATTTCTTTTTTAAGATGTTGAATGTCCTGCTGCATTTCTGAGGATACTTCCTCTAGGACTCCCACTCTAGATTCAACTTCCCCCATCCTGGTGTTTTGCAAGGTTAGTTCCCATTTAAGATCATCTAGGGATTTTTTGCAATTTTTCATACTATTCATTTAAAGCAGACATCAATACTTTTGCTACAGCCCTGGCTAACTCACCATAATCCCTGGGAGTTTCTGCCTCTTGAGACACCTCTGTTTCCTATGGGTCTGCATGCAGCTCCTCCATGTGCTTGGAAGCCATCTTGGTGTGCTCTGACTTTCTCCCGGCTCTCATCTGCTTTTGCTGATATTTGGGGGGCATTTGTGTCTGCCTGGAAATACATTTCTCTGTATAAATTCTTCTCTTTACTTTTCAAGTTACTGTCTTGCTGTGAAGCTTTTCCTGCTTTTCCCCCTCTGTTCCGCTAGATTGAAACTGTGAGGGTTATTTTCAGCCTGCTGTCTCTGCAGAGACTGCCTACACATGTATCTCCCCCTCACAGGAGCATGAAAAGTCTGCCTGCTTTTTGCTGTTCACAGGATGATTCAGTGAGTTTTCATCTATTGCCTTAAATCATTTGTTCTGGTTGTTTAAGCTGCTGATCTGTGTAGGTGTAGTGAGGCTGCAGGAGCTCAGGGGGATGTAACTTCACCCTCTGGTGCTATACTGGAAGTCCCTGATATATTTTAAGGTGATTCTGGTCCCGTCCCCTACCGAGCATTTCATTCATAAGTCCTTCTGGTTTCTAAGTCAGTCTATTTCATATTATAATCTTCCAGATGGGGCTCCCGCATCCTGAAATCGCTCACGCCCTCCAGATCCACGGCCCTCCTGTGTTGAACGTGCCTCCGATTTAGCTATCCGTCCCACCACCTGGCACTGATTTCAGAGGAGCACCAGGGGTAGGAGAGGAAACCTCCGCTCTGGCTCTAGGTGGTAACTGGAGGAGGGGAGGACCCTGAAAGTGGCTGCAGGAGCAATAGAACAGGTCACACCTCTGCAGCTCTTAGGAGACCCAGGAAAGTACAGTAAGTAAGGCGATCCGGCACAAAGGGAATCAGCTCCGGTAGTCTCTGCCCTGTTTATTCCTGTGTGCGCTTCTCCTGGTGCCTCTCCCTGGGTCACAGGCCCCTTCACCACTCTCCTCCCCACACCGCGGGGGGTCCAATGCCGCTCCGTTACTGCGGGTCCTGCTGGCCACTCTCCCTGCCTGTTTTTTTATTTATTTATGTTTTGTGGCCTTAATACTTGTGCCCCCAGAGGGAATATATGCTGGTTGGAAGCAGGAAAGGGGGGGGAGGAGGGTCTCACAAACATTGTTACAATAGGGCCGCCCTCTCTCTTTATTTTGTGGTCTTGACAGCTGGGCCTCTGCTAAGTTTGTTCTTTTCACTTTATGCAGCCACGTTCCTTGCTCCCCATTCATGGGATTTATTCTCATATTACTCTCCATCCGTGCAGCACTCTGACCGGATGACTTCAGTAGTTGAAGGATGGAGAGGGGGATTGGGGGGGAGGCTGCTGTAGATTTTAACAGGACCTCCATGTCCTAGGTTCAACACGTGGCCCCTGCAGCCAGGCCTTAGACTGACCAAATCTTGTCCAATCTTGCTCTCTTTTGGCTCTAAAGGATCATGTTATATTCTTTATCAGTATTTGTGTCTTATATTGAAAATTGTGCTAAATTACATTTGGATAGCTATGGATTGTTGCTCTTCTGCTACAGAGATTTAGCTTGACACAGCCATCTTAGATCGCATCTAGGCCACACTCCCATATTTTATTTTTAATGCAGCCTAATTCTTTGAGTGCAAGTGGGGTCTGCAATGCATTGCTCTGGCTACATCCCTAAACTGTAGCTCAAGGTGGTCTCCCTCTTAAAAAACATAAGCCACTGCCATAGATTTTAATAATTTTACTGAGGCCCAGATCTACAAAGCTTCATGAAGTCACATAACATTGTGTTAACTTAAATTAAAGTCATGTTAAGACTAACAGGGTATTTTCAAAGAGCAATGACATAACGTTAAGCCATGTTTTCTCCCATAAGGAGCATACCATTAACAATAAAGGATGTTAGTGATAATGACATGCAAATGAGACCCTATCAAAACATTGCATATGCACTATAGTCTGTAAAGGATAACCCAAAGACTCACCATTACATTATTTAAATTATACTTAAACTTGGCGTTACTGCTATCAAAACAATAAAATAGGGCTTTTGCAGTGTCTGGGTGGTTGCAGTTAGCAATAATTTAAATAATATGGCATTGGTTTTCCGACATTATTTCATTCTCCTTTCTCAACTTCAGCATAAGCTTAGAGTTCAGGATTACCCGCTCAGTCACATCAGTTGTCCCCAAGAACTCACATAGACAGGATCACTAACATTTCTGCTGTCATTCCTCATTATTTGACTTTCATATAACCATCTTTTTAAAAGCCAGAATTAACTTTGTAGGTAGTGATTTCACTTTTTTGTGATCACTAATTATCATAAATTTGCCTAATGCTGGTGCTTATTTTACACCAATGATAGCCCTAACATTGCAGAATATCAACAAAAATAATTTATTGGAATTCACCTGTACTAATATATCTGAAATCAATACTGCAAGATGTTTAGAATAAAAAATATTGATTTATATGCCAGGAAATGTAAATTTTTACACATAACAAAATTGTTTTCAAAGCCAGCAATTTCTTACATCTCTACCGTTTGCACTACATACTGTAATATTGCCACAGCAAAATCTTTAAAAGTAAAAATGTTAAACCTACTGCACTTGGATGATACAAAATATATATGACAACTCTAGTGCCAAATAGTTTTTCACATGATTAAACTTACATATGCCATACTGAGTTTCTCACAGACTAAGCATTCTTCAGCAGAGCTTAATGCCAATCACTGACTGTGGTGAGATTGAATATGCATTGCAGACTAATCTCAATATCTGCACATAGTTTGAAATGTGTATTCCATTTCACTCTGTCATGTCAATATACTGTAACAATTTAATTTGACATGTTTGGTAAAATTGGTTATCTAACCCTCGATTCCTGGCACCATAAATTAAAGTTATAATGTTCAGCCTGTGCCACCTAACATAATCTGCTTAATGTATGAGAGAGGGGAAGTGGCTCAGTGAGTAAAGACACTGACTGGCACGGAAAGTTTCAGGCGAGCCTGGTTTAATTCCTGGTGTTGGCTCGTTGTGACCTTTGGCAAGTCACTTTATCTCCGTGTGCCTCAGGCACCAAAAACATAGATTGTAAGCTCCACAGGGCTGGGACTTGTCTCTGTAAAGCGCTATGTAAAACTAGCAGTGCTATACAAGAACATGCTATTATTATTATTATGGGTTAAGTCTAGCTAATGTCCAAAAGCAAATTTTCAGTGTGCTTCCTTTTAATTTCAGACACCATTTGTAAAAAAAATCTGTTGTTTTAAATGGTTATATTTGTAAGTTTTAATTAAGTATATATTTTATGTCTAACCACACAATCCCAGCAAGCTCAGAACCCCAAAAGTAGCTTTTCTTTGATGTAGCCGGGACCCCGTTCTTCTCCCCAATTGGTGGTGGGGGAGGTGCACCTAGGGAACGCTCCAATAATGGAGGTTCCGCACAGAGGGAGCCGCCATGTTAGGTTGGCGCCAGCGCGGACTTGGTCTGGCCGGAGGTTGCGCATGCGCAGGGCAGGGACAAAAGCCCACGAAGGAGGAGAGCTCGGGGAGGAGGGGAGTTAGGGGACTAAGGGTCCCAGCAGCCCCCGCGTTTCCCCCGTGACGCACCAGAACCAATCAGGTACGAGATAGGGAGGAAAAGGAAAGTGGTGGGGCGCACGAGGGTTCAGAGCTAGCTGGCGGAGGAAGGAGAAGGAGCTCCAGTGCAGGGAGGCAGCCGCCCCTACCTAGGCCACATACCCCAAGGCCCAGTTAGACGCTGAGCCCCAGTAGCGTGCAGCGGAGCTAGGCACTGTCCATAGTCAGATTCCGGATCCACCCCCTATTGTGTTACGAACTGTACCCTGACAGTGCTAACTCCGCGTTTTTTTTTTTTTTTTTTTTACATAGGTTACATAGCACATGGTAGTGGTCTGTGTTCGATAGGAAGCAGGGCTACATTTGGAGGCGCTGCTGAGATCTTAGACCTGGGGTGCCCCCCAAGAAAAAAATATCGCCATGGCCCTTCCATCGCGTCAAGAAATACGCGACTGGGCATGACAAATGCGCACGCCCACCCGCCGCGCAGTGGCGGTGACCTGAGTACCCATGGCTTTACCCTTAGAGACATTGAAAACGGCCTTACGACAACTACCGTGTTTTGCCAAAGCCCGCCTAGTAGATGTACTCATAGATCAAGATGCTAAGTGGAACACATTGCTAGTAGATTGTCGGCGAGATCTAGTAGTCCTCGAGCCTACTGCCCCTCAATATCTGCCACTTCCCAACTCTCCGTCCGGAAACAGCCCCTTGGTCTATCCCCTTCGGGACCCCCCTGTGGGGGAACTAGGTGACGACGACCCGACGCTCCCCTTTGCTCACTACCCCACGACAGAAGCGGGTAGCTGTCCATCCGAATGTAGCTACCCCGGGTCTTGCGCCTCCGAAGAAACCGGAGTACGTAGTGACATGCTGCAGAAACTCAATGACAAGATAGACCAGTTAACCACTCCATCCAGTTTACCGCCGTTAGTAGAAGCGCTTACCCTGGCCACGCATTCTCAAAGCTACCAGAAGTTAAAGGCTTTCTCGGGGACTCTACCTGTACCCACGGGAGAGGACGGGATAGACCCTTGGAAGGAGCATACTAGGGGAGTAATGGAAGAATGGTCTTGTACAGACGTAGTGAAACGCCAGCGGTTAATGGAGTGCTTGAGACCCCCGGCCTCCACTTTGATCAGTATCCACCGAGAGCAGTAACCCGATCTGACCATTCGTCTGATGATTGAGTTTCTCGTCGAGGCCTATAGTGCGACCGAGGATGATGGGGCTTTGTGGGCTAAGTACTACGCCATAAATTAAATGGAGGGAGAAGATTTTTCTGCCTATATCCACCGCATGCAAATCTCCCTGGGACCCCTCCTGCATCATAAATACTTGGCCGCCTCCCAGATGGATGAATACCTCCACAAACAATATATACGGGGGTCCAGTCCCACTCACCCTATTGCAAACATGATTCGCGATAATCTCACTCGAGGGCCTCCTCCCTCGTTTATCAAACTGTTACAGCAAGTCAAAGAGCACATAACGCATCTCATGCTTCACTCCCCTCAGAAGTCTAAAGCAGCCAGCAACCCTAAACCCAAAGGGAGTGCTGAGAAGAAGGAAGAACCGCCAGATAAACCAGGCCCGGAGAGACCGAAATATACTGGCCGAACCTCGCCTCCGTATGACCGCCATACCACCTCCCGAGATATGTCCTGCTATAAATGCGGGAAAAAGGGACACATCTCCTACGATTGTCGGATGGGGGACTCTCGCCACCGGAGCCCATCACCCAAGAAGTTCACGCCCCAGGCCATGATATGTGGTGTATACACGACCAGCCCCGAAACCCCTGTTTCCACCCAAAGTGGCGACGAACCCAAAGAGGAGAGTAACCGCGTGGGGCAAGTAGCGCTGATCCGAGTACTAGTAGACGGTATCTATTCCTTCTTCCCTGCTGGATACAGGATCCCAAGTAACCATCATATATTGAGGATTCTATGATCGACACCTCCAGAAGCGTCCTCTAAAACTGGCGGGGCATATCAAAGTAAGAGGACTGAGCAATGACGACTACCCTATTGATGGCATAGTGACCGTGGACTTGGAGATACAACAGCTCAACACTGGGAAGTCGCATCCCATGAAGGTGGATGCCTTGGTGTGTCTGGAACCCAAAGAGACTCCTAAGTATTCAATCATTCTGGGTACGAATGCGGACATTGTACAAGCCGTCATCCGGGCCTATCTACACGAAACTAACGAACTGCCCATGTCCAGCCTACAGCTACAACTGGTCCAGGTGGATCCAGATTCCCCCCCGGCCCCCGCGGAGGACCACGGACTGCTGTTCTGCTGCTGGGCAGGGCTGACCCGGCTCTTACCGGGAGAAACACAGAGGGTACCCGCCCGGTGTGCATATGCGGAACGAGTAGGCGAGGAGCAGCTCTTTTCTCTCGAAAGCACGCCCGAAGAAGATGTCCACCGAGGATATCGGCTAATACCGGAATTTCGGGTTGGCCGACCGCCATCCCCCGTCGAATTTATGTGATGGTCCAAAATCATTCGCCCTTTCCCATGGCCATCGACGCGGGGCAAAGGATAGGGAGGATTTACCCCGTCAGCTCGGTGAATGAGGCCATACAAGTAAAAGCCGCCCGGGTGGAAGATCACGGAGTGCCGCTAGACTTCGACTTCGGCTCGTCCGGACTGTCGGATACCTGGAAGGAGCGGTTTCGAGTACAGCTGGAGGAGAGACGACCAATATTCTCTACCGGAGAGATGGATGTCGGGTGTAGCCGACACGCCCAACACCATTCGGATGACTGATACCAAGCCCTTCAGGGAACGTTCCCGTCGGCTCGCCCCCAGGGATGTGGAAGATGTACACGCGGCCCTCCATGAGATGGAAGAAGCCGGGATCGTTACAGAGTCACGAAGCCCTTACGCCTCGCCCATCGTGGTAGTGCGAAAGAAGAATGGGACGTGAGGTTATGTGTGGACTACCGGACAATCAACAACCGAACTGTACCGGACCAGTACAATCTTCCCCGCATAGAAGAAATCCTGGACACTCTACATGGAAGCAAATGGTTCAGTGTGTTGGACCTACGGTCCGGGTACTATCAGGTACCTATGAGCCATGAGGACCAAGAGAAAACTGCGTTCATTTGCCCCTTGGGGTTCTACCAATTCACCCGTATGCCCCAAGGCATATGTGGTGCCCCCGCCACCTTCCAGTGGCTAATGGAGAAGACTTTAGGGGACCTGAACCCCCGAGAATGTCTTGTTTATTTGGATGATATCATCGTCTTCGGGAAGACTCTGGAGGAAGATGAGGCTCGACTACTGAAGGTACTTGACCGATTAGCTCAAGAAGGACTTAAGCTCTCTTTAGATAAATGTCGTTTCTGCTGGACATCGGTGACTTACGTGGGACACATAGTGTCCGCTGAGGGAATCGCCACGGATCCAGCCAAAATAGAAGCCGTCGTTAACTTGCCCCGACCTGACAATGTAGGGGAGTTGCGATCGTTCCTGGGGTTCTGCGGATATTATCGCAGGTTTGTGGAGGGGTACTCTCGACGGGCCAAAGCCCTCAACGGCCTCCTCAATATATATCCGGAAGACACCGGCCGGAAGGCGACGCCTGCCCGACAACCCTTCGAGGACAAATGGATGACAGAGTGCGAACAAGCCTTCCAGGACCTAAAACAGAGTTTAACCGCGGCTCCCATGTTGGCCTATGCAAATCCCTAACAACCATATATCTTACATGTGGATGCTAGTCTGCAGGGACTAGGGGCGGTGTTACATCAAAAATATCCAGAGGGACTATGACCCGTAGCTTATATCAGCCGCAGCCTTACTGTCAGTGAACAGAACTACCCCGTGCACAAACTGGAATTCTTGGCCCTCAAGTGGGCCATTGTCGACAAGCTTCGTGATTATTTGTACGGTGTGTCATTCGAGGTGCGGACCGACAACAATCCACTTACCTAGATTATGACCTCAGCCAAACTCGACGCGGCCGGGCATCGCTGGTTGGCTGCCCTGTTCAATTACAATTTCGCCCTGAAATATAAGCCCGGGCCCTTGAATATTGGAGCTGACGCCCTGTCTAGGCGACCAGGGCTGGCCACTACCCCCGATGAAGACCAATGGGAAGAAATCCCGGGACCCAGAAAAAGAGCGCTATGTTGTACCGCTGCCGTAGTCAATGATCAAGTGGCATTCTCAGAATTAAGGGTGGCTGACTCTCTAGGGTGCATATACAACGCTATACCGGAGGCTTATCGGGATCCCAGTGGCATGCACGTTACTCCAGACAAGATCATAGCCTGGAAAGATATGGTACGCTACCAAGAGCAAGACCCGCAGGGGCCATTCGCTATGCTATCCGGCAAAATCGCCCGGCCCTACTCAGGCAAGCGCCGGGGGATGTAAGACGTATACTAATGCTGGAAGCTGACAAGTTTCAGCTAAAAGACAATCTGCTGTACAGGGTGGTAGAGTATCATAACCACCCAAATAGGAGACAACTAGTACTACCCAAAAGACTACAGTACTTGGTACTGAGGGCTCTACACGATGAACATGGTCATTTGGGAGTTGATAAGACTTTCGGCCTAGTGAGAGATCGATTTTTCTGGCCCAAAATGAGAGAAGCAGTAGAGCATCACTGTCGACGGTGTGTGCGGTGTATTCAGCGAAAGACATTGCCCACCAGGGCCGCCCCAATGGGCCACTTGAAAAGTACAGGGCCTATGGACTTAGTGTGTATGGACTTCCTATGCATTGAACCTGACAGCCAAGGCATAGGCAATGTGCTGGTAATCACGGATCATTACACCCGCTACGCCCAGGCCTTCCTGACCAAAGATCAGAAAGCCATTACGGTGGCCAAGGTGCTCTGGGAAAAGTACTTTATGCATTACGGGCTCCCTCAACAACTTCATTCCGATCAGGGAAGAGACTTTGAAAGCAACTTAATAAAAGAACTGCTGAAAATCTTGCGCATCGCTAAGTCTCGAACTACCCCCTACCACCCCGAAGGGGATGCATTGCCGGAACGGTTCAACCGCACGTTATTGGACATGCTGGGCACCTTAACGGGGGTGGAGAAGACTGAGTGGAGTCGACATGTGGAAACGCTAGTACATGCCTACAATTGCACGCGACATAACTCCACGGGATTCTCTCCGTTCTTCCTCATGTTTGGACGAGAAGCGCGACTGCCGGTGGATATACGATTGAGAGTCTCCACCGATGGGGTACATAACACTACTCATTTACGATATGTACAGCGATTGCAAGAGAATCTGCAGTGGGCCTACTTACAAGTGGAGAAATCTACTGAAAAACTGAATGCCGGGAATAAACGGCAGTACGATCACAAAGTTAAACACAGAGACATTAAACCCGGTGATGCGGTGCTCCTCCGTAACCTGGGATTGCCGGGAAAACATAAATTGGCTGACCGATAGAGGGAGGGAGTGTACGAGGTAGCCTCACAAATGAACGGCCTTCCGGTGTACCGCATCAAGGACTCGGAGGGTCGGGTGAAGACATGGCACCGGAATCATTTGCTCCCTATTCACCGAGTGGAGGAGGGGATTTGGAGTGGCCTGCATCCTCGTTGTATGGGGAAGAGACCTTGGAAGACGACATGCCAGGGAACTCAACTGTTCGGGAAGATCCACAATAGGGAACCTCTCAAAGGGGCCCTCAACAGTGCATACCTCCCAGCGGAGCTACGGGTAAAGGGCGCGGGGAGCATTAACCCCAGGGGGTGGCTCCGTAAAATTCATCACTGGACCCACTAAGCCCGTGTTTTGCACCGAGTCAGGATAATTTAGAGAATGTAACCCCCTCAAGGGAAGAACTCGAGATTCAAGACCAAAATAGTCACTTCCCCAAGGGAGTGACCGAACAATCGTTAAGGCGAAGCCAAAGGAACAGGCAACCTCCCATGAGGATGGCCTACGATCAGTTTGGGGCACCCCACTATGAGGCTCAGCAGTGGGCCCACAGCCGCGTGCAATCAGTAATTGTGATGTTCAGCGAAATGTACAATCTGATATGGCGTGTGTTATGCAATTTTTCATTATATAACTATTGTACCAGTTTAAAGGTATTGTCCAAGCGGGGCCGTTGGAATCCACAGGGGGGAGGATGTAGCCGGGACCCCGTTCTTCTCCCCAATTGGTTGGGGGGGAGGTGCACCTAGGGAACGCTCCGATAATGGAGGTTCCGCGCAGAGGGAGCCGCCATGTTAGGTTGGCGCCAGCGCAGACTTGGTCCGGCCGGAGGTTGCGCATGCGCAGGGCAGGGACAAAAAACCCGCGAAAGAGGAGAGCTCGGGGAGGAGGGGAGTTAGGGGACTAAGGATCCCAGCAGCCCCCGCGTTTCCCCCGTGACGTACCAGAACCAATCAGGTACGAGATAGGGAGGAAAAGGAAGTGGTGGGGCGCACGAGGGTTCAGAGCTAGCTGGCGGAGGAAGGAGAAGGAGCTCCGGTGCAGGGAGATAGCTGCCCCTACCTAGGCCGCATACCCCAAGGCCCAGTTAGACCCTGAGCCCAGTAGCGTGCAGCAGAGCTAGGAACTGTCCATAGTCAGGTTCCAGATCCACCTCCTACTGTGTTACGAACTCTACCAGTACAGTGCTAACTCCTCGGGAGGCCTGGGACCAGGCCCCGCTACTCAGTCACAGCGTGTCTGGGTGGGATCTCCCCGGACACCTACCAGTGACGTCATCTACGTCCTCGCCGATCCTTTGTGAAGATAGTTGCAGAACCGGGTACAGGAGTGCCCGGCAGGTAAACGTCAAGTGCACCAATGGTACCATTCTCACTCCGGGACACGGTGGCTGCGCAGTCACACATTTATACATCCACTGACTCACTTGAGGGGATGGGGAGCGGATTCAAAGAGGGGGCTGTACACGGGGTGGGATCACCCGGTGGAGGGAGAGGGAGAGTGAGCGTTCAAGGACGCTGGTAGTAGTGTTTCCTCTAGAGAGGGGCACCTGTGATTACGTTGCTGGTTGCTATTAAGTAAAACATATTGGTTACGGTATTGCTGTGCGTGTGTGTGTTCATGTACATAAGTTCCTGCGAAGACCCACTTCCCCTAGGGCGGAAGCTATCGCGGGTGGAGGCGCTGCACCAAGTCATAAGTATTGTGAGCACCCCAGGCTCTCTGTGGCAGAGGCTTAGGCCTTGTGTGCCTACAGGTTATATAGCACATGGTAGTGGTCTGTCTTCGATAGGAAGTAGGGCTACATAAGTATCAGGTTTGTTCAGTTCCTGTGTGGACAGACCCGCTGCAGTCATTCTACCTCCAGCAGCGGTAAATGAGAATTTTCACAGTGTTAGGACCTGCTTACTGGTCATGCGGTGGCGTGGCTTGCAGGCTTATAACGCTTTGGCCAAAGGATTTAACTAAATGACCCTTACTAACGAGAATATTGAAGTATTTCACTTTGTATTTTTGTCACATTGGATGTAGCATTGGGCATTTCTGTCTTTTGTGATATTATATGGCTGTTTATACTGCTTGTCAGGGCTTACTTAAAAAGGAAAATCTTTTCTAGTAAATTATTTTCAAACAAATAAATAAGTCTCAAATATGTGACGGTTCTAATAATTAAAAAAAATCAGTGGGAAAATTATGCCTTATTTTTATAATTATTTATTTCTAAAGTGCTAACATGCTGTATTCTGTGAGGGCAAACAGAAGCAAAAGGGAATAAGGGGCAAAATTGAAACAAAAGTTAAAGACTCTGCTCATTGTGAGACTGAGTATGCCTCAGAATTAAGTTTGGTCCAGCAGAGTTACTGGTCCCATTTGGATTAGGGTGTGTGTGTTTAGGGGTATGTCAGATAGTTTTCCTTAAAATATGAGTTTCAGGGAGTTTTTAAAAGTCTGAAAGCTGGAGGAGAGTCTGATGGTGCATTGTTGGGATGCCCAGAGAGAACAGCATAGGAGAAGTCTTGTAGGCTGGAGTGATAGCAGGTAATAAGGTATGAGGAGAGTTGTAGGTCATAGGCAGAGCATAGTGGGCATTTAGGGGATTATTTAGACACGTGCTGAGATTTAAGTGTGCAGCTTTGTTGAGACCTTTGCAAGTTAGAGCTAGGATTTTTTATTTAATTCTAGGGGATAATGGCTTCCAGTTTCGGGATTTGCATAGTAGAACAACAGATACAGAGTGGTGATTGAGGTAGATGATTCTGACAGTAGCATTATGAATGGATTGGACAGGTGTTCAAGGGGAATAGTGAAAAAAATGTGATTGCAACGGCGCTTACTTATAACAATGTCCTAAAAAAGTGAAATATGTGTAACAATGTGTTTAAAAGCAAATGACAGAAATAATATCTATAAATTCAATTACAACGTGAACTGTGATCTATTAGTTAATCATGTGATAAATCCACCACCCAGTGTAAAAGGTGCTAATAGAAAAGCTACTCAAAACCCTTGTAAAGACTGTTCTCTTAGTCTTTTTGATTGCAGAATTCCTCAAAGATTCAGGGGAGCGCCAATGTTCACGTGATTATATGAAAAAGAAAAAGAAAGGCAACATAGTATGATACAGTCTCAATTCTTTCTTTCTAGTGAAAAAGGTAATCCACTCACAATTTTCCTTTCAAAAATCAGGCATTACAGAGACACTCCTCTCTCTGTTTAGAGCAATGAACATGGATATCCACAGGTGTAGACCCCTTTCACTTTTTCTTCTCCACCACCGCACGAATCCCAGAAATAATAAGAAATACCAAAATTGCGCAATAACGTCTATAAAATGTATTGGAGATCATCACAGATAAACATTGGCTATGCACTCACATAAAAAAATAGGTACAGTCATTGTACAAAATCCTGATAGATAAAGCAATTCACTGGTACACAGTGTGTTTTTTCTTCTTCTTCTGCTTCTCTGCTCCATCAATGTCACATCCGGTTGACGCAGGGTCTGTGGGCGGAAGTGCTGTAAGGGGGATCTCCGGCTGCCAGGACTTCGCAACTGTGACTTGCAGAGACTGGATGCTGAACACAGGATTCTACGCGTTTCCGTCGGTACGACTTCTTCAGAATCTATGAGATTCCTGAAGAAGTCGTCCGACGAAACGCGTAGAATCCTGTGTCAGCCTCAGTCTGTGCAAGTCCACAGTTGCGAAGTCCTGGCAGCGGAGATCCCCCTTACAGCACTTCTGCCCACAGCCCTGCGTCAACAGTGATGTGACGTTGATGGAGCAAGAAGGACTTCGCAGAGAAGGACTTCGCAACTGTGACTGCAACAACTGGATGCTGACACCGGATTCTACGCGTTTCGTCGGTACGACTTCTTCAGGAATCTATGAGATTCCTGAAGAAGTCGTGCCGACGAAACGCGTAGAATCCTGTGTTCAGCATCCAGTCTGTGCAAGTCACAGTTGCGAAGTCCTGGCAGCGGAATCCCCTACAGCACTTCCGCCCCACAGCCCTGCGTCAACCGATGTGACGTTGATGGGAGCAGAGAAGCAGAGGGAAGAAACACACTGTGTACCGGTGAATTGCTTTCTATCAGGATTTCGTACAATGACTGTACCTATATTCCTTATGTGAGTGCATAGCCATATATTTTTTATCTGTTGATGATCTCCAATACATTTTAAGACGTTATTGCGCAATTTTGTATTTCTTATTATTTCTGGGTATTCGTGGCGGTGGTGGAGAAAAGTGAAAGGGGTCTACACACTGTGGATATCCATGTTCATTCTCTAAACAGAGAGAGGAGTGTCTCTGTAATGCCTGTATTTTTGAAAGGAAAATTGTGAGTGGATTACCTTTTCACTAGAAAGAAAGAATTGAGACTGTATCATACTATGTTGCCTTTCTTTTTCTTTTTCATATAATCACGTGAACATTGGCGCTCCCCTGAATCTTTGAGGAATTCTGCAATCAAAAAGACTAAGAGAACAGTCTTTACAAGGGTTTTGAGTAGCTTTTCTATTAGCACCTTTTACACTGGGTGGTGGATTTATCACATGATTACTAATAGATCACAGTTCACGTTGTAATTGAATTTATAGATATTATTTCTGTCTTTGCTTTAAACACATGTTACACTATTTCACTTTTTAGGACATTGTTATAAGTAAGCGCCGTTGCAATCACATTTTTTTCACTATTCCCTTGAACACCTGTCCAATCCATTCATAATGCTACTGTCAGAATCATCTACCTCAATCACCACTCTGTATCTGTTGTTCTACTATCAAATCCCGAAACTGGAAGCCATTATCCCCTAGAATTAAATAAAAATCCTAGCTCTAACTTGCAAAGGTCTCAACAAAGCTGCACACTAAATCTCAGCACGTTCTAAATAATCCCCTAAATGCCCACTATCTCTGCCTATGACCTACATCTCCTCATACCTTATTACCTGCTATCACTCCAGCCTACAAGACTTCTCCTATGCTGTTCTCTCTGGCATCCCAACATGCACCATCAGACCGGATCCTCCAGCTTTCAGACTTTTAAAAACTCCCTGAAACTCATATTTTAAGGAAAACTATCTGACATACCCCTAAACACACACACCCTAATCCAAATGGGACCAGTAACTCGGCTGGACCAAACTTCATTCTGAGGCAACTCAGTCTCACAATGAGCAGAGTCTTTACTTTTGTTTCAATTTTGCCCCTTATTCCCTTTTTGCTTCTGTTTGCCTCACAGAAACAGCAGTTTGCACTTTAGAATAAATAATTATAAAAATAAGGCATAATTTTCCCACTGATTTTTTTAATTATTAGAACCGTCACATATTTGAGACTTATTTATTGTTCAAAAATATTTCACATCCGGTGACGCAGGCTGTGGGCGGAAGTGCTGTAAGGGGGATCCGCTGCCAGGACTCGCAACGTGACTTGCACAACTGGATGCTGACACAGGATTCTACGCGTTTCGTCGGTACGACTCTCTAGGAATCTCATAGATCCTGAAGAAGTCGTTACCGACGAAACGCTTAGAATCCTGTGTTCAGCATCCAGTCTGTGCAAGTCACAGTGCGAAGTCCTTCTCTCTGCGAAGTCCTTCTTGCTCCCCATCAACCACATCCGTTGAACGCAGGGCTGTGTGGCGGAAGTGCTGTAAGGGGGATCTCCGCTGCCAGACTTCGCAACTGTGGACTTGCACAGACTGATGCTGAACACAGGATTCTACGCTTCTCGGTACGGACTTCTTCAGGAATCTATGAGATTCCTGAAGAAGTCGTACCGACGAAACGCGTAGAATCCTGTGTTTCAGCATCCAGTCTCTGCAAGTCACAGTGCGAAGTCCTGGCGAGCCGAGATCCCCCTTACAGCACTTCCGCCCACAGCCCTGCATCAACCGGATGTGGACGTTGATGGGAGCAGAGAAGCAGAGGAAGAAACACACTGTGTACAGTGACATTGCTTTATCTACAGGATTTCGTACAATGACTGTACACTATTTTTCCTTATGTGAGTGCATAGCCTATGTTTTATCTGTGATGATCTCCAATACATTTTAACGTTATTGCGCAATTTTTGTATTTCTTATATTTCTGGGTATTCGTGCGGTGGTGGGAAAAAGTTGAAGGGGTCTACACCTGTGGATTATCCATGTTCATTGCTCTAAACAGAGATAGGAGTGTTCAAGGGGAATGCCAATTAGGAGAAGGTTGCCATAGTCACAGTAGAACAGATGAGGAGTTGAATTAGGATTCTAGTTACATCAGGTGAGAAAAGGGTGTACTCTGGAATGTTTCGCAGTGGAGACAAACAGATTTAGTGAGGTTTGAATGTGAGGATGAAGGAGGGTCAGAGTTGACGATGACCCTTGGAACAGCAGGCTGTACTGTATGTATGATATGATTGTGGAGTTGTTAACAGTGAGAGATAGTTTAGGAGTTGCGGTGACAGTAGAAAGTTGGAAATATCAGTTAAAATGTGAACGATGATCTCGCCTCAGAATTCTGGGATTTTATATATTATATAATTGGATAAGCAAATCCAATATCCTCTATAAAGTGCAAATTTTAGAGCATATGTAACAGGGCCCAATTGTGAGGTGGATAATATAACCAATTTATAGTTGCTGTGTATTTGTGCCAAAAAATTAAAACCTGTTGGTTAACAAGTGATAGGTACGAGGTTGCTGCTGCTGTTCTATGGTTGTCTCACAAACCTCGTTTAAGTAAAAAACAAACAGAGAAAACGCGCAAAACCTCATAGTGTAGTTAATATGTTATATGGATATATATCAGCAAGTGAGTATTACGCGTACATCAATCAAATAAAGTATTAGCCATGACAGGTTAGGGACATGTTTACCACATATGTTACTGCTCCCATCACGTTTAGCTCCGGCTAGGCAAGGAAATCTGTCCCCTTCTCCCTCAATGTAGTCTCACTTTGGTCGGTGCACTTCTCACTATGGGGGGAGAGTACTGCTGCTTCCACAGATGCCGGCCGACACAAGCTCTTCACTAGGTGGTATCGGAAACTCCAGGAGCACACTGATGACGTCACTAAGCTCCGTCGCGGGTTATGCAGATTTCCGTGATGTGTAATGTCCACATATAAACACACCAGTTTTGATGTTTAATGCAAGGAAAGGTTCTCGATCCTTTTAGAGCATGGGCTGGAACGCGCCCTTCCTACGCATTTAATAGCAATACTTCATCAGGGAATGACTAGAGGTTCTCATTGGGCACTTTTATAGCTATATCTCACACGTGATTGGCCGTCGTAGGATGGGACGGCCCCTCACTACAGCTGCTGCTCTGCATAATTTAACTAAACACCCTTAAGTATAGAACTAACTATACAGATGACAATAACAATATATTTCGGTAACATCTATACATAAATATAAAAACAGCATAAACATTTTTATTTATAAAATATTAGTGGATATCATAAATTTCTAAAAATAAAGAAAAAAGAAAATTAGTGCACAATTAACAACACAGATAATCAACTATTTCTCATTAAAATATAAAATAAATAGAAGTGGAGCTTAGATCTAATGTTAAATATCACATAAGTATGTTTTATAAATAAAAAGAACACTGGAGGGAACTATATATTTTTATAAGAGTCTATTATCATGTTTATATTTATATACATATATAGAAACCAAGATCTAGATAATGGATTGTATGCATCTGCCATATTTTTAAAAATGGATTCCCAGATTTTTATTTCATTACTAATTTCATAATATTATAAAAATTAAAATTAAATTAATTTTATATTCCAAAATATATTACAAATGATAAAAATGAATATTTTTTTTTAATAGAATAGATTTTTAAAGAGTGACCAGACATCAATCTCTTCATTATACCTAGTGGGTGCTAGTGTCTGCATTTTATAAATCCCAAAACTTTCCTGTTTGGATAACATTTTATCCTATCACCACCACGTCTCCCCAAGGAACAATCTGGATACCAATATATTTAAGAAGTGCAGAATCACAATTATGTTTTAATCTAAAAATGTCTAGACACACTGTGTTTTTTCTAGACGTGTCTAATGTTTCTTGCATGCTCAAGTATTCTAACCTTGAGACATCTTTTTTGTCGTCCATATATTTGTAACCCACATGGACAACTGTAAAAAAGGTAACTACATATGTAGTTTTTCAGGATATACAGTCTTTAACAAAACCACAAATTCTTCTTTAGTGGTATTAAAGACATGTTTTCCTTTCTACATTAAGCATACTGCAAGATTTACATTTTCCAAAGCTAAAATTACCGGAAGTTTTTTTTGCATCCAATGCATCAAACTGATGTTTATATGTGGACAATACACAATCGGCGAAATCTGCATAACCCGCGACGGAGCTTTAGTGACATCATCAGTGTGCTCCTGGAGTTCCGATACCCGGACCTAGTGAAGAGCCTGTGTCGGCCGGCATCTACGGAAGCAATACTCCTCCCCCATAGTGAGACGTGCACCAAACCAAAGCGAGAGGGACACTTGAGGGAGAAGGGGACAAATTTCCTTGCCTAGCTACATGACGGGATGCAGTAAACAGATGTGGTAATATGTCCCTAACATGTCATGCTAATACTTTATTTGATTGATGTACGTGTAATACTCACCTGCTGATATATATCAATATACATTATTTACAACACTATGAGATTGCGCTGTTTTCTTCTTTTGTTTTATTATGGAAATGTTTAGTTTCAAGTAGTGATGGGGCATCCAGTAGAAGATAGCTGTTAACATGGGACAAGAAGATGGGGAGAGGTACATTTGGGTGACAATAACATAGAGATGATACTGAAAGATAAACTAGTGCATTAGTTCACAAGAGAAGAAGTGCAGGTTATAGAGGACAGTAGTAGAGGACAGTGCCTTGAGGGACCCCAACAGAAAGTGGGAGTGAAGAGAGGAGACCCCGAGAAGGAACACTGAAGAAGCAGTTGGATAGGTAGAATGTGAACAGGAGAGGGGAAACACGATGCAGGCCAATGGAGTGGAGGGCGAAGAATAAGGGGGTGATCAGCAGTATCGAAGGCCGCAGAGAGATCCAGGAGAATTAGTACAGGAGTAATGAGCCTTAGACTTAGATGTGAATATGTAGGTAATTGGCTACTTTTGTTGTGCTATCTCAGTGGAGAGTAGAGGGCAATCCAGATTTCAGAATCAACCAGGGAATGGGAGAGAAAAGGAATTAAGCATTGTGTACAGACACACAAAAAAAATTATGCCCCAGTATTTACCCAATGATTTAACCAGAAAGTGTACATAGAGAATATGTATCAAGCAGTAAAAACTGGAGCATTGCTCCAACAGCTGCTGCAAACTGCTTGATTTTGCATATCAAGCATTTCAGAGTATCATCACTGTAAAGTGTCAAAAACTGCAAAGTCATGACTGGAGAGTGTCAAGTATTGCAGAATATGATCATTGCAAAGTATGATCATTGCAGCGTATCAATGTGCTTTAATATAGTTTGTTCTTGCGTGAAAAATTGTGATACACTTGTATTGTTCCAGTTGTTAGCAGGTTGCAGTGCATGAACTGCACGCAAATGTCAGAAAAAACCCCGCATTACACTTTGTATGCACTTCAGTTACGCCATTGGGGGAGACGATGTTACTTGACGAGGTTCTGATTATTTTAGCTGTGGGATGCCTTACCAATGTTAGAGTAAACTTATTAGTAGATTATTCAGGCATACCCCGCATTAACGTAAACAATGGGACTGGAGCTATGATTGAAAGCGAAAATGTATTTTAAAGTGAAGCACTACTTTTTCCCCACTTATCGATGCATTGTACTACTGTACGAATCATCAATAGTGTACGTGCATAACTGATGTAATAACGCATTTGTTACAGACTCTATTGTCTCCCTGTTTTGCGCACAGCTTTGGTACAGGTAGGGAGCCGGTCATTATCTGTTCAGGACTTGCTGACAGACGCCATGCGCGAGCTGCCGTTTGCCTATTGAGCGATATGTCCTTACTCGCGAGTGTTCTTAAAGTGAGTGTCCTTAAAACTGGGGTATGCCTGTACTTTTTAACATAAGTATCTGCTATGGTTTATATTGGGTCTTTGTTTAGGCTACATTCTATCAATGAAATATTACTATTTTGATTTGGACTAGAGTAGTCTGCTCATTAACATTGTGGTGCATGTCTATAACATGCTGGAATAATTACCATGATACTACTGCAAATAAAGCCAATCATGTATTTAAAACTCCTCGATTTTTCATAATTATCTGTAAAATAGCAATGCAAATAAATTATTACAACAACATTAACATGGAAAAAAGGTAGATGGAGCATACTATTCTACCATAGTACCTAAACAGCTGTAAAATATTGACTCATAGATAAACAAACATACTCTACTGTAAGAAAACTTTGTTCTTATTAGTAGTAACATTAATATTCAGACTGCTATCAGTACTCTCAAGGCGACGCCGTCTGCAGCTCCGCTCGCATCAGCCTTGACGTTCTCGCAATATTCTAGCCTGCCGGTCCTCCTCCTCCTCCTCCTTCAATAAGCTGTTTAGCGTGGCAATACAGAACTATGGGTTTTGTGCAGCTCAAATTCTTCGCGTTTCACATGTTTGCCTTCCTCAGCATGTGTATGAATAGACTATAATTGACCTGCTTCTTTATAACTACCGCTAATGCAAGCAAAGTTGCAGACGGTGTCACCTTGAGAGGTCTCAGCCTGAGGCCGTGATTATAACCTAAATCACCGGCAAACGAAAAACAAAAAAAGAAAAACCAGTAAAGTTAAACATAACCGTAGCGGTGTGCGCTCGCCTGGAGCTGCAGCGGAGCGACCACTGGTGAGGAGATAGATGAATTTGTTCTCTGGAGGTGACGGCCACATCACGTGAGCGGTTTAGCCAGTGAGGGCAAAACCGCTCACGGCCATGTCTCCGCCGGCCATCCTCCCTGTCCTCTCCTCTGCTTCTCTTCTCTACTTTCAATACTTACCTGTATTGGTCAATGATGCCACTCAGCAGCAGCGTTGGGGTGACGTCCCAGATCGCGCTGCTTAGCCCCGCCTGACTATATCCAGGCCTGAGGCTGTCCTCCGGCAGGATTGAATTTAAAACACCTTCTTAAAGCCTCTTGGAGACTATTTAACCACACTGCTTTAAAGAACTGGGAGAGTAGTGAGTTTATAAGACGAACTGTGTTCTCTTTTTTCTCCATAAACAAACTTTATTGATTTGCCATTATGAGTGCTTTTCTTTCTCTTCCTTCTTCTAATGCTGTTTGACAAGGATTACTGAACACACACCATCGCCTGGGAGTCCATAAGGAATCCATTCCAGGATCCTCCAAAAACGGCCCCATTTTTATGTATTCCACTCGAAAAGTTTAAATATATTGTTCACAATTATCTTGTTCCTCTTTTATACTTCTAATCTAATCAATAATTTACTACACCCACACATAGAGGGTTAAGGGCTCCCCTTTATTGTTTTTTGTTCATATTATCTTTATAAACATAAGGGGGTTAATTTTGGAGTTTGTGTACCCACTCACATCACGTTTTTTATTACTATCAGCTACTGTATATCACTTTCATCACGAGTTTAGCACACCTCACAATCACCTAGGTTTTTGTTTTAAACATTACGGTTACTATTAGATCATGCCAACTTTGCACTTAACTCATTATTTATTTTAATGAACAGTCTGTGAGTACTATAATGAATTGCAGTGACATTGAGAGTCACAACCACTACAATACACAACCAGGAGATTATTGTTCTAGAATCGTAAATACCTTGAACATGCCTATGACACTGCACCCCGACATCCTTGACCCCCTTCCATTTCCATTTCTCACCCACCAAAATCAACACAATGCTTTGGTTGGGTACAAATGGCCACAGCCTTTTATCAATCGAACTGTTATACTCAAGGACCCGGTCAGAAAGTAGCCCCAAATAGCTGAGCCACTAATTATACCACAGACTGCTACCTGATCGAGTGGGCATTCACTGGTTGATAATACTTGGGGTCCCTCTTAGGAGATGATTGTTATGCTTGCTCACACTTACGTGCCTTCCCTCTGACCCTCGCATACCCACCATTTTACCACCTGAGACGACATGAACGCATCACAGAACTCCAGCTGTGACAAAATCATCCAAAACACCACCAAACATATTCTAAAACCTTTGTTTGTCTTTCTATTCTTTCATTTTACTACTGATTGTTCCTTAAGTCCTTAATTAACCGGTTACATATCATCGTAACAAATAAACACTAATATCACATTCCCCATAAACTAAACCACATAGAGGGTGGGTGTGTAAGAACTTTGGTGGAGTGGTCGTAACGAAGAGAGAGCCAGGTCCCCCCTTAAGTAACTCTAGCACTCCCTCCTCATAATTCCCCCTCTCCTGCATCAACACATGTCCTGAGCGGCTAAGGGTCATCTACCCTTTGCATAATGTGGTCGGGTTTCCCTTTACCAAACACTAATGCAAAAATATATAATTTTGGAAATGATTTTATTAATTATATGAAATAGTATACAGTAACATCGATTCAAACTAAAAGAACTGGATGTACCTCTGTATTATTTAAATTACCCTAAACACATCTTTGCTAAGTACTTATCTTGGGTGTGCCCCCCAAAGCACAAATATGGGAGTTAAATGTTCAAGGGGATAATCCCCAATCATAGATACATCCAATATAAGGCACAATTAGGGACCTTACTATTCAATCACCCTACTGTAAGGTTTGTCATTGTTTTGGCCATGATTTGGCTTCTCCCATACTGTTTTGTATTCTTTGTAGCTATGTTTCATATGATATTTTGTCCCTCAAAATATTATAACACCGATATATCTGCTCAGGACCTTACTCCTATTATATTGGGCAGTTCTGAATCAATTTTGTGGATGTCAGTGGACATTACTCTACGCATCCCATGGGAACTTAAAAAGATGAAACCTGGCGTGTGCATCTCATTACCTTAAATGATTATTTGGGTTAGGTGCATGCTTGAATTTGTAAACAGAAAAAGTGCAGTTTTTAGGATCCATAAATATAATAAAATATACGGTAAAAGTGTGAGTACCACACAGATTGATGTGACACCTGTGTTGCATAAATGCAAATGTTCCACTAATGTGTCGGATGACTCGGTAAGTGTCCATGGAAAGGATAATATAGATTTATTTTACGTTTGTGGCCATGGAAAAACATCGGATAAAACAAATGAATGCTATCAAACTTTCAATATTTTAGATTTCAAATGAACAGCCTTCACTTCCTAGCTCCACGAAAATCTATAATCAAAAGCCAAGAACGACTGAATTTGAGATGAATAGAAAAATAGCACCCACACGCGTTATTGACTCACATCAAATTAGGTTAGGGAGGTCAGTCAGACTTCCGGTGATAGTACTCAGTACGTAAACATCTCTTCAAATTGGATCATCTAGTTTAAATGCTTGCAAGCAATGCTAAAAATTACATACAAAGCACTACATAGCCTTTAATAGTTTGTTTATACTTTACGGATGTCCTTACATGTTATGCTGTCTTGTCTTTGCGGACACATCGCAAGCATTGTATCCTAAAAACAATGAATTACATATATTTTTTAAATATAAACATTATTATATTTCCATCAGAATATTTAATCAGTCAGTTATTACATGTTCAAAGATTGTGTCCTACCTCATCACTACATAATCATTTTTATTAGCCAGTTAGAAACACTTTATCATAACAAAAAACAGAGCATTTGTCTTTCTATTTATATTTGGTTTCATAATTATGCTTTAACCATTTTGTAACTGTACGTGTAATAAAAGTAACTATACACTGTATTCTCTGTTGTCACATTGCGATAAGGTTATCTGCATTAACTAAAGTAAAGTATGTATTATTTGTTAGGTTATTTTTTGTGGCATTGCTATCAGTTATTTTGTGTTAAAAGCATAAGCATTCTTATTCAGGTGTGACCGTACTTTAATCCTTTGAAGATTGATTATGTTTCTTGTGGAATAAAAGCTAATTTAAGGGGGGATTAGAGGGCTCAATGTGTGTTTTTGAAGTGTAGTTAGTTTATAGAATAGTTCCACGGGGTTTTACGATAAGGTTTTGTGATTGTAATTGTATTCTGGTTAACTGGGAATCAAGGACTTAAATTCCGTTACTGCTCATATTTACCTCAGGTTTGTTGATAGTGCTTAGCCTTTGTGTTTCCTCATTATGGAACACCTTCACGATTAGTTTATATGTTATTTATCACTAGTTTTATGCATTTAGCAGATCTTTTCCGCATTAATTTACAGTACTGAGGTATTCCATGGTTTCATATTGCTTAATAGGTTTATCTGTATTATATGTCTTAAGCCTCTCTAAGTTCAAGTTACTGGCAGTGGTTCGCTTATGTAGCAAGCTTTTCACGTCTTTCCTCATACGGGCAGCTCCATTGCACTGAAGAAATTAAACTTGCAGGGGACAGAACATGGTACCCCCCACACGCTTCTCCTATACTATACGGAAAAAAATTATCATTTGCATACGGTAGTTACTCCATGTATGTAACTTTATGATTAAGATGGCCAATATGGATAGATGCAACAAAGTCCTATCCCTAAAATAATACCATTTACTATAACCATACCAAGTTAACCACTGAAATAACGTGTTGAAACATTTCTACTGACATAACACTAATGCAAAGAACGATGCTAATGATGGTGGCTTTGATATACTAAATCCCAGATCAGTTTAAATAGGTTCACACACATACTTGCTGTTTATTCACATAGACCATAGTTATCCTAGACACAGGAAAGACAAGTTCACCAGAGATAAGTGTAATGAAGATGTATTGATTAAATCACAAGTAGTCCATAACTTAACATAAAGAATATAAACACAGAGATCCAAACAAATTATAATAGGTCCAGTGGCCGATAGATTATACTGCAGAAACTAAGTGCATAAGGTCCCAAGACAGCCAACGAGCCTGAAGTTGCAGGAGTGTCCATCTTAAATCTGCATTGACCTTCACCTGATGTAAAACCTTCAAGTGTTTCGCACGCAGCTTGCTTCATCCAGGTGAACGTCACACCGATAGTCCCACCCTATATTATACCGAGCAAGTGATTAACTCATTAAACAGTTCCCTGCGGGTTCAATCTATATCCAATATCATCATTACTGTATCCTACATCCAAGAAGGATCACTATTCTAATGAAGATAACCATCAATCAAAACAATGGACATACTGTATGAATACATGAGAACAGTGCAATGTGAATAATGTGAATATAAAAAATATGTGTTTCATAAACAATAATCCACAAAATCTTGTGTAATGTGTTACTAACTGTTATTTCAGTCAATAGTCTTAATTTGTGTATGGTACGCTGCACTTCTCAATTGAGATGTTATGAGTCGAACAAGATAAATATAATTACTACTATAAACATTCAAGAGCACTTCTGTTATGTAATACACTGTAAATGTTTTGTTGTTTAACGTATATGTAGGTATGTTTCAAACGTGTTATATATGTGTACTTACTGTATGTTGGTGTGTTACAATTAATTACTACTATTTATTTGAATAATATAAAGAGACGGAAATCTTAGCTATACTCTAATATTAACTTCACAACAGTAAAGCACTGTGGAAGTAATATAAACTAATATACAAAATGGAACAATCCAATTGCAGATTATACTGAGTAAGCAACACCAAAATTGAATGCTTCCTCTTTGCAGCAAAAAGTGCAGGCTCACACAGCCTCTTCATGTATGCCTTCCTGCATACCCTTACCGACCTGTATGGAAACACCAAGGTTTATGGACAATCCAGTTTAGAGCTAGAATAGTAATGAGGCCAGCTGCTATTCTAGATTGGACTGTAAAAATTCCCCATGTGTTTGTTTTGTTTGTTCAAACATTCTGTTTTACAGATAGGGGCCTCATGCAGGTACGCGGCGGAAAGGCACTTCTCGACCGTTATCACGCCAAAAAAATACATACCCTATTCAGTAAAAAGCACAAAACTTGGCGAAAAATAAAAATAAAAAAACCGCAGCGTGTTTGCGCGGATTTTTTTTTTCCGCCGCATCGGCGCGGCTTAAAAGCACTTGTTCCGCCGCCAACTAGCCTTTTTTTAACCCCGCTCATATCTAGTAGTGGCGAGTCGCTTTGCGCCACTCTAGAATGGCGTTTTTCATGGCCATCCGCACTCCACAAAACAGTAGGAAAGTTGCTGGTGAGAGGCTGCGGACTGATCTGGGATTGGCACTTAGGAAAAAATCAGGCCTTTTTTCCTTCCTGGGATTAATTGCCGGGGGTCTCCAAGCTGAACCCATTAATACCCGCAACGGAGACCCCGGGCATGCATCCGAGGCAGGAAAAATGCATGTAAAGAAGCCCACTTCATACCTTAGCGGCAACCGTAAGCAATGAAGGGCGTTAAACCCACCATGCCGGATTTTATTGTGGGTAGCGGGGGGTTGGTGAGAAGGGAAGTTATGGTACACTGGGTTGGTGATTGTAGGGCCGCTGCGGGGAAGGTTGGGGGTGCACTTAACCCCTTCATGGTGGCCGTAGCGGTTTATACCGCTACGGTCATGAAGGGGTTAAGCCCTCCCTCTAACCCACCCGCAAGCCCTAACAACCCACCGTTGGTCCACATACCCCCTTCACCCACCCCCCCTACCCACAATAAAAAAAATACACACACAACACGCCCCACACTAAATAAATAATAATATATATATATTATAATTACCCAACACCCCTATTACCCCCTAATCATACACATATATTCTCATCAATGTATATAGGCCGACGGGGGCCCTCTTGTGTTACCGCAATCCTGCAGTACCAATCTGTGCCCCCCCAATTAAATGTCAAAACACATACATACTTCTAAAGAAATAGCCCCCAGCCCCCTAGCCCCCCCCTAAACCATACAATACATAATGGGGCACAATTACTATTATCCACAATGGATATAGTGATGTGCCCATTTTAATACATAAAGAACATAGATACCTTAAAACATCTTTGAACTCACCCTTGTCCGGCTGCCACGATGCAGACCATCCTCATCTCATCACCAGCCATGCCCCCCCTTCGCTGCTGCAAACCGAAACAAGAAATAAAAAACCTCTAATATAATGTCCCAACCCCTTAATCACCATAGTGGTTATTAACCGCTACAGTCATTAAGGGGTTAACCCACCCTCAACCACCATCGGGAGGCCAGAAAGAAACACACTGTGTACCGGTGAATTGCTTTATCTATCAGGATTTCGTACAATGTGTACCTATTATTTCCTTATGTGAGTGCATAGCCATATGTTTTATCTGTGATGATCTCCAATACATTTTAAGACGTTATTGCGCAATTTTGGTATTTCTTATTATTTCTGGGTATTCGTGCGGTGGTGGAGAAAAGTGAAAGGGGTCTACACCTGTGGATATCCTGTTCATTGCTCTAAACAGAGAGAGGAGTGTCTGTAATGCCTGATTTTGAAAGGAAAATTGTGAGTGGATTACCTTTTTCACTAGAAAGAAAGAATTGAGACTGTATTCATACTATGTTGCCTTTCTTTTCTTTTTCATAATCACGTGAACATTGGCGCTCCCCTGAATCTTGAGGAATTCTGCAACAAAAAGACTAAGAGAACAGTCTTTACAAGGGTTTTGAGTAGCTTTTCTATTAGCACCTTTTACACTGGGTGGTGGATTTATCACAGATTAACTAATAGATCACAGTTCACGTTGTAATTGAATTTATAGATATTATTTCTGTCATTTGCTTTTAAACACATTGTTACACATATTTCACTTTTTAGGACATTGTTATAAGTAAGCGCCGTTGCACGTGCAACACATTTTTTTCACTATTCCCCTTGAACACCTGTCCAATCCATTCATAAGCTACTGTCAGAATATCTACCTCAATCACCACTTTGTATCTGTTGTTCTACTATGCAAATCCCGAAACTGGAAGCCATTATCCCCTAGAATTAAATAAAAAATCCTAGCTCTAACTTGCAAAGGTCTCAACAAAGCTGCACACTTAAATCTCAGCACGTGTCTAAATAATCCCCTAAATGCCCACTATGCTCTGCTATGACCTACAACTCTCCTCATACCTTATTACCTGCTATCACTCCAGCCTACAAGACTTCTCCTATGCTGTTCTCTCTGGGCATCCCAACAATGCACCATCAGGACTCTCCTCCAGCTTTCAGACTTTTAAAACTCCCTGAAACTCATATTGTAAGGCTGAGGGTCGATGTTTTTTTTTTACAGGCCTGGCCTATGCACTGCAGGCGGAGCAAAGAGGGGATGGTGTTGATGCTGACATCACGAGAGGCTGGGCTCGCCTACTTGTCACACGCCCATCACTAGGTGCACGATCAGAACAGCCACGTTCTGCTCGTCAGTGCTGACTGCCACGGAAATAGGGTCAACCGGATGTGACGTTGATGGGAGCAGAGAAGCAGAGGGAAGAAACACACTGTGTACCAGTGAATTGCTTTATCTATCAGGATTTCGTACAATGACTGTACCTATTTTTCCTTATGTGAGTGCATAGCCATATGTTTTATCTGTGATGATCTCCAATACATTTTAAGACGTTATTGCGCAATTTTGGTATTTCTTATTATTTCTGGGTATTCGTGCGGTGGTGGAGAAAAAGTGAAAGGGGTCTACACCTGTGGATATCCATGTTCATTGCTCTAAACAGAGATAGGAGTGTTCAAGGGGAATGCCAATTAGGAGAAGGTTGCCATAGTCACAGTAGAACAAGATGAGTGAGTGAATTAGGATTCTAGTTACATCATGAGTGAGAAAAGGGTGTACTCTGGCAATGTTTCGCAGGTGGAGACAAACAGATTTAGTGAGGGTTTGAATGTGAGGAATGAAGGA
The DNA here is from genome assembly GCA_036426205.1 of Ascaphus truei. Classification (NCBI taxonomy): domain Eukaryota; kingdom Metazoa; phylum Chordata; class Amphibia; order Anura; family Ascaphidae; genus Ascaphus; species Ascaphus truei. Next base: position 87,013,042 of record CM071568.1, on the reverse strand, counting down.
GAGGTCAGAGTTGACGATGACCCTTGGACAGCAGGCTGTACTGTATGTATTGATATGATTGTGGAGTTGTTAACAGTGAGAGATAGTTTAGGAGTTGCGGTGACAGTAGAAGTTGGAAATATCAGTTAAAAATGTGAACGAGTGATCTGCGCTCAGAATTCTGGGATTTTATAATAATTATATAATTGGATAAGCAAATGCCAATATCCTCATATAAAGTGCAAATTTTAGAGCATATGTAACAGCCAATTGTGAGGTGAATAATATAACCAATTTATAGTGCTGTGTTATTTGTGCCAAAAAATTAAAACCTGTTGGTTAACAAGTGATAGGTACGAGGTTGCTGCTGCTGTGCTCATGGATTGGCTCCACAAACCATCGTATTAAAGTAAAAAACAAACAGAGAAAACAGCGCAAAACCTCATAGTGTAGTAAATAATGTTATATTGATATATATCAGCAAGTGAGTATTACGCGTACATCAATCAAATAAAGTATTAGCATGACAGGTTAGGGACATGTTACCACATCTGTTACTGCATCCCATCACGTTAGCTCCGGCTAGGCAAGGAAATCTGTCCCCTTCTCCCTCAAGTGTCGTCTCACTTTGGTCGGTGCACGTCTCACTATGGGGGGAGGAGTACTGCTTCCACAGATGCCGGCCGACACAAGCTCTTCACTAGGTCCGGGTATCGGAACTCCAGGAGCACACTGATGACGTCACTAAAGCTCCGTCGCGGGTTATGCAGATTTCGTCGATGTGTAATGTCCACATATAAACACCAGTTTTGATGTATTAATGCAAGGAAAGGTTCTCGATCCTTTTAGAGCATGGGCTGGAACGCGCCCTCTTCCTACGCATTTCATATAGCAATACTTCATCAGGGAATGACTAGAGGTTCTCATTGGGCACTTTTTATAGCTATATCTCACACGTGATTGGCCGTCGGAGGATGGGACGGCCCCTCACTACAGCTGCTGCATAATTTAACCTAAACACCCTTAAGTATAGAACTAACTTATACAGATGACAAATAACAATATATTTCGGTAACATCTTATACATAAATATAAAAACAGCATAACAATTTTATTTATAAAAATATTAGTGGATATCATAAATTTCTAAAAATAAAGAAAAAAGAAAATTAGTGCACAATTAACAACACAGATAATCACATATTATCTCATTAAAATATAAAATAAATAAGAATGGAGCTTAGATTCTAAATGTTTAAATCACATAAGTGATGTTTTATAAATAAAAAAGAACACTGGAGGGAACTTATATATTTTTATAAGAGTCTATTATCATGTTTATAATTTATATACATATATAGAAACCAAGATCTAGATAATGGATTGTAAATGCATCTGCCATATTTTTAAAAATGGATTCCCAGATTTTATTTACATTACTAATTTCATAATATTTATAAAAAATTAAAATTAAATTAATTTTATATTCCATAAATTATATTTACAATGATAAAAATGAATATTTTTTTTTAATAGAATAATGATTTTAATAGAGTGACCAGACATCAATCTCTTCATTGAGACCTAGTGGTGCTAGTGTCTGCATTTTATAAATCCCAAAACTTTCCTGTTTGGATAACATTTTATCCCTATCACCACCACGTCTCCCCAAAGGAACAATCTGGATACCAATATATTTAAGAAGTGCAGAATCACAATTATGTTTTATCTTAAAATGTCTAGACACACTGTGTTTTTCTAGACCGTGTCTAATGTTTCTTGCATGCTCAAGTATTCTAACCTTGAGACATCTTTTTTGTACGTCCAATATATTGGTACCCACATGGACACTGTAAAAGGTACACTACATATGTAGTTTTACAGGATATACAGTCTTTAACCACAAATTCTTCTTTAGTGGTATTAAAGACAAATGTTTTCCTTTCTACATTAAGCATACTGCAAGATTTACATTTTCCAAAGCTAAAATTACCGGAAGTTTTTTTTGCATCAATGCATCAAAACTGATGTTTATATGTGGACAATACACATCGGCGAAATCTGCATAACCCGCGACGGAGCTTTAGTGACATCATCAGTGTGCTCCTGGAGTTCCGATACCCGGACCTAGTGAAGAGCCTGTGTCGGCCGGCATCTACGGAAGCAGTACTCCTCCCCCCATAGTGAGACGTGCACCAACCAAAGCGAGAGGACACTTGAGGGAGAAGGGGACAAATTTCCTTGCCTAGCTAACATGACGGGATGCAGTAACAGATGTGGTAATATGTCCCTAACATGTCATGCTAATACTTTATTTGATTGATGTACGTGTAATACTCACCTGCTGATATATATCAATATAACATTATTTACAACACTATGAGATTTTGCGCTGTTTTCTCTTTTTGTTTTATGTTATGGAAATGTTAAGTTTCAAGTAGTGATGGGGCATCCAGTAGAAGATAGCTGTTAACATGGGACAAGAGAGATGGGGAGAGGTACATTTGGGTGACAATAACATAGAGATGATACTGAAAGATAAACTAGTGCATTAGTTCACAAGAGAAGAAGTGCAGGTATAGAGTGACAGTAGTAGAGGACAGTGCCTTGAGGGACCCCAACAGAAAGTGGGAGTGAAGAGGAGGAGACACCAGAGAAGGAAACACTGAAGAAGCAGTTGGATAGGTAGAATGTGAACCAGGAGAGGGAAACACGATGCTGGCCAATGGAGTGGAGCGAAGAATAAGGGGGTGATCAGCAGTATCGAAGGCAGCAGAGAGATCCAGGAGAATTAGTAAGGAGTAATGAGCCTTAGACTTAGATGTGAATACTGTAGGTAATTGGCTACTTTTGTTAGTGCTATCTCAGTGGAGAGTAGAGGGCAGAATCCAGATTTCAGAATCAACCAGGGAATTGGAGGAGAAAAGGAATTAAGCGATTGTGTACAGACACACAAAAAAAATTTATGCCCCAGTATTTAACCCAATGATTTAACCAGGAAAGGTACATAGAGAATATGTATCAAGCAGTAAAAACTGGAGCATTGCTCCAACAGCTGCTGCAAACTGCTTGATTTTGCATATCAAGCATTTCAGAGTATCATCACTGTAAAGTGTCAAAAACTGCAAAGTACTATGACTGGAGAGTGTCAAGTATTGCAGAATATGATCATTGCAAAGTATGATCATTGCAGCGTATCAATGTGCTTTAATATAGTTTTGTTCTGCTTGAAAAATTGTGATACACATTGTATTGTTACCAGTGTTAGCAGGTGCAGTGCATGAACTGCAGCAAATGTCAGAAAACCGCATTAACACTTTGTATGCACTTCAGTTACCGCCATTGGGGGGAGACAGATGTTACATTGACGAGGTTCTGATTTATTTTAGCTGTGGGATGCCTTACCAATGTTAGAGTAAACTTATTAGTAGTTTATTCAGGCATACCCCGCATTAACGTAAACAATGGGACTGGAGCATGTATGTAAAGCGAAAATGTATTTAAAGTGAAGCACTACTTTTTCCCCACTTATCGATGCATGTACTGTACTGGAATCATCATATAGTGTACGTGCATAACTGATGTAAATAACGCATTTGTTACAGACTCTATTGTCTCCCTGTTTGCGCACAGCTTTGGTACAGGTAGGGAGCCGGTATTACTGTTCAGGACTTGCTGACAGACGCATGCGCGAGCTGCCGTTTGCCTATTGAGCGATATGTCCTTACTCGCGAGTGTACTTAAAGTGAGTGTCCTTAAACTGGGGTATGCCTGTACTTTCTTATACATAAGTATCTGCTATGGTTTAATTGGGTCTTTGTTTAGGCTACATTCTATCAATGAAATATTACTATTTTGATTTGGACTAGAGTAAGTCTGCTCATTAACATTGTGGTGCATGTCTATAACATGCTGGAATAATTACCATGATTACTACTGCAAAGCTAAAGCCAATCATGTATTTAAAAAATCCCTCGATTTTTCATAATTATCTGTAAATAGCAATGCAAATAAATTATTAAACAAAATATTAACATGGAAAAAAGGTTAGATGGAGCATAAATCTATTCTACCATAGTTACCTAAACAGCTGTAAAATATTGACTCATAGATAAAACAAACATACTCTACTGTAAGAAACTTTGTTCTTATAGGTAGTAACATTAATATTCAGACTGCTATCAGTACTCTCAAGGCGACGCCGTCTGCAGCTCCGCTCGCATCAGCCTTGACGTCTCGCAATATTTCTCAGCCTGCCGGTCCTCCTCCTCCTCCTCCTTCAATAAGCTGTTTAGCGTGGCAATACAGAACTATGGGTTTTTGTGCAGCTCAAATTCTTCGCGTTTCACATGTTTGCTTCCTCAGCAGTGTATGAATAGACTATAATTGACCCTGCTTCTTTATACTCCCGCTAATGCAAGCAAAGTTGCAGACGGTGTCACCTTGAGAGGTCTCAGCCTGAGGCCGTGATTATACCTAAAATCACCGGCAAACGAAAAACAAAATAAAGAAAACCATTAAAGTAAACATACCTGTAGCGGTGTGCGCGCCGCCTGGAGCTGCAGGGCGGACCACTGGTGAGGAGATAGATGAATTTGTTCTCTGGAGGTGACGGCCACATCACGTGAGCGGTTTAGCCAGTGAGGGCAAACCGCTCACGGCCATGTCTCCGCCATGCCTCCCTGTCTCCTCTGCTTCTCTTCTCTACTTTCTACCCTGTATGGTCAAGATGCCACTCAGCAGCAGCGTGAGGGTGACGTCACCAGATCGCGCTGCAGCCCGCCTGCCTATAATCAAGGCCTGAGGCTGTTTCCCGGCAGGATGAATTTAACCCCTTAAGCCTCCTGGAGATCTATTTAAACCACACTGCTTTAAAGAACTGGGAGAGTGTGAGTTTATAGAGAACTGTGTTCTCTTTTTTTCTCCATAAAAAAACTTTATTGATTTGCATTATGAGTGTCCTTTTCTTTCTCTTCTTCATTCTATGCTGTTTGACAAGGATTACTGAACACACCAGCCAATCGCCTGGGATTCCATGAAGGAATCCATTTCCAGGATCCTCAAAAACGGCCCCATTTTTATTTATTCCATCGAAAAGTGTAAATATATTGTTTGTCACATTATCTTGTCCTCTTTTATACTCCTAATCTAATCAATAATTTATAACACCACACATTAGAGGGTTTTAAGGGCTCCCCTATTTGTTTTTTGTTCATATTATCTTTATAACATTAAGGGGGTTAATTTTGGATTTGTGTCACTCACTCACTGTTTTTTTATTACTATACAGTACTGTATATCACTTCAATCACTAGGTTTAGCACCACTCACATATCACCTAGGTTTTTGTTTTAACATTTACGGTACTATTAGATCATGCCAACTTTGCATTAACTCATTATTTTGAATGAACAGTACTGTAGTACTATAATGAATTTGCAGTGACATTGAGAGTACCATCACTACAATACACAACCAGGAGATATTGTTCTAGAATGTAAATAAACATTTGAACATGCTTGACACTTGCACCCCTGACTCTTGCCCATTCCATTTCCTCACCCACCAAAATAAACACAGATGCTTTGGTTGGGTACAAATGGCCACAGCCTTTTATCAATCGAACTGTTATACTCCAAGACCTGGTCAGAAAGTAGCCCCAAATAGCTGAGCCATAATTATACCCACAGCTGCTACATGACCGAGTGGGCATTCATGGTTGATAATACTTGGGGTCCCTCTTAGGAGAATATTGTTAGGCTTGCCACACTTGAGTGCCTCCTACTGAACCCCTCGCATACCCACCCATTTTACCACCTGAGAAGAATGAACCAGTCCACAGAACTCCAGCTGTGACAAATATCATCATAACACCACCAAACATTTACTAAACCTTTGTCTTTCTTTTTTCTTTCATTTCTCTGATTTTCTTTAATTAATTATAACAGGTTACAATATCATCGTAACAATAAACATAAATATCACATTCCCCATAAACCTAAAACCAAATAGAGGGTGGGTGTGTAAGAACATTTTGTGGAGGTGGTAAGACGAAGAGAGAGCCAGGTCCCCCCTTAAGTAACCTAGCACTCCCTCCTCATAATTCCCCCTCTCCTGCATCACTACATGTTCCTGACGGCTAAGGGTCATCCTACCCTTTGCTAATGTGGTCAGGGTTTCCTTTACCAAACACTAATGCAAAAAATATATATTTTGGAAATGATGTTATTAATTATATGAAATAGTATACAGTACATCGATTCAACATTAAAGAACTGGATGTACCTCATGTTTACTTTAATTACTCTAAACACATCTTTGCTACTGTACTTTATTCTTGGTGTGCAAAGCACAATATGGGAGTTAAATGTTCAAGGGATAATCCCAATCATAGATACATCCAATATAAGGCACAATATGGGACCTTACTATTCACCATACTGTAATGTTGTCATTGTTTTTGGCCATGATTTGGCTTCTCCCACTACCTGTTTTGTATTCTTGTAGCATGTTTCATTATGATTATTTTGTCCCTCAAATTACTAAGACAGAATATATCTGCTCAGGACCTTACTGCTAATTATACTAGTTCTGAATCAATTATGTGGATGTCAGGGACATTTCTAGCTCCCATGGGAACTTAAAAAGATAGAACCTGCTTTGTGCATCTCATTACACTTTAAATGATTATTTGTGGGTTAGGTGCATCTTGAATTTGTAAACAGGAACAGAAGTGCTAGAAGTGATCCATTAAATATAATAAATATACAGGTAATAATGTGAAGTACCACACAATTGATGTGACACACTGGTGTTGCCATAAATGCAAATGTCCACTAATGTGTGATGACATGTAAAGTGTCATAGGAAGATAATAATAGATTTATTTTACTTTGTGGCCATGGAAAAACATCAGGATGAAACAATGAATGTATCAAACTTTCAATATTTTAGATTTCAATGAAGCCTTTCCTAGCATTCCACAGAAAAATCTATAATCAAGCCAAGCAGACTGAATTTGAGATGAAAGTAGAAAATTAGCACAAGGTTATTGAGCTCACTCAAATTAGGTTAGGGAGGTCAGTCAGCTTCCATAGTACTAGTACAGTATAACATCTCTTCAAATTGGATCATTATGTTAATGCTTGCAAGCAAGGCTAAAAATCTACATACAAAGCTATATATTGTAATATGTTCTGTTATACTTTACGGATGTCTTCATTGTTATGCTTGTCTTGTCTTGCTGACACATCGCAAGCATTGTATCCAAAAAAATGAATTACATATATTTTTTAAATAATACACATATATATTTCCATTCAGAATATTTAATCAGTCATATTACATGGTTCAAAGAATTGTGTCCTACCATAACTACATAATACATTTTTATTCAGCCAGTAGAAACACTTTATCATACAAAAAAAGAGCAATTTGTCTTTCTAGTTTATATTTGTTTCATATTATGCTTTACCCATTTGTAACTGTACAGTGTAATAAAAGTAACTATACACTGTATTCTATGTTGTACATTGCTGATAATGGTTATCTGCATTAACTAAAGTAAATGTATGTATTTATTTGTTTATGTATTTTTTGTGGCATTGCTCATCAGTTAATATTTGTGTTAAAAGCATAAGCATTTTATTCAGGTGGACCGTACTTTAATTGAATGTTGCATTATGTTTCTTTGTGGAATAAAAGCTCATTTAAGGATTAGAGGAGCTTCAATGTGTGTTTGAAGTGTAGTTAGTTATAAGAAGAGGTTCCACAGGGGTTTAGATAAGGTTTGTAGTGGTAATTATTCTGGTTAACTGGGAATCAAGGTACATTATTTCCGTACAGTGCTTCCCATATTTTACCTCAGGCTGTGATAGTGCTTAGCCTTTTGTTTTCTCATTATGGACACCTTCACTGATTTATGTTTATTTATACTAGTTTTATCTTTAGCAGATGCATTAATTTACAGTACTGATGTATCATGTTTCATATTGTTAATAGGTTTTATCTTGTAAATTAATCTAAGCCTTCTAAATTCAAGTTACTGGCAGTGTTACTTATGTAGCAAAGCTTTCAGTCTTTCACTTCCATACGGGGTCATGGCACTGAAGATTAACACTGCAGGGGGACAGAAGCATGGACCCCCCACAGCTCCTATACTATAAAGGAAAAAAGATTAATAATTTGCAGTACGGTATGTACTCCATGTATGTAACATTTTATTGATATAGCGCCAATAATGGATCAGATGCACAAAGCTCCTATCCACTAAAGATAATACCATTACTATAACCTCAAGTTAACCACTGAAATAACGTGTTGAAACATTTCTACTGACATAACACTAATGCAAATAAGATGCTAATGATGCATTATACTAAATCCCAGATCAGTTAAATAGGTCACACATACTTGCTGTTAATCACAGTCAGACCATAGTTATCCTAAGAGACAAGGAAAGACAAAGTTCACCAGAGATAAGTGTAATGAAGATGTATTGATGAAATCACAAGTAGTATCCATAACTTACAATAAAGAATATAACACAGAGCTCCAACAAATATAATAGGTCCAGTGGGCCGTAGATTTAATACTGCAGAGACTAAGTGCATAAGGTCCCAAGACCAGCCAACGAGCCTGAGGTTGCAGGAGTGTCCATCCTTAAAATCATGATGACTTACACTGATGTAAACTTCAACGTGTTTCGCACGCAGCTTTGCTTCATCCAGGTGAACGTCACACCGATAGTCCCACCCCTATATACCCGCAGCAAGTGATTAACTCATTAAAATCAGTCCCTGGGGTTCAATTTATATCCCAAATATCATCATACTGTATCCATACATCCAAGAAGGATCACTATTCTAATGATAGATATACCATCAATCAAAACAAATGTGACATACTGTATGAATACATGAGAACAGTGCAAGTGAATAATGTGAATATACAAAAATATGTGTTTACATAAACAATAAATACACAAAATCTTTGGGTAAATGGTTATCCTAACGTTATTTCAGTCAATAGTCTTTAATTTGGTATGGTACGCTGCACTTTCCATTGAGATAGTTATGAGTCAGAACAAGATATATATTAATAATTATAAACCATTCAAGAGGCACTTCTGTTATGTAATAAACTGTAAATGTATTTATTTGTTTAACGTTAATGTAGGATATGTTTCAAACAGTGTTATATATTGTGTACTTACTGTATTTTGTGTGTGTACAATTACATTACTACTATTTATTTGAATAATTATAAAGAGACGGAAATACTTAGCTATACATATATTAACTTACACACACAGTTAAAGCACTGTGGAAGTAATATAACATAATATAACAAAATGTAACAATCAATTGCAGATTATACTGTAAGTAAGCAACCACAAAATTGAATGCTTCCTCTTTGCAGCAAAAAGTGCAGGCTCACTAAGCCTCTGTCATGATTCCTTCCTGCAGTACCCCTTACCGACCTGTATGGAAACACCAAGGTTATGACAATCCAGTTAGAGCTAGAATAGTTAATGAGGCCAGCTGCTATTCTAGGTTGACTGTAAAATTCCACCATGCTGTTTGTTTTTTGTTTGTCAAACATTCTGTTTTACAGATCAGGGGCCTCATGCAGTAAGCGGCGGAAAGGCACTTCTCGCCCGTATCACGCCAAAAATACATACCCCTATTCAGTAAAAAGCAAAAACTTGGCGAAAATAAAATAAAAAAACCGCCAAGGTGTTTGGCGGATTTTTTTTTTCCGCCATCGGCGCGGCTAAAAGGCACTTTTCGCCGCAACTAGCCATTTTTTAAACCACGCTCAATTCTAGTAGTGGCGAGTCGCTTTGCGCCACTCTAGAATGGCGTTTTTCATGGCAATCCGGCACGCCACAAAAAGTAGGAAAGTTGCTGGTGAGAGGCTGCGGATGAGCGGGGGATTGGCACTTAGAAAAAATCAGGCCTTTTTCCTTCCTGGGATTAATGCCGGGGGTCTCCAGAGCTGATACCCATTAATACCCGCACCGGAGACCCCGGCATGCATCCGAGGCAGGAAAAATGCATGTAAAGCCCACTTCATTACCTTAGCGGCTAACCGCTAAGGCAATGAAGGGGTTAAACCACCATGCCAGGTTTATTGTGGGTAGCGGGGGTTGGTGAAGGGGGTATTTGACCCTTGGTGGTTGTTTAGGGCTTGCGGGTAGGTTGCGGGTGCACTTAACCCCTTCATGGCCGTAGCGGTTAATACCGCTACGGTCATGAAGGGGTTAAGCCCTCCCGCTACCCACCCGCAAGCCCTAAACAAACCACCGTTGGGGCCAAATACCCCCTTCACCCACCCCCGCTACCCACAATAAAAAAAATACACACACAACAGCCCCACACTAAATAAATAAATATATATATATATATATATTACCCCAACAACCCCTATACCCCCCTAACATACACATATATTCTCATCAATGATATTATAGGCCGACGGGGGCCCTCGGGTGTTACCCGCAGGCCTGCAGTACCAATTCTGTGCCCCCCCCAATTAATGTCAAAACACATACATACTTATAAAGAAATAGCCCCCCCCCCTAACACATACAATACAGTAATGGGCACAATTACTATTATCCACAAATGGATAATAGTGAATGTGCCCATTTTAAATACATAAAGAACAATAGATACATTAAAAACATATTGAACTCACCCTTGTCCGGCTGCCACGATGAAGACCATCCTCATCTTCATCACCATCCATGCCCCCTTCGCTGCTGCAAAACAGAAACAAGAATAAAAACATCTAATATAATGTCCCCTAACCCCTTAATCACCATAGTGGTTATTAACCGCTACAGTCATTAAGGGGTTAACCCACCCTCAACCACCACTCGGGAGGCCTACATACCCTCCCCCACTAACCCCCCACCCCGTGAGGCCTAACCACTTTCACTCACTACCCAGCAGGGAGGCCTACCCACATACCCTTGGGGCCAATACCCCCTCCCCCCACCCCCAGTACCCACAATAAAAACAACACACAGCACCACAATAAACATCATTCTATTTATTAAATACATAACCCACCCCCTGTGGCCCCCCATAAATACATGATTTATTATTTTATATACAGGGTTCATACCCCAGGCCCATGCGAGTCCCCAATGGGACTGACGGGTCACCTCACAGACCTACAGGTTACCAGCAGCTTGCTTCATACAGGTTCTGGAGGCCTGTTGTTGGGTCTCGCTAGGCACCATGGCCCACCAGGTGTTCTCCGCTGGTCACCGTGGGCCACAATTGGGTCCCCACGGTAGGCCCATGGATGTTTGCGAGCCCCGGGTCAGACCCACAGGTGTTTGTGGGGCCTCGGGTGGTTCCCACAGGGGCCTGGGGACCCACGGGTGGGCACTACGGGTCCGCGGTGCCCCCACAGATGTGGGGCCACCGATTCTTCTCCGCACACTACTGGTCCGCGGTGCCCCCACAGATGTGAGGCCACCGGTTCTTCCCCACAGACAACGGGTCCGCGGTGCCCCCACAGATGTAGGGCCACCGGTTCTTCCCCGCAGGTGTCCCCCGTGGACCCACCAGCATGATACCCGTGAGATACCCGAGGATACCGCAGGTGTTCTCCAGAGGTCTCATGCAGAACCAAAAGGAACACACCCTGAATGTAAAATAAATAAACCGGACCTATACATTCAATACATCAAACCCCCCCCCCCCCCCCCCAACACGTACATTACAATAATGTGCAAAATAACTATTATCCAGATAGGGATAATAGATTTTTTGCCCATTATTAAACACATTAACTAGCATATTAAAATAAATAAAGTACTACTGACCTCATCAATAAGAAGCCCCCGTCGCCAGCAAAATCCTTGTCCTCCGTTGCCCACAAAATACATAGCCAATACATTGCAATTACATTCAGATATCAATTAACCCCTTAATTCAACCTTATCGGATAATAACCCAACGTATTAAGGGTGTTAAGCCACCCTGGCCCGATACCTCAACCAGCTTTCACCCCTGGCTCATTTGTACAGGTGGGGCTGCATCATCATTGGCAACTATATATCTATATAACCAAAATAAAAATAGAGATCCCAAGTTCTGTGGCGCTAACCAAATGCTTTTATTTGTGCTGAAGCATTTTCGAGATACCTGAGCTCTTCTTTCTTGCAAACTATATATATAATATAATATATCATATATATATATATATATATATCATAATATATATCTCTATATCTATCTATGAACATCCACAAAAGAAAAAGAAAAGTGTCCTCCTAAAAAGCACTCAAGCACCAATAATAATGAAAAATGGTTATTTTGGACTTGGAAACACTAAACACTATAAATATAACACAAGGTCTCCAGAGGGTCTCGACAGCTGGTGAAAGATCACAGGTAATACTAAGATCCTAAGTAAAATATAAAAAACGATCTTACTACATCTTGTTTGTTGAAATAAAGAAAACTAAAACCTCCTGAATTCATAAAAGGTATATATTATAGACCAGGACGGGCCCTTTAGTACGTAATGTTTTGAGTACTGTTCGAAAGGGGAATGCCGTAAGGGGGGGATACCGTCAGGCAGGGGAGTCCATCGGAGCTATAGAGTAAGATGTAGAGTTCCCGCCTGCTGTCTCCCCTATTGTAAGCTGTCGCTTCGTCTCCACTTTCGACGTCCTGTGTCTCGTCTCCCATTAACAAGCCAACCAAACTTTTGCATTATATATCCCCGTTTCAGCTTGCGTGCTCGCCAGCCCTCGCCCCCCCCCCTTCATCCCCACCCGCTCTAGACCCTGCCTTCCTCCCCCGCCTTCGTACCCGGGGCCACCTCATGTTTCATTTTTGACTCCCTCCTTACGTGTAGAAGCTATTTCTTAACCCGACACCCTTTCTCCGGCTCAGCATAGGGACTTGCCTTCTCTTCTACCTTTGCTCTCCGCCGTAGATGCCCCTTGCTAATCCCTGTTCCTCCCGACCCCGCTCCGCAAATCCTCTGTGGTCAGTCGAAGGCAGTTATAAGTCTGACCTTTTTTCTTCACCCTCTTCACGACTCCCACATGACCCACCCATTCCAACTTACCTCCCCTCCTCGTCTTATACTTCGAGACTACCGATTCCCTTTTCTCCACGCCCTTAACGTCTTGTTTCCCTCTCGTACAACTCCCTCTCCTCCTTGCTTTTTTCGCCATTCTGTCTCCCTTCTCCTCCTTCCCCTTCGGTGGTCGTTGTTCAGCGATGGGCTGGTTCCTTGCTTTCTCGCCAATCGGATTAGCCCTTTTTTCCTCAGCGCCCTAGCGGTCAGTAGAAGAGCTGAGAGACTATGTGGGAGTTCGGCGGGCTAACAGCGAGACGTCCAACGTGATGCTAGAGGGGCGGGGCGGCGTGTCGATGAGAGTCATGAACGCATCTACCAGAGGGGGGATGACTTATGTGAATACCAGCCCCCCAACGACTGGTGACAACGCTGTCCCTCCTCCATTTATTACAACAGCTGTGTGCTGTGAACTATTAACTGCTACTAGTAATAGTTGCCAAAAACAGTACCACCTAGTACCAAAGAAACAAATAAATGACAAAAATTCACCACTTATAATTAAGGAATCATTAATATACTTGCAGAAATAATGAGTATAATGTCCTTGTATGGAGTCCTAGCATTGTAAGAAAGGCAAGAATGTTGTGTCATTATTGCAGCAAGAGTTCACAGCCGATGACAGGGATCCAAGGGGAGTACACACAAAGACAAGCCCGACGCTGTGTTTCGCATCCTATTAACATACATGTATACACATATACATGTACTAATGGTGGGATTTGAGCCATAGAAGATGCCTGCTTCCAAGACAGAAAAAGAACTGGGAAGGACTCAGACAAATAGATGACAGAGGAAAGCAGAGGAGACCAGAGACGCCGGGAGAGTATGTCCACAGGAAGAACTCAGACCAGCGTACTGACATCCAAACATTCGTTCAATCCACCAGGGGTCAAGGTACCCAACTGGTGGATCCAGAACGTTTCCCGTTTGTAGAGGGTTTTAAAGCGATCGCAGGCATCTTCTATTGCTCAAATCCCACCATTAGTACATGTATATGTGTATACATGTATGTTAATATGTATGTCTTTGTTCTATATCCCTGACTTGGGCCCATACCTCATTTATCACTATTATATGTAGTTTACTAGTACTACATATCACCACCTTTTAAGTATATATCATCGTGTCCCATTATGTTTGCTAGGCCAACTATATATCCCTTAACTTTTTTTATATATATCCTCCATTGTGGTCTAACTATTTTTATGTAGTATATTATTTAATTATCTTTTCCTTTTTCAATTCCATATCAAATGTATATACTGCACAATATACATGGGTCTGTTAGTGTGTATGTGTATATATATCTGTATCCAGATTGTTTGTTTTTTATATCCTTTGGAAATATTATTATAGGTTATTTAATATGCTATCAATGTCCATTTCTGATGTCACTGATTGATACAGTATATGTATTGGATATGTTCACTTATTAGACATCACTCACTTATTTATTTTGTTTCACTCTTATGTGTGTATAGTTTTCCATAATCATTTCAGGTTCTCTACAGTATTTTGACTTAGCTTATTGTATGTAGTCTCATTGTATAGTATTAGCCTTGTTTTTCTTCATAGCTCTCCGTTTATCATTAGTACGTTATTATTAGTTTTTAGTATATATTTATTCATTACTGTATCAGCTGGATCGAGGGGTTGCTAAGATACCATTGGGTATATACATACCCTACAACCCCTCTTCCCACCCTTTGAAAAGTCACCCTGTGTGACAAAACGCGTCGGGGGACGTTATTACGCAATACGCACGGACACTACGTCATCACGCATGCGCAGGAACAGGCCGGTTCGAGCGTCAAACAATACAGAGGCATCCACAAGGAGATATTCTCTGGGATTCCTGGGACATTTCTTTGAAGCAATATCCATGCACCCTGGACACTCTGACGGATCACTGCTTCTTTCTCTCTGAGAGACTGATGGACTTCTGATTCAGGCACAATTCCGGATGGTGGTGATATTGTCACGAAATGCTTTTAATTCTTGTACCCTTGTGAGTTCATTTCTTCCCCCTCCTCCCTCTTTCCCATCATTAAATTTACGGTTTTATACTATGGGGCGTGCGCTCTCTCCTCTCTCTTTTCCTGCAGATTCCAAATGGATTGGTTACCCCTTGAGAGCAGCCGAGACCCCCCTACCAGACCAGCTCACCCTTGTACCATTGTTGGACATTTTTTGAAAGGTCTGGTTTTCATTTCTTTTCCCTTTTTTAATCACAGTTTTATGTTAATGATTGGTTTTATTTAACACCTTCATTTAATTGATTCATTAGGCACTTTCACAATTATATTATGTTGGTTTATTTCTAGTACTAATATATATATTTATTTTATATATTTTATATATTTTATATTTAATACCCATTCAAGGCGCTGCTTTTTTGTTTTTTCGTTTGTCTCTCATATATATATATATATTGACTAAAAAGGAGGGAGAGTAGGGTCAAAAAGGTGCACTCAAATGCTGAATTATGAAAAATAGAAATGGACTTTATTAACAAAGAGTATAAAAAACACAAAAGACAGACCCACACAAATCACATGTCAGATCGCTATGCGACACAACGTAAAAACATCAGAGAGGTACAATTGGTCTGATAAGAGCCAAAGCAGGGTAACAATATATCATTACAAATATAACATAACAGAACTAGGGAAAAATATTTCTCCCAAGTACTGTTTACTAGATCGGCCGATCCAGAACAAGAGTAGCAATGAATATAAATGGTAAGTAGAATCAGACCACAAAAAAAAGATTGGATATATATTGTAGTAAATATACATAAACCTCTTAATGATGATAGAGATAGTTAGGCACATAGCTAGAAATACATAAGTTGTGACCCTTAATGTGCTGTAAATCGCTGAATAAAGTGTATGCCCAAATTGAGCTGGCACATGTAAGATAAGTAGCAGCAGTGGTAGATCTATAAAGTGCACTGGTAGCGCTCATATAAAGTCCCCTGAAATACAGAGCTCAAAAATAATGAGCAGTGGTGGTGTGTGAATAACACAGGGACTAGAGCACTACTGTGTGTGGTGTGCACAAAGCACTGAGGAAATCCAGTGATAAATACCAGCGTTACTCAGTCAGGCAGCAGGAGAATCAGATGATAAAGACCAAAGTCTTGAGTGGGACATCAGCATGAAAACGGAGGAAAGTCTCACGCAGTAGGTAGGAAGCACAACGGGTCACAGATGGAGGGGTGCTTTCACAGTCTGCTCCCGGCTCTTTCCTCCCTTTTCGCCAAAAAGGCTCTTCGGGCATACGTGTCAGCATAAACAAACACTCTTAAGGGCTCCGTTTTCCCGCCAAAAGTTCACTCGTGACCAACAGCCAATAAGAAATTCTGAAAATAGAACCGTGTCAGCTGTTGCTATGTGGAAATGAGCAGAACTTTGGAGGCAGTATCCTTAAAGAGACAGACATAAAAGACACAGGAGTGGCATAATTGATTAAAAATCAGCATAATTGCTAAGCAGAGTGTTGTAAAGCAAGGAGGCATGAATAAAAATATAAGTAAAGCTAATTTGAAGAGTGATTAAATTGACAATATCTTGAAGAATGTCCAAATGAAATGGCATATACTAAGTTAGATACCAAGTATTGACAATACTATACAAAGACATACATACATATGGAGGATCAAAGGAAGATGAATACCATAAGCTGTGATTGAGACTTAATAAAAGATTTCTAGGGAAAGCGGGTAATTACTAAAACAAGACAGAGTCTCTCAAATGAGTGAAAAGCTAAAGGAACATTGCAAAACTGGGTAATCATTTCATATCCAGTTTGGAATCATGGTCCCTAATTGAACTATCCATCTGCATTCTTTTTGCATAGGACTGCTCCACATTACCCCGCCTACGCAGTGGTATGTGCCTCACATTCTCATTGATGGTAGTCTTATGTAATGTATTAGTAGGATATGTGGCATTTCCAGCACATCTTGTGATTGACAGCATCCCAGTGTGACTTCAGACCAGATCAAATCAGGGTAACTTACGTTATTATTGGAAAAATTAGAGTCTGGTGGAATAAAATAGCCCATGTAATTAATTAGATTATAAATGATATCTAAGGGCTCAGAATACAAACTTTTGCCATCATTCGCCTTTAAATAATGACCCTGTCTGAAGACGCGGGAATGTGCTCTAAACACCTGTTCTGTTGAACTTATCAATACTAATTGTTAATGATGAGCAAGTCTACAGAAACTAACATCTGCAATTGATTCTTTACGTAAGGATATGGAATATATGGATAAAGTGTTTTTTGTCCATTGAAATTGAACTCGATAAATATGAAGGTGAATCGAATTGATGAAAAGTGTAAATTTGATCGAGACTTTACTGATTATAAGTTAGTAAAGTCTATAAATGGAGCCATTCCAAACCAGGCTACCGCATGAAAAAGAGGAAGAATCCTCAAATCAGGAACCTCTGTATCAGCAGATCTACTACCTCACTGACCAAATGGACTCCTCTGCTTGTTAACACGTGAATCCAGCATCTAAGGCACGGGATCAGTTCCCTTTTTTATACCAAGGACCAATGGGCACAGAGAGGGGACGAGGCGGGGGAGCAGAAGCCTAAGGGACAGGACCAGTTTGTTACAACAAGTTCCAGAGGGGCAAAGCATCAATCAGAATAAAACCCCTTCGTCGTTAATCTATCTGAAACAACGCTCAAGTCCAAATTCAGATCCAAGTGTTTTAAGACGTGGCTTATCTATTGCTCCCACACACTATTGTGACGCTTTTGAATGGATTAAGGATGTCCAACTATGTGCAGGAAACTTACTTCTGTCCACGCATTTCCTTAAAACCTTCACTGAGGAGATTCAATTATTAGAAGTCTTCCTTCATAATTTGACTTTTTCACATCTGCCTCTACTTTTATCCAGTTCCGTATCCCGGATTCCGATTCCTCGATTGTGCGTCCCTTCTAGCAGATGTGGTGATCCCATACCAATGAACTACTCGTCCCTGTGTCTAACGACTCTCAAAAGGTGCAAATCTGTCTTCTGCCCTCCTATCCAGGCAGTATCACAGGTGGAGGTATTTTCCAACATGGTAATCTTGTGAATATTCTAGTCTTTCTTTTTGCATTCAAGTAACCATTTCTAGGCAAGAATGGTTTAGCAATAAAGAATTTCAATCTCTGGCCAGACTAATAATAATATAGCCTTCCCCGAGCAGGGGGGCAATATTGTTTTATGGCCAGAAGGTTATATGAATCGGACGGCTTCAAACAGCTTCGTAACAAACAGTGTTTAGCCAAGGGAATTGCAGGGTGACCCCTACCACCAAGTTCAAGGAAGAGCTGACGCTCTGGTTCTGAGGCATTGACTGAGGGTGTAATTACTAGACGTCATTATACGGTCTAATTACTAAGTACTACCAATTACACCGACTTATATCTTCTGTCTCCCAAGATCCACAAAAACCTCTCCCCTCACAACTCACCCTTCACCCCGATTCGAACAATCGTATCGGTATAGGAGGCATTGAGCCATACCTTCAGATCATTTTTTTTACGCTCACTGTAGAAACTTTACCTTCTATCTCAGGACGCATGAACTCTCAGGCTTGATACGTGTTTGTGACAACGACACTATATTAGCCACCTTACGTTGAAACTTATATACTTTATCCGCCATGAGATGGCATCTTTGTCCCAAATTCTTTATATCCATGCTGAACCTGAGTACAAATTTAAGAATACATTAATACATCTCCTGTGTTTTGTACTAAATAATTATTTTTTATTTAAAAAATACTTATTATTTACAGATCACAGAGGAATGGCTAGTGGTGCAACATGTGCGCCCTCCTAGGCGAATTTTTCCTGGGTTGTGGGAACATGAAGAGGTCTTTCTGAAGCCAATAGTGAGTACACGTCCCATTTGCTGTTGTTTTGAGATACATCGATGATATTTTCATCTCTCTATGGCAGGGGCACTGCATTAATGTTGCACACGTTCATCGATGTTCTCAATCACAACAGCATTAACATCAGGCTCACCTAACACCACTAGTACTACAATGTTAAATCTCTTGACCTCAGTATTAGCATCTACCTCTGATGGTCTGTAGTGACTGACATTTTCCGTAAAACGACATCTTGTAACACCTTACTAGCACGCCAGCAGCTTTTCATCATCTGCTCATCAGATAAGGGGCATCCCAATGGCGAATTTTTCAGACTTCGCCGAATTTGCTCAACTATGGAGACTTTAATACCCAATCCATAGATATGAGCAAAAGATTTAAGGCAAGGGTTATAGCCAATCGCCATAAAACGGGTCGTTAACAACAGTCAAAACTAAACAGACAAACTCTACTGCAACCTAACCCTAAACCAACACCACTAAAACAAATAAGGTTCATTGGAACTTACAATAATAAATGAGACAGTCTCAAAAACATCCTTCAAAAACACTGGGACATACTTTTGGCAGATCAAGATCTCCGGGCTTTCTGGGTGACAAAGTTAGCCTCACTAGTAGAGAGCACCTAACCTAAAGAACCTCTGGTCAGAGTCATTACACCTACCCCTCCAAGTAACTTTCCTCAACCAAGTAAGCTTAAAAGGTTTCTACAAATGTGGACATTGTTTCCGCTGTAAACCACATGAAGCAGACTGATGTTCTTTCATAACTCTAAAGGCACCAGAAACTTCAGAATC
Organism: Ascaphus truei; assembly: GCA_036426205.1. Lineage (NCBI taxonomy): Eukaryota > Metazoa > Chordata > Amphibia > Anura > Ascaphidae > Ascaphus > Ascaphus truei. The sequence continues at coordinate 86,993,243 of CM071568.1, read as the reverse complement.
TTTTATTTTCTAAACTGTAAATCCAAGAATGTCATCTACCATCTGAACTGTCCCTGCGGTCTGATTTACATTGGCATGACCCCACCAGGGAATTTCGTGTAAGGGTTTTGGAGCACACACGTAACATTAAAAATGCACTAAAGCCTGGCGTGCTTCAAAAAAAATCACAGTGTGGCACGCCATTTTCGTGATGTGCACACCTGACCCCTTCATCCCTGGTGGCCTTTGCCATTGATAAAATCAACATAGGCATCCGCGGCGGTAATGTGGGCACGCTCCTACTGCAAAAAGAATGCAGATGGATGTTCAATTAGGGACCATGATTCCAACTGGATTAAATGATTACCTCAGTTTTGCAATGTTCCTTTAGCTTTTCACTCATTTAGAGACTCTGTCTTGTTTTATGTAACTTACCCTGCTTTCCCTAGAAATCTTTTAATTAAGTCTCAATCACGCTTATGGTTCATCTCTCCTTTGATCCTCCATATTTTATGTCTCTGTGTAGTATTGTCAATACGTGGTATCTAACTTAGTATAATGCCATTTCATCTGGACATTCTTCAAGATATTGTCATTTAATCACTCTTCAATTAGCTTTACTTATATTTTATGTTCATGCCTCCTTGCTTTACAACACTCTGCTTAGCAATTATGCTGGATTTTTAATCACATATGCCACTTCCTGTGTCTTTTTAATGTCTGTCTCTTTAAGGATTACTGGCCTCAAAGTTCTGCTGCTCATTTCCACATACAACAGCTGACCACTTTCTATTTTTCAGATTTCTTATTGGCTGTTGGTCACGAGTGAACTTTTGGCGGGAAAACGAGCCCTTTAAGAGTGTTTGTTTTAGCTGACACTGTATGCTCCGGAAAGCCTTTTTTGGGCGAACTGGCCGTAGGAGCAGCTGGACAGGCACCCTCCATCCTGTGACCCGTGTGGCCTTACCATACTGCGTGAGACTTTCCTCCGTTTACTGCTGATGTCCCACTGCAAGACTTGGGTTTTATCATCTGATTCTCCTGCTGCCTGACTGAGTACGCTGGTATTTATCACTGGATTTTCCTCAGTGCTTTGTGCACCCCACACACAGAGTGCTCTATGTCCCTGTGTTATTCACACACCACCACTGCTCATTATTTTTGAGCTCTGTTTTCTCATGGGCTTTATATGAGCGCTACCAGTGCACTTATAGATCTACCACTGCTGCTACTTATCTTCAGTGCAGCTCAATTTGGGCATCACTTTATTCAGCTGATTACAGCACATTAAGGGTCACTACTTTATGTATTTCTAGCATATGCCTAACATCTCCATCATCATTAAGAGGTTTATGTATATTTACTACAATATATATCCAATCTTTTTTTTGGTGTGTCTCTACTTACCATTTTTATCATTTCTTACTCTTGTTCTGGATCGCCGATCTCAGTAAACAGTACTTGGGGAGAATATTATTCCTCTCCCCTAGTTCTGTTTATGTTATATTTGTAATGATATATTGTTACCCTGCTTTGGCTCTTATCAGACCAATGGTACCTCTCTGATGTTTTACGTTGTGTCGCATAGCGATCTGACAGGTGATTGTGTTGGGTCTGTCTTTTGTGTTTTTTTATACTCTTTGGTTAATAAGTCCTTTCTATTTTTTCATAATTCAGCATTTGAGTGCACCTTTTTGACCCTACTCTCCCTCCTTTTTAGTCCATATTATTCCTTTGGGTCGGTAGCACACCAGAGGGTTACCTTTTACCCTGACCTCTGGTTACTGATTATTTATCACCAAGGGTGATTTGATTGGCGGCATCTATTGGTGTGTTCCATATATTATATATAATATATATAATATATATATATCTATGAGATAATATAATATTAATATATATATATATATATATATTGATCATATATATTATTTACTTTCTCGTGCTTTTGTGTGTGGCTGTTTGATGTATTTTTTTTATTGTGTATAGCGGGGGTGGGTGAAGGGGGTATTTGGCCCCAACGGTGGTTTGTTTAGGGCTTGCTGGTGGGTAGCGGGAGGGGCGGGCACGTCACGTATGGGACGTTATAAAGATGGCGGCGACACTGCCACCCGATGACACATACACTGGCGACACACTTTATTCGAGCTCGGCTAGTCCCACGAATTCGGGTATACCCGGGTGTATTGAGGTTTGCGACTGTTTTCTGCCAGAGTGCATTGAGGTATTTTCCCAGCAGGTTTGAAGCATTTTATATCATTCCGCTGGCTGCAATACTGCACATATATATTATTATATACTGCATTACAATTCATGAATTTATGCCAGCTGTAGACACGCAAGCATGCGCATGCCTATTAAATCCTAATCATTACATTTAACAGATCAGCCGCCCATCACGCGGCATAGAACCCAGGCTGGGAAGCAAATGGCAACGGGGGCTTGTCAGAGGTGAGGAGCGGCGCATTCCAGGTATCTGCCAGGTACATACTGGGTATTTGCTCGAATAAAGTGTGTCGCAGCAGTACTGGGGCCTGTAACTCGGGAAGCAGGGGGTCCCTGGTCCACAAAGCAATGTGGTTCAGCTCAGGGAACCCCCTGCTCACTGTACACTATTATTAAAAATGCATTCATGCTGCTTCGTTACCATAGCACATAGCCGCAAAGGTAAGTGTTTATTGATATGTGCGTTTTATTCATACTGTAGATGTGCAGAGGGTCTCTGGAGTTGAACCGCTTTGGTTTTAGGTCCGGGTACCCCCTGCTTCCCGAGATACAGGCCTCTTTATGGGGTGCCGGTATCCCTCTGCTTTGTTTACATACCACGGTCACGTGATCGCGACATTTAAATGCAGAGGGATACCGGCACCTCATAAAGGGCCTGTATCTCGGGAAGCAGGGGGTCCCCGGACATGAAAACAATGCGGTTCAGCTCCGGAGATCCCCTGCACATGTACACTATGAATAAAATTGTATTTAAAATAATTTTTAATGTGCCGATGTTTGCGCCGAGAGAGCAGTGGATCTCTCTCTGCTGCAGACAAATCTCGGCAGGGGACGGCTTCTCGGCAGCTTCTCGCCAGGCAGCCTGTCTCGCCACAGGTTACTCGCCATTATTTCAAATTGTGGTGGCGCATTCATTCGCCAGGGATTCGGCCCTTCCTGCATGCAGTGAGGTTAACACGCCAAAAACATGGCTAGTTCAAACCCTGACGAATGCAATTTTCCTCTGCTTAGTGCATAGACCCCCAGGAGTCACTTTATTCTCTTTTTATAGTCCTGCATATTTCCCTGTCCCATTCTTTCTGACTCCTGTCTTTTGTGGGTTTCCATGTTACCTCCAGGTGTTCCATACATCCTGATAGCCCCTTTGTGGGTGATCTTCAATGCCTAGCAGAAACTTGGGCCACTTACAGTATGTCCTAGGTGGAATAGGGGAAGTAGCAGGAGGAAGTGGTGGAGGAACAATGGGAGTGGACATCAGTACAGAAACCCCAGATGTTGCCAATGATTCAGTAGAGCCAGTAGATGGTTGTCACAAGTTATCACATGCTTGGTGCACTGCTCTGGTAAGCCCTTTCACAGCTTCAGTCAGTAGGACAAAACTTTCTTATATTTATATTATGATGACAGATCAGTTTGGTCATGAGTCAGAAATTACAATTACAGATTGGTCAGATTATGAGTAATCTTTGTGTATCTGGAGCACTGCACTCGCATCAACTGAGATTCCCACTGCAGGATGGACTGGTCATAAGGCTCACAAGAAGCATCTTCATAAGCTGTGGTAACTCTTGAAGCAAAAGGTGATGGAGCTGGTGGTGCAGCAGGTGATGGAGCTGGTGGTCAAGCAGGTGAGGAAGCTGGAGCAACATACTCTTCAACAGGAACCTCAGCAAGGACTAAAATGACTGTTTCCTCCACTTTCAGCTGCTCAATGGATGGGTCCTTCAGAAAAGGTACATACTAGACACAAATGTATTACTACAGTCTTTGGGAACATATAACAAAATTACTATTTGTGTGAATAAACATACATTTCTTTACATGTTGAGATCCCTTGAATAAGTCTATTAATATGATTATAAAAATATTATTTACCATCCTTTTAATATAGTTAAAAGAAGTTATTAATGTATTCTGTCATACTCTATGTAATACTGTACAGTATGTAATATGTGACTGTAATATGTAAGGCATGGAATGTAATATACTAGAAGAACATGAGATCTTTAATGTAAGTATGTCAAATATACACTGGAGCTTATTGTTATAACTATCCAGCACTTGTACAATACAGTACAGTATGTGCGAGTGACTTGCAAATAATACTGCAATGTGTGATATACAAGGTACAGTAGTGTATCATTTTACATGTATACATTACATTGATATACACTGTATGATGTCTATTTTTACTCATCAAGTTTCTCCTATGGAAGATCTGCAGTATCCACAAGTGATGGAAGGCCTAATATCTGGAAAGGTGAGATGCCTTCCATCATCCATGTCTCGTAGTTGGAGATTAAGCTGTGGTAGTGGTCCTCCTCATCTGCCCTATCTGGCAGCATGGTCAGTTTTCTTTTCAGCTTTCTATTGCTGTCTGTCCAGTGTTTCTTTAGCAAGTCCACAGTGTGGACAGTATTCCCCATGGCATTGATTCAGCTGTGCATTTGGTCCAAATTCAATTCTTTTCCAAAGTACTTTTTCTTGGATACAATTCCCCTAATAATTTGGAGTGGATTTTCCACAACACCATTGATCCAGATCTCCAACTCCCCATCTTTGAATTTCATGTTATGTCAAGGGGTGGCTGCTGTAGAAAAGAATCCCAGTGACAGGAAAAGCAGGAGGCACAGGTTTATAGTTAGAGTCAGAGGCAAAAATCTATGGCAGGCAGCAAGAGGCATAGTCAGGGTCACTAGCAGAAGTTCAAGGTAAGCAGCAGGGACAGGAACAGAAACAGAAACAAGGATAGGAACCACAACAAGGAGAGCAGCAGGACTGGAGCAGGCTTGGAGCAGGGCTCGGGCAGTAGCAGGTACAGGTAGGATCAGTATAAACAGGCCCTGAGTAGCAGGAAGAGGAAGTTTATGTAAGCAGGAAAAAGCAGAGGACATGTTCAGGAAACAAACAGCAGAGAGGATCTGAGGTCAGGACAGGAGCAAACAGTATTTCCGGTGGGAACTGTAGACTGGGAATGAGAGCAACCAGACCCAGTCAGGGATGTCCCTGACATTCTCCTGATTCTTCCAGCAGCAGCTGCAGCAGAGTTGGAAACCTTCTCAGTCATGTTCACACCTGTAGGGTCGGGCTAATATGGCTGAAAATTTTCCCGATGTACTGTATATTTATTATAATTTGAACGTGCACATGGGTGTTACATTGAGGTAATGCACATGCATTACACAACTGTAATGCCTGTGCGTTAATTGGGGCGCATGTTAGATTTTTTACAATGCACATGTGCATTGTATTTCTTAACGAGCTATTAATATACCCGCTAATAAATTTATCAATACAATACTGCTTCTGGTGGCAGACACTATTTTTCAATATTATTATCTTTGTGGATACCCATTAAATTCAGGGAAAATAAAGTTCATTACCTATTAAGTTAACGTCACATTATTTTTCCTGATTTAACAGAGCTTTGTGCATCTGGGCCAATGTATGCAGCACTTTATAAAATTACAATACAAGGTAAGTAAATTACAAACAATGGGGATACAATAAGTGCTTTAACAAAGAGTAAATGCTGCACACCACAATATGACAAAGAGTGATACAATTACCGGTGCTCCCATCAATGTACGATCGGCTGCATCCAATCCACGGCATACAAAAGGAATGTAGATTGGGCACGCGGATTTCCAAAATAAAGAGATTTATTAAAGCATACACGTTTCGACCCTAAGGTCTTTGTCAAGTGCAAAAAGTGGCAACAGGTATATTACAATATAAGGTAATGGGCAAAAGAGCTTACAATCTAAATAGAATGTTCAGAGGTTTACAGACACAGTAGAAGTTAATGCGCATTATTAAAACTACAGTCAGGGGAGGTCAAGTGGATCTGTAGTTTGTAGTAGATGTATAGAACATTTTACAAAATTATTCTTTTAAGAGGTGAATTTTCAGCTGGTCTATGAATGTGGAAGTGAAGGTGCTTGACAAATATTGAGTGGAAGAGCGCTCCATAGGATGGGACAGATTAATGAAAAAAGTTTAAGAGTGCTGTAAAGGTTAAGGTGCAACGATTAGACAACTTTTGGTTGAACGTAAGCGACGAGTAAGGATGTAAAGAGAGATCAGAGTTGAAATATGTGAAGGTGAAGGAGTGTAGAGCTTTAAAAGAAAGTAAATAAAGGTATTTTTAAATGTAGATACAAAGTAACATTTAGAATACTGTTGTACTCATTTTTGCTCATCTGTTTTTCTTACATCTCTTTTCTTTTTTCTCTCCAATTTCTGGGGTTTACAAAGGCAATCACATTTCTCATATCTATTATTTAATTTCCACTTTAATGTGCTTTTTGGCGTAATGTCCTGACTACAGGGCTATTTCATATTAATTTTTTTCATTAACTTTATGTAACTAACAAGAAATGTATTTTTTTTTAAATAACAATCATTGCATATTTTCCAGAACATTGCTGATTCAATATTCAATTCCAGTAAAAACAAATAGCAGCAGCACAGGTCACATCTTCAAGTGTGTTAACAACAGAGCAAATATAACATAACACTACAGTATATCCTTTTAATCTCACAAAGATATTGAACATTGTTCTATGATGAATTAAGAACAATAAAGGGGTTGCTTGGGTTAAATATATTGAGCATAGAGTTGAAACACCAATACAAATGTTAGCAATAGTTGTTAATCTTGTTAAAACTGTAATCCAGATGAGATTTTCAGTTTTAGGGTAATTCTACCTTGCAGGAAGTTTTCCTCCTGATCAGTTGAATCTATACCTCATGAATTTCTAATTTACTGTAGTTATCTCTAAAAGTAGGGCACGTAAATAGCATCAGAATCATCTAACAATTTAGGTTCCTGATTAGATCAGCTAATCTCTAAAAACATTGTAAGTATCAATCCACGGATTGTTTAGCAAGACTTTTAAAACATACATGAAAATAAATCTATTTAGTTAAAAATAGTATCTTTTATTGTGTATAGTGTATAGTGTACTGTATATCTTGTAGACGCTGTAGTAAACTGTACAGATGTAACAAAACTCAAGACTCATCCAGGCTAAAGTAAATTGTTGTGTCCAAGATGCGCGCACATGTATGTTCACGTAAACGTGCAGAGGCGCGATGTTTGATGAGATAAATATTTTTGTATTTGTTGTGCTTGCCCTGGTCATGTGCGTGGTTCAGCCAATGAGGGCGAACCGCTCATGTGCCGTGACAGGCACGCCACCCCATGCGCGCAACTAGCTGGCCAGGAATTGCCCAGTTCCTGACGTCACGGTGCTCGAGCGCGCTTCCACCTTGGACGAGGCCTTATTGTCTTCGGAGCATGGCCGAAAAAGCAAAAATCTGCCGCTCCAGAGATAGTGTCTGCTGCACTAGTGCTGCGGAGGGTTCATGCTTCCGAATAAGACCCCCTCCGACATTCATAATCATTCGTTTTTATTTAACGTTAATAAATATCACCAAAACTTTGTTTTCTTTGACAAAGTACTGGATCACAAAATGTATTTTAAACTTTGCCTGGTCTTCAATATTTTACTGGCTCAAATAAACCTGTCCTGTGAAGCATTCCAGGTATATGGTAGTATTTGTTTTGTACAATAGCATAGTAATTTGGCCTAAAGTCTAGATATAAATGTCAGCAACTAATATGCCATGAATACTGCTTTTCCAGGTCAATCATGTCTAGCCATATATTCACCAGTATGCCTAACAAAAAGGGAGAAATGTCTCTCTCCAAAAGAAGGAGGGAAACTAGAAAACCCAGTAACAGTATGTGCACTCGCTAGATACCTTAATAGTAGAATTTAAGTCATACAAAAGTGTAAGTGATAGGTACAACTAGCATTCAGAGTTTAGTAAAGGTAGATATGGCTGGTTACCCCTGAGCAAGTAGTAATAAGTATTCTGATGAGTAATAAAAACTTTCTTTATTTATATAAACAATATACAATTATAGTGGTAAATGGAATCACCTAAAGATAGGTTTGGAGAATAGTTAGTTTCTTGTCACAAATAAGTGTCAGACCTATAGGTGGATATAAACTTGAGATGTGGGTGGGGGTTATGATTCCTTACAAAGCTGCAACCCAGAAAAACGCGTTGAGTTCTTATCGGTGTAAACAAACGAGTGGATCGGCAGAGGTCTGGTCCTCCTTTCCGGGCAGCCGTAACCGGAAGTGATGCTGCCAGACACTCAATCCCAACCAGACAGCGGGAGCGGTGAGATCGCAACTCACCTTGCATTCAGGAGTCCCTGTCATATTGTTTTTAATGCCCAAAAGGACTTTACTTCTTGTAAGCTTTGAATCTGGAGAGCTTTTATTGTTTGATAAATAACTTTTGATATTGCTGATACCATCTGCACTATTTGTTGTGTTTCTCTCTCTTTCCTGAGATTACCAAAACTCTAAAGACCATTTGGTACATCATATACCCCTTTTCCACTGATTGTGATTTTCCTGAGTTTACCACTCCATTCTGAGTAGAACCATTAGAGGTTACTTCATTTTTTAACACATTATTGTCATGCAATACTGCTCTATGTAGTTTTTTCTGTGTCCCCTTCTACCTCAGTGCAGTCCCCCCCTCCCCTATTTAAGAAACACATAAAGAATTACAAGCAGGGATGACAGTACACCCCTTCTTATATGAAAAAAAGTGTATTAAAATATTTTCATTTCAGTGTGTAAAATTATGTAGGTACAGATGCAACTGCCAGTTTTGAGCCAGTGTGTGAGGAAAATTCCCAAGCATCTCGCAAACACTCTGCAGCATAGTCCATAGATGCTTTCATGGCCCATTAGATTAACATAGTGGGGTTCCCTGTGTTTGAATTGGACTCCCAACCCGGCAGGATTCACACAGCGTGAGCCCCATTCAACTGCAGGGATCACCACTGTGTTAATCCGATGGGCCATTACAGCGTCTATGGACTATGCTGAGGTTTTTCCCCAACATGTTCATTGAATTCCTCAGTATTTGGGCCAAAACCAACAGTTGCATCTGTATATTAATAAAGGTTATGTTTTAACATGTTCAACAGAGAATTATCAGTTTCATTCTGGGGTCTCATTTAGAGTGGAGGATTAAAAGGGATTTATTTTTATTTTCTTTGGATTTTTGTTTACTTTAGAGCTGTATTAAAAACAATTTGAATATTACAATAGGCAAAATACATAAATCAATTTGCCAAAAAACACTAGAAATGCACAATCAGCAATCCCAACAGAAGTTAAGACATATAGCAGTTTTTAACTATATTGTTATCCAAAAGTCATTAGTTCGGGTGAATGATCAGAACGTGGTAGGTGCTTCTCCTTAAAGAGTATTTCCAGCTCTCAGGGCATAGAAGATTGTATACTGTAGTGGATTAGAAGAGCACACCAACCCCTACAATGGTGCAGATCATTTTTATTCAAACAGTTAAAAAAACTAAATGGAAAAATTCCCACTCAAATGTTTTATACTGTCACCCAGCACATAGACACAGCATTATAGACTACTGGTGGATGTCTCCTTCTCTGCTTTCTCTGCTGCCTCTGTTCAACAAGGTAGAGTCCCCTTTGCACTGGAGTGAAGCTGCCGAGACGCGCGCTTGCGCGCCTCTTCATTTCCGGGTTCTCCGGGATGACCCACCGATGTTATGGAGTAGGCTCAAGAAGATCATCAGAATCCCTTGGGCACACTGTTCGGCAGCAGGAGATCACTACACTTCAAGATAGCCTCCAGCCCTATTTTCAACAGTGCTCTACCATTTTTTTTTTGCTGTTTAATAGAATAGGCGGAGGGATAAACGGTATACAAAAAAGCACAAAGATGGATTTATCCTTGATGAAATCACTACTTATTCAATCATATATTCATTAACAATCTATTAACAAATAAATAACTGACCTTTAGAATGAGATAATTATAACCCCTTTCAATAATTAGATCTAGAGAGAATATTCCATTTAATTAGAGAGTATATTATATTTATTCTCATTTAATCTAAAAAAAATTAAAACGTTTATTTGAAAAAAGTATTTTTAGTTAAAAATGTGTTTTATTTAAATACAAATAAACCTTAAAATGAATACAAACATTGCCTATAATCAAATTTAATTGGCCATAGGGACTAGTTAAAACCCATATAAATATTATAACCAGTATATAATCACACAACTGGCTCTTATTAATTATTTCCATATTAGCTTATTCAAATACAGTGGTAATTTATGGAAAGCTGCAAGTCTTTATCTATAGTTAGACCTCTAGGGGTTAAAGGTATACCTTATGTCTGTCAAATGTGAAAACACAGGCCCTATATAAGGCCTGTCACATCTCATTTTACAGCAAGACGATGGTGTGGCAACATCTCCTGGACCGACCGGTTAAAAAAAAAAAGAATAAGAAAGAAGATATGAAGAAAAGAAAGAAGATCTACTCACTGTGGACTTCTCTTTATGCAACTGAGAATCATGGACTTCTGTACACCATGCTGTTCTTCAAGATGATGATCATTGGTTCGTGGGTTAAGAGTTGTTGGTGCCGCAGTTGGATACGAAGATGAAAGCTTTCATCCCGGCAAGGGTAAGAAACACATTTCTTGTATTTTATTTAATTGCGATTTTTTTTTAATGTTGCACATTCATTGCCAATGTGGTTATCTGTGAACCCGTTGAGGGCATAGGTACTGTAACCACAATGGCAATCAGTGGTGTATTAAATAGTGTTTTTGTTTTATATTTTATGTCTATTTTATTTCATTGGGATTTTTTTTTTTTTGCATCACAAATGAGCAAAAGACTTTTTTATGTGTTGTGTGATGGTGGTAGTTTCCCTGGGAAAGGTGTTTTGGCCTCCTGAGTGGGTAGTGGGAAGGGTTAACTCCTTAATTACCATAGTGGTTACTACCTGCTAAGGTAATTAAGGGGTTACTGGCCAATAGCTACCAAGGGGGGAGACCCTGCTATATATGTCTTAATTTAAAACACAGTTACTGTAACATGTGACATTTCTCATTTATGTAACACAACTTCAGGTTCGTCTTCAGTGCAGGAAGCTCCTGAAACTCTACTTTGCATTCAGGACAGGTATCAACTCCATTTCCCTTGGAATCCAACACACTACTAATACAGACCTGGCAGAAATTATATGTCCACATCTCTGCAGTTACAGTTACAGGATGTGTATAAATGCAATGGCAGATTTTTGCTCTGCTCAGATCAGCAGACGACATCCCACTGTGTTCTTGGCTTAATCGGTGACAAACAATTAATGAAATTATGTTATAATAAACAATCAAATAAAATTCTCCCAAATATCTCCAATATATATTGATTTTTATTCATGTTTAAATATTATTAATTCACTATCTGGAGTGCAGTGTATTTTTCACTTTTTGTCACGTATACTGTATCTGTTGCTTTACCTTTTAAATGCCGCATAATATATGTACAGTAGATGCAATACTCATTGAATACACATTCATTTATGGTGCAGTCCTTCTCGAAAGCAGTAATGCCAAACCTAATTTCCAAGGAATATAGCATGGTGATAATGCGCATGTACAAGACTGGATACAGAATAATGCACATCCAATGGTGGTGTAACGCAGTGCGCTCCACAGACAAGGCGGGACCGTGAGGGCGAGGTGGGGGTAGATATAAATGCCACCCACAGCCAGGAGGACGCGTCTGGAAAGTAGTATAATCGATGTAGGATTGGAGAGGTAAGGTTAGTCGTAATACTTGCCGAGGTCGGGGTTGGTGAGTAGTGGAACGTTGCAGGCCGTGGTCTGGATTGGAGAGTGGAGAGTAATCGAGATACGTTGCTGAGGTCATGGTTCGAGAGGTGGGGATCGTCGAGAGTAGCCGGGATTAGGAGTAGAGAAGAGCGGAGTCCAATAGAAAGCCGGGGTCAGGAACAGAGAGCTAGGAACAACAAGAGAAAGACAAGACTTCAGAGGCAAGCAGCAGTGAACACTATGTAACATAGGTTTATGCTCAGCCAATGTGCCAGTGGCACAGCTGAGCATATATAGGAGAAGGCAACCAATGAGGTAGGGGGTGGTGTGGAGGTGTTGCAGCAATGATGGCTGCTATTGGCCGCTCCGAAATCCAGGAGAGGTGTGGGGAAGTACTGTGATGTTAGGCTGCTAGCGCGAGTCTCGTGCATGCCGATATCGCGCCGCGCATGCGCGCTGAGTCCTGATGGTGTCGCCGCATGGGCAGAGTGCACACGCATGACCCGCATGACGGCCGGTCCCTGAGGGAGAGGCGTCCTGGCCGGCAGGGAGAGCCGGAGTGGCAGGAGCAATTGAAGGTAAGCGGGGAACACGCCAAGGGCGGCATGGCTCCCCGATCCTACAGTACCCCCCCCCCTTCAGGAGCGACCTCCGGGCGCCTCCAGGCAGGCTTGAGAGGGTATCTCTGGTCAAAATCCCGAGGAGTCTGGGGGTGAGAAAATGGAGATGAGAGACCCAGGAGCGTTCTTAAGGTTCAATACCCCTCCAGTGCACCAGAAACTGTATTGCTCCTCTAGAGATCCTGGAGTCCATGATAGATTGAACTTCATGCTCTTGTTGACCCTGAACGAGGAGAGGAGCTGGAGGCAAAACAGGATCATGGAAATGAGAATTCTGGACAGCAGGTTTCAGCAAGGAAATGTGGAATGCTTGGGGAGATCCTCAAGGATGTGGGGAGACGTAGACGATATGCCACTGGGTTTACCTTTTCTAGGACAGTATAGGGTCCGAGGAACCTGGTTGCCAATTTTAACATGCGCACTTTGAGGCGAATGTTTTTTGATGATAGCCAGACCATGTCTCCAGGGTTGTATTCTGGGATCCTGCGACAATGGTGGTCAGCCTGCATCTTTTGCCTAGAGGTTGCTCTCCTGAGATTTTCTTGGATCCTACTCCAAGAATCCTGTAGAAGACGGATCCTGTTATCCGTTGCTGGTACCTCATAACAGGATTTGGTAATGGGCAGAAGAGATGGGTGAAACCCATAATTAATTAAAAATGGTGACTCCATGGTGAACTCGCTGCACAGGTTATTGTGTGCAAATTCAGCCCAGGGGAGGAGATCAGTCCAGTCGTCCTGGGTGTCAGAGACAAAACAGCGTATGTATTGCTCCAAAGACTGGTTGGTTCGCTCTGTCTGACTGTTGGTTTTCGGGTGGTAGCCCGAGGAGAATTGTAGGGATTTCCCTGTTTGTAGAGTAAAAGAACGCCAACATTTTTAGATGAATTGAGGACCTCGATCACAGACGATGGCTTGTGGTACTCCATGCAGACGAAAAATCTCTTTGACAAAGACATCGGCTAATTTGGAAAAATTGGGAAGACCTCTCAATGGGACAAAGTGTGCTAGCTTAGAGAAGCGATCTATGACCACTAGGATGGTGTTCATCCCCTTAAATACCAGCAACTCTACTATAAAGTCCATGGACAAGTGGGTCCATGGGCGGTCCGGAATTGGAAGGGGACATAGAAGGCCTGGTGGTTTGCTTCTAGGAGTTTTGTTACAGGCGCATGTCGAGCATGCAGCAACAAATTCTCTGACATTCTTTTGAATGCTGGGCCACTAGAACGTCCGCTCGACCAGGTCGGTGGCTCTTCTCATACCTTGGTGTCCAGAAGGTTTCGAAGAATGATCCCACTCTAGAACATTTCTCTGAAAATTTGGGTAGACGAAGCGGCAACCCTCCGGAACTTCAATATCATCAGGGATGTTAGATTGGTCCGTGAGAATATCATTCAAAGCGTCAAACATGTTGGCTGAAAGTATGAGCTTAGAAAGAAGTTTAGACTCCAGGCGATCCTCGGATTTGTCGTCAAGCGAAAACTGTCGTGACATTCTTGGAACCTGGTAAGAAGGGAATCATAAACAGCAGGGGCGTTGCAGATGCAGAAAGGCATGACGAGATATTCATAGTGACCATCATGTGTGCTGAAGGCCATTTTCCATTCGTCCCCCTGCCGAATTCTCACCAAATTGTAGGCCCTGCGTAAATCCAATTTTGTGAAAATGGTAGCCCCTTGAAGGTGATCAAAGAGTTCAGAAATCAAAGGCAAAAGATATCGATCTTAACTGTGATCTTGTTACGGCCCCTGTAATCGATGAAGGGACGCAAGGATCCTTCTTTCTTTTTTACGAAAAAAAAGCATGCACCAGCTGGGGAAGAGGATTTTCGGATGAAGCCTTCAGCAGATTGTCCTGGATATATATTCTGTCATGGCCTTGGTCTCTGGAAGAGAGAGTGGATAAGAAGCTCCCCTAGGAGGGGCCGAACCGGGAAGAAGGTCAATGGGAAAATCGGAAGGATGATGGGGTGGTAGGACTTCTGATCGTGCCTTGTTGAATACATCGTGGAAATCCCTGTAAACCTCGGGTAGAGAGTTTTTCCTTACTTCAGATGTCAAGAAGCCGCATATTTTGTTGAAAGGCACTGCACAGGACTTTGAGCAAAATGTACTCCAAGTGATGGGTTCCTAACCAGTCCAATCGACACGAAGGTTGAAGCGTTGAAGTCAGGGAAGACCGAGGATCACTTCGACTGATGGCGTCTGGATGACATCTAGATGGATTAGTTCAAGATGGTCCTCGCCTGTAAGTAAATGAAAAGAAGAATTTTGTAGGAAATGAAAGCTGAGTGTAGAGATCGACCATCAATAATGTCTAGGCCTATAGGATACCTGTTGCGGGTGAGAGGGATGTTATTCCTTTCATGAAAGCTCTGGTCTATAAAGTTGCCACCCGACCCGGAATCCACAAATGCGAGAGCAGTGATATGAAAGTTCTCGTCGGTGAGCAAGACTGGGAGTAAAATTCTGGTGGGCAAGGTTACTTTAGAGATAGGGGAGATGGTGAGTTTTGCCTATGTGACTCCCCTAGACATCATTTGGAGCTGGTATCTCCCGATTTGTGGGGGCAATTGAGTACCTGATGATGGGGATTGCCACAGTACAGGCAAAGACCAGCGTTGCGTCAACGTTGTTTCTCAGAGGAAGACAGTTTGTTGATGCCAAGCTGCATGTGTTCAGGGAGATCAGCCTGAAGAGATTCGACTGTATTGATTTGAAGAATAGTGTACCTGGGAGAAAGTTGATGATGACGGGATCTTTCGGATCTCTTTGCCTGTAAGCATTGATCTACACGAATACATAGGGTGATCAGCTCCTCAAGGTCAGTGGGGCATTCGTGTGTGGCAGCTCATCTTTAAGAGTCTCCAAGAGTCTCCTTGCCAAAAGGCAGCCGACAATGCCTCATTATTTCAAGCTGTCTTTGCGGCGATAGTTACCTTGCGACCAGGTGTGTCGAAGACTCTACGTAATTCCTGGAAGAACTGACCAATATTCTGTGTGAGGTCTGACCTTTACTCCAAGATGGGAGTGGCCCAGGCCAGAGCATCACCGCTGAGAAGCGAAATTATGTATGCAACCTTAGATCTTGGAGAGGAGACACGAGAGGGCGTGATTTCAACCTGCTAAAACATTGATTTAAGAACCCTCGGCATCAGTGGGGATCTCCACTATAGTGGTTAGGTGCCAGAAGTCGGGATTTAGACACGGAATCCACAGACATAGCACTAGCCGTAGCACCTGCAGGGACTGAAGGAATGGGGCTAGGAGAAGAGGCTACAAAGCGGTCAGTGAGGGACTGAAGGTTACATTGTAACAGGTCCATGCGTTGTTGTTTTGCTCTAAGTACCTCTCTACTTTTGCAAACATGCTGGCATGAGTGCTCAAGACTCACCCCACCTCAGTGGGGTCCATGTCTGTGGGGCTGAGGATACTGTAATGCAGTGCTCAACACAGACAAGGCAATACCGTGAGGCCGAGGTGGGGTAGATATAAATGCCACCCACAGCCGCGAGGGCCTGGAAGTTCTCTGGACTATGCTTCCATACCCTCTGGCTGTATTATATGTCCCTTTCAAAGCACACCACTTTATGCTGGATATGACTGCTGGACTATTTTGCTTAACAAAACATGGTTTGGAACTATAACTCGCATTAGATGATCTGTATTATACTATTCATATCAGCATGATTATCATTGTGTACTATGCTGCTGTACTGTATGTTGTATCTTTGTTCATTTGATATATTCTACAAATGTGCTACCTTCACCTCTTGGGCATTACATCTAGGTATACTGGATGCACCATCATGGATCTTTGTGGCATACAGTATATCTACTTCTAGTATTAGTGACCTTTGTTCCTACTAATCCTTCTGTGCCAGGGGAATGATTCCAGTCTCCTTGGTTGCACTAAACCTCTACTTTGAATCACCACTCTGTCTGGGTGACTTCAGTGTATTATAGTATGCAAGTACTATAATAGTATTATAGTATAGTATATTTTCCTGACTTAGGAATAGAGAATTTCTACAATTTTTTCGTATTTCTTTTTTTTATTTCTTGACTTTAGAACTATTTATCTTTTCCATCTTGTCCATGTTCATTTTGTTATCTGAATACAGTATATGACTACAGTATATTCATTCTGTCGAAGTGGTTTATCAACATTTATATTTTCGGACCGGTAGCTGATGCTTTTAAGCCTGCTGCTTAATTATTATGTTGCATTTATCCAGTGATTACATGGCTCTTCTGCTCTTTGCTCTTTTTTGACTTTATCACAATTGCTTGGGGCTTGTTTACCTCAGCTAGCTTGTCTATCAGAGCAAATACATTTTATTATGTATATGACATCTTTTTTGTATTATTGTTATTATTATTTTTTGTGAAGTGCCAACATATTCCGCATTATGGTACATTGGGGTACAGAGTTATGTATAATACATAAATAGGTACATACAAGTGATCATAAACATGCACAAACAGATACATAGTGATAATGATTTGAGATCGGCAAAATGTTTTGGCGGATTTGGATCCACCTCGGATCGGCTGGTTACTTTGGGCTGGGGATTTCCGCAGATCAGTCCCAAAAAGTACAATCCATAATGCCACATTAAAATGTCCCTGTTTTTTATTTTTACTAATAGGTTTGAAGCAGGGGTTCTACGGAGCTGAACCCTATTGATTTCAGCTCTGGGGACCCCCCTGCTTTAAGAGATACTTACCTCCATTTGGGGTGCTAGTATCTCTCTTCAGTTGAAATATCCCAGTCATGTGTGCTAATTTGATGCTGTGACAGGCACATTTGATCTGCAGAGAGATACTGACAGCACCTATGGATGGGTTCAGTTCTGGAGGCCTGCTGCTTTAAAAAAAAGTTTTATATTTTATCACCTAGTCCAGGCTTCTTTTAGCCCTGTCTTTCCTATTTATATAATGACCAGTATATTGTCCATTATATATTCATACGCAAGATAAGCTAGAACAACCTGAAATAGATGATAAAATAGTAATTAAAATACATTACAGTAAATATTAACACCTTAGTAGCCTAACGGCAACTAGTCATGGGTTTCCATGACTAGCTAATCAAAAAGTGCCCAAAGGGATTAATATGTACTGTAATGTATTTTAATTACTATGAACCTACTTGTCGCTCTATCAACCTGTCTCCCTCCTGCTTTTTGCCTGTAAACTCCTTGAATGCCTTGTATTATCTTGCTTGCTCCATTTTCTCACCTCCTATTCTCTCCTTCCAGTGTCTCGTTTGCTAACACCTCCTCCTCCTCTATCGAACTCTATGTGGGGGTACCACAGGGGTCCGTTCTGGGATCTCTTCTCATTTCACACTCTCTCTAGGTGACCTTATCACATCTCTTGGGTTCAAATATCACCTCTATGCTGTTGACACACAAATTTACTTTTCAACCCCTGACCTTACACCTGCTGTACAGACCAAATTCTCTGAATATCTCTATGCTATCACCCTGGATGGCACTCCGCCAATTCAAATTTAACATGTCAAAAACAGAGCTCCTCATACTTCCCCCCATGCTTGGCCACTTCTACATTACTGTTGACAGCAATAGCATACACCCAGTATCACAGGCACGCTGACTAGGGGTCATATTTGACTCCTCCCTTACATTCTCCTCTCACATTCAAAATGTAGCTAAAACCTGAAATGTTTTCCTTTGCAACATTGCAAAGATATTCCCTTTCCTCTGTTGCTCATCTGCTAAAACTCTAATGCTGGCCCTCATCCTCTCCCATCCCAACTATTGTAATCTCCTGCTGTCCGGCCTTCCTGCCTGTCACCTATCTGGAGTCCGTCTTTGAATCGATGTATTAAAAAAATAATGAAAACACAAAAGGAAGTGCTTAGGTGCTACAATCCCTTTAAATATGGGGATATAACAAAAATTAATTAAAAATAGTAATAATAAGGTATAACAAAATAAAGGAATACAATGTTTGCAGGGCTGCCAGGAACACTAGTAGAACAACACCAGAAATGCAACAAAGAACAGATACAAACCAGCACCCATAAAGAAATGTCCAATAAGTCCAAAATGAAGTCCAAAAAATGGAGGGGGAAAGGATCCAAGTAGTTCAATCAAGAGAAGGTCTCCAATCCAGGGGTCCGTAGCATAGGGACAAAAACAAAAAAGAAAATCATAGTGTAACTTGTAATGGTTAAAAACAGACAGACAACACAAAACACACCACAAAGAACATAACAGTTAACACTAAAGCTGAAAATAAAATAACTATTTATTAAAACAAAGGAGCCTGCTGCAGCGGGTCATCAAGGGGTTAAAACCCAAAACCCTACTTACAACAGGACCGGAGTTTGTAAGCGTGTGTAACCAAGCAGAGACAGACGCCGACTGCAGAGAGGGTCCACTGTGAGCTCTCAGATGTGAAGTCTGTGTCCCATTTCCCTCCGGCTTCAAAGAAGCTCTTCAAAATGGATGCCGGGGAAGGGAAGATACACACAGCTGTACTCGTCCAACACAGCCTCTCTCGCGATGACACGATGACGCTGTATCCTGCTTCAATGGTCTGACACGCTACAGCTTCCAGCTCTCTCCAAGGCACCGTGACCTCTGACCCTAAGCGTTTCGTGACTGACGTCACTTCCTCAGGGGATGAGGGCCGGAGGGAAACGGGACACAGACTTCACATCGGAGAGCCCACAGAGGACCCTCTCTGCAATCGGCATCTGTCTCTGCTTGGTTACACATGCCTACAAACTCCGGTCCTGTTGTAAGTAGGGTTTTGGGTTTTAACCCCTTGATGACCCACTGCAGCAGGCTCCTTTGTTTTAATAAATAGTTATTTTATTTTCAGCTTTAGTGTTAAGTGTTATGTTCTTTGTGGTGTGTTTGTGTTGTCTGTCTGTTTTTAACCATTACAAGTTATACTATGATTTTCTTTTTTGTTTTTGTCCCTGTGCTACGGACCCCTGGATTGGAGACCTTCTCTTGATTGGACTACTTGGATCCTTTCCCCCTCCATTTTTTGGACTTCATTTTGGACTTATTGGACATTTCTTTATGGGCGCTGGTTTGTATCTGTTCATTAAAAAAATAATAATAATAAAAAAAAGTGTCTACAATACTAACCCCCTCTTTTCACTTACCATGTTTCAGGAGTGGTCTCATGTCAGCGGAGGATAAAATGGGCGGCGGGTGTGCAGTGGGAGTGCGGCGGGAGTGCAGCAGGACAGGTCCCAATTCTGCAGGTGAATGAAGATAAGAAGACAACGGGCAGGCGTGCGGTGGGGGCGGAGGTGGAAGGAGATCATAATAGCAGGTGAGCTGAGCAGGAGCAGAGCGGTGTAGGGGAAGGGCTTTGGAGGTGCACACTGTAACCGGAAGTCAGACACCGGTCAACTTCCAGTGTTACAGTTTGTACCTCCCAAGCCGTTCCCATATGCCGCTCTGCTCCTGCTCAGCTGTCCTGCTATTATGATCTCCTGGCACTGCTGCCACCAACATCACATGCCCGCTGTCTTCTTATCTTCATTCACCTGTAGACTTGGGTCCTGTCCTGCCGCACACCCGCCGCACTACCGCCACATTTCCACCGCACACCTGCCCGCTGTCCATCTTCAACCATCTGCAGATGTGGGACCTCTCCTGCCGCTGCCGCCTGCTTCATCCTCTGCTGACATGGGACCTCTCCTGAAACATGGTAAGTGAAAACGTGAAAAAGTAATTTTCCTCAATTGTAAGGGCCAAATCGATGGTGTCTAACAATCGAGGAAATACGGAATGTTGAAACAAGAAAGTAGGATAGGTGTGGCTCAGTCTGTTAGCTGAAGCTATTGAGGTTTTTTGGGGGCAGGATATTACATAGAGTGGAGATTGGTCTAGCCACATACTGTAGTTAGTCCCAATAATGTTGGAGGGGGAGGGGAGTTGGATTTTAGAGGTATGGCAAGTAGGCTTCCTTGAAAAGATAAGTTTTGAAGGAGATTTCTTTTTCTCCAATATGTTTTTATTTGGGGATTACATTTGATGAAACAGAAAGGAAGAATTGTTAAAACAGTCAATCATATATTCTTGTAATAGTTTATACAATTGGCCTTGACTGCTAAGTCAACTATCACCCTAAGCCCCCTTCCTTTCATTATTTCTTAAGCATTTGTCACATTTGTTTTATAACCCTTTGCTGATATTGTTAATATTATGTTGATTGGGTGATTTGATCTATCCTCCTATGATTAGTAAATCTACTAATCAATTTAACTTTACAACTGATAAATAATAACTAATAATTAATAACTTTGGGGCTTGTGTTTTATTTCTTCAAATGTATAATTTGTCGATGTCCTTAAATTTGAAGTTTATCCAGCCAGTTACTCCTGCTTTTGTCTTAGCAAGGACTCCAGGAACCAGCTCCACTTAAACATATATGTTTCAGCCTGAGTTTCTAAATACAGGCTAGCTTCTGTTTTATCTACTGTATGACGAGAAACGAGGTATATGTGATGCTCTAAAATTGTAACCAGTCCCTTAAATGGAATATCCAAATGCATAAAACCACAATGGGTTAATCCGAAAAGCGATGGAGTGCCCCCAATAAGGTTGATTAAGAACTGGTGGGGATAAGTGTGCTACTGGAGTGGGCCTGACATCCACAACCATGAACACATAGTAATACCCAACCAGTATATAATAATAAAGGGACAATGTCCGTGGTAGACAGGAATAAAATAAGGCACTACGGCACTTAGGTGCGTTCACTTAGTCCATTTTTGCTGTATGTCCAGCATGCAATAAATCATTTCTTTTTTTGTTACTTCTGGAGTGGCCTGCTTTTTCTCTTTTTCCTGGACGGAATATACAGGATATCCCTGGCTGTGCTCTATCTACGCTCTCTATCTTTATCTACTGTATGGACAGGAGTTTGAAGATCAAGGACTGGACTTTTTCTATTGAGGGGAGTTCCAGCAAGATACAGTTGTCCTGTAGGAGGACGCGCACAGAGGTATGGAAGGGAGACTTGTTAAGGTGAAATTAAATAAGTGTCCATTATTACTTTTCTTGCTGCCAGTAACATTGTTTCTATAGGTCAAACAAATTCCTTTCAGGGAGTTTTTAAAGATCTGAAAGATGAGGGAGAGTCTGATTGGACATGGTAGGGAATTCCAAAGATTGGGAACATAATGGGAGAAGTTGTTGCATGTGGGAGTAAGAGGAAGGAATACGCAGGGAAGAAAGGCGGATGTCGTGGGAAGGATGTAGGGGGCATTTAGGTATGCTCTTTTGTGCTAAGATGTAAAGGGGGCAGTGTCGTTGAGATCTTTGTAATTCATTACTAGGGTTTACTATTTAATTCTAAAGGCTTTGGGAAGCCAGTGTAGGGATAAGTGGATAAGCGTGGTGGAACAGTAGAAGTGGAGCAGTGAGTGAGGTAAATAGTCTAGCAGCAGCATTTTTAACGGATTGGAGTTGGGAGAAGCGGACAAGAGGATTGTCAACTAGGAGATTCTCATCTAAGAGACGGTTGCAGTAATTGAGGCGGGACAAGAGGAGTGAGTGAATTAGGATTTTAGTGGCATCATAGGTGAGAAAATTGTGTATCTTGGAGATATTTCAGAGATGAAGATGGCAGTATATTGTGAGGGACTGAATGTGAGGAATCAAGGAGAGATCAGAGTCAAAGATGACCCCAAGACAGTGGGCTTGCGGTGTTGAGAAGTTGGTGGTGTTATTTACAGTGAGGGAGAGTGTTGGTGTAGCGGTGGCAGTGGAAGAGGAAAACAATATTCATTCTGATATAGACATGTTAAGCTTCAGGTAGTGGTGAGACATCCAGGAAGAGATTGCAGAGATACAGTTTGAGACAATTTAGAGGAGAGAAGGAGAGAGGATAGGTAGGAGAGATAAATGTGGGTGTCATTGGTATAAAAATGATATGGAAAGCCAACATACCTGTATTGTATTAGTTACCCAAGTGAAGAGTGAGAGGGTCAAGGACAGAGCCTTTTGGGACTCCAACAGAAAGAGAGTGAAGAAGAGGAGACACCAGAGAAGGAAACATTGAAGTAGCCCTCTCCCGCCTTAGGCCAGGTCCCCGCTGGCTACTGCAGCGGCTGCTGTGGTGAACGCTGCAGGGACACAATGGGGCCGGGCCCGCTGAGAGGGGGGGCCGCCGCGCCGACAGAAACTCCTGCTCTCAAGAAAATTGAGAGCAGGAGTCGCGATGGAGCGCTAGGCCACACCCCCGGCGGTTCAGCCAACGAACCTGCTGGGTGATGTCACGGCTGCGCCCCCGTCATGCCCCCCTGTCTTCCCCCTGCAGCTCTCTGCAGACCGGGGGACTCGGCTGCACGCGTCGCCTACCTCGCAGACGCGCGTGCAGCACAGGCAGCGGGGCCATAGCCTTAAACCTTTCTCACTGACTGCCCCACACCTTTGGAATGCCCTTCACCTCAATATCCGACTGGCACCCTCCTTATCCACCTGCAAACACACATGCTTATCGAAGCATATGAGTAGCTCTGTGGCTGATACTATACATTAACCTTGGCCCCTTACAGACGCACTTACCCTTAATATCCGACTGGCACCCTCCCTATCCACCTTCAAACACACATGCTTAATGAAGCATATGAGTAGCTCTGTGGCTGATACTATACACCTCATACATTAACCTTGGCCCCTTGCAGACGCACTTACCAGAATGCCCTCCTACTGTCTCTGTACGTTCTTCCTACCTACCAATGAGATTGTAAGTTCTTCAGAGCAGGGACTCCTTTTCCTAAATGTTACTTCTATGCCTGAAGCACTTCTTCACATGATCTGTTATTTGTGTTATTTATATGTGTGTATTTATTTGTGTGTCAGAGAGAGAGAGAGGTCTGAGAGAGAGAGAGAGAGGGGTCTGAGAAAGAGAGAGAGAGGTCTGAGAGGTAAAACCATTTTATATTACTGGTCTGCACTATGTATACTCTTTTTCCCTCCATACATATGCTGTCCTGCTGAGAGTGGGGTCTGCACAACATCTAGAATCTACAGATCCAGTTCACTGAGACCATTGTGTCACACTGCCCGTTTTTTGTCTGAATCCGGTGAGTAGGCAACACTTATGAGCCAAGATACACGATTGCTTTTACCCACTCAGTATCAAACTGTCTGCACTTATATTGTGTTTCTTTTATATTTTCATTTTCCTTCCATGCTCCCCCTGGATCACGTACGAATTTGCACAACTTGAGGGACAAGTGGATCCAGTCCCTAACCAGCTTGGTTGAGCAGGGGTTTTTTATACACTTTTATATATTCATTCACGAATTTATCACGTGTGCACCATTTTTATATGTTGTTTATATTTATTTCTTGCATCAATAGATCTAAGAATCATTCACTTTATATTGATAGTGAACACTAGTAGAGTTAGCACTTTATATTCACTGTAACACAGCACATCTTCAAAATTGTGACAATTATTCTGCTCCCAACCCATTCCCTCCCTTTTAAAAATATGAGTCATGTTTTCTCCTCAGAACGTACTAGTTTTTTTTTTATTGTTTATTGGCACAATACTGCAGGTTGTCAAAGCAAACTTTTATTTGCATTGACCCATACAATATATCTCTTAGTGATTTGTACCTTTGATGTGACGTGACATGCTTACTTCATTGGTCTAGTGATTACAAAACACGTTTTCTCAAGAAATAGCGTTTAATTTCCAGTCTTCCGCTCTATGGGTATTCTGTTTCTCATTTAATCTATTTATCCTTCTTAAGAACAAAGTCATGTATAATCAATAAACAATTACGCTAAAGGTTGTAGGCAACATAATTTATTTGTAACTGCTACACTGAATCAACATTAAAAACACAAGTTTTATAAAATGGGCATTGTTTGTGATATTATTGGCAACCAATGTTCACCATAAAGCTTACAATTATTTGTTTATAGTTCAGAGTTTAAAGGGTTGAAACCAGCTGTCCATGTTAATTCTTCTTATGGATTTCAATAGGTGTATTTTCTTAAATGTTGAACATTGCAAATGACAAAAAAATATGTTCTTTCCCAGATAAAGAAATGGGGATAAAAAGACAGGTATGATGGGAATATATACTGTATAATCAAGCAAGTTACAGTATGTGGAAAGAGGATACAATATGTGCATTACTTTTTATTGTACATCACATATATTCTTTGGAACTTAGGTTCTGACTGTAAGCACAATACAGTAAGCAATCACCCAGTCAGCAACAGCTACAGCATTAATTTTTTTCAATGCCAGAGTGCCCTAGCCCTTCAGGCACATCACAATCATGTGACTGCTCCTCTTAGAGGGTTTTATGCAGGTTGCCCATAGCATGGACTAGAGTCATCTCATGCCCACAGGGCATGGGAGTGCCATCATGCCATTTGTTTGTGTGGCATTTTAAGATTAAAATTGAATGTGTTTTTCATTAGTGGCTTGTTTTGAAGATTGGCAGGGTGCATGTTGCCTGGCATAGTGTCACCATGCCAGTCAATTTTTTTGTGGCTTTTTTAATATTAAAATTGAATGTGTTTTTTATAAGGTAATGAAGCTGCTTACGTTTTATTTTTATATCTAGTGTGCATGAGCAGGAGGTCTCCTGAGCTGAACAAAGTTGATTTCAGCCTCGGGGATCCCCTACTTCCCGAGATAAAGACCCTGGTATGGGGTGCCGGTATCCCTCTGCTTTGTTTAGATCCCAGGTGGATTTTAACATGGCGGGGATACCGACACCTCATACCGGGGCCTGTAACCCATGAAGTACGGAGTCCACGAGGCTGAAATCAACTTTGTTCAGCTCAGGTCCCCCTGCTCACATACACTATGAATACAAATAAAATGTAGGCAGCTTCATTACTTTAGTAGCTATCCACTATGGTAATGATTTTTTATTGGGGGGGAGGGTGTTTGATACTAGTGTGCAGGAGCCATGGATTCGTTCATATATAATATGCATATGTGATATTAGGTTTATAGATTTAATTTGAGTACTGATCTGGTTCTACAATTTGGGCCTAAACATTGTTATTATATATATTTATATGGATTTTTCTCAATTTATTATATATATATATATTAAACATAATAGTCTATGTATAGACTGTATGTGTTTTTATCTCACTACATGTTGATAAGGTTATATTTAGCTTGATAATTCTTTATTTAATTGTTTTTGTCCTGTGTATTCACTGATTGACTTTCTTGCAGCACATCTCCTTTAACATCTGTTGGATATCACAATCATTTTTTGATTGGTTGGTGTCTTAGCAGGGGTGTGGAGATGGGCTATAAGAACACCACTCAGTGATTTATAAAGCACCCTGCGTGTGAAACGCGTTAGAGTGACTGTATCAGTGCTTTCTTTTTTGTCCATGTTTTTTATTTAATAAATCCTTCTGATTATTCATCTATGCTGTGCACCGGTTTGTCCCCTGCTGGGGAGTTCTTCACATACTGGGTCCAGACACCAGGGAGCACGCAGAGCGGAAGATCCATTAATGCTGTTTAAATTTGGAAGCTACAGGCCACCATATATTTTACTATCCACATGGAAAGAGATGATGTCACGCGGTTTGGGCGGAGAGGTCTGAGGGTCCCGGCGAGAATCACTACAGGCGGTGATGCTGAGCTGTGAGTGCCGCTGCCGAGCAGAGAGGAGCAACGCAAAAGACGTGGATTCCACACTCGACATCAACAGTGCCATGAGAGATGTGCCAGTCGAGGTTTACTCCCTGATACAAGCGTGCAGACATCTACCCGATACACCACACCACGTTTCCCCCTCTCCAGCAGCCCAATACTAAGCTGTGAGTACCATCACCCTCTGAGGGATTATTCTATGACTATACAGCGGAACATCTGCCTTATTTTTCTATTTGTGAGAGACTTTTGGGCACCGGATTCCTTGAGCATCTTATGCTCTGATGTTTTTTGTTTAGATCCCAGGTGGATTTTAACATGGCGGGGATACCGGCTCTCCATACCAGGGCCTGTAACCCATGAAGTAGGGAGTCCACGAGGCTGAAATCAACTCTGTTCAGCTCAGATGCCCCTGCTCACTTACACTATGAATAAAAATAAAATGTAGGCAGCTTCATTACTTTAGTAGCTATCCACTATGGTAATGATTTTTTATTGGGGAGGGAGGGGGTTTGATACTAGTGTGCAGGAGCAGATGGTCTCCTGAGCTGAACAAAGTTGATTTTAGCCTCGGGACCCCCTACTTCCCAAGATACAGACCCCGTTATGGGGTGCCGGTATCTCCTTCAATGTGAAAATCCCTGGGTCACGTGACCCACAGATTTTTACATGGCGGGATACCGGCACCCCATAATGGTGCCTGTATCTCAGGAAGTAAGTGGACCCCAGACCTGAAATTAATGCGGTTCAGCTTCGGAGACACCCTGCTACACTACTGTACTGTTAGATTTTAAATTAACCTCCCGCAATCACCTGTAAGAAGAGCACAGTTAGAGTGACAGATTCAGCCTATCTCTTACTGCGTGTCTCTTACAGACAGCCAGACCCCGGTAGCATTAACACAGCAGGGACCCTGCTGTGTTAATCCGATGGGCCATTATGTCTGCAGCGGACCATCTCGGACCACCACGCGGCATAACGCAGGATTTACCCTGGTAAATGTTCGAATAACGGCCGTTGCATCTGTAGGTTTCTTTGGTATTGTGAAAAAAAGTGTCAGAGAAGATGTGAGAGGTGTTTAATTGGAAGTTGTAGGGATGTATAAAATGTTAATGTAATGGTGCTTAGAACTGCTTTGTTTTTTTCTTTGTTTTCATCAACACCCCACTGTCTGAGTTAATATTTGTAAGTAAAGTCACCTGCTGTGTCATTAATGCTATGAGTTCTCTAATCAATTTTGACTAATTGGTCACACATACTGAAGCTGTATGCCCTCCCGCACATAAACAAAATAGTAAGACAAGTTAATGTTTGCAAGATTTTTAACATACTGTAGTTAATAGTTTTTTAATGCACAAGAGCGGAACTTTTATTTTAGAATATGCATGATGAAAGGGTGGGGGGGGAAAGAGGGAAGGATTGAAGGATGTTTTTGTATTAACAGTACTGATTAAAAAGAAAGCAAAAAAGGAATTCGTGGAAATTTGTATGTGCGTTATGTAAAGCACACAAAGTATGTACAGTATGCATCTCCATGGAACACATATATTTCACATAAAAATGTCGTTAGAGATCATTGTGACTGCAACATTGTAGTGAATTTTGTTTAAGAATGTTCTTTAAGCAGAAAACACTACTGAAGGTATTGATATACTGAATGTACACTACGGTGTAACAGATTGTTTCATCTTCCTTTAGAAAAGTTGTATGATCTTACAGTGAACCCTATAACAGCCACAGAACATTATAAATATTTGTGTGATAAACAATTGTATTATACAGTGTTATTATTTATAAAATAAAAAACACCTAACTGCCGGATGTCATTTTGTAGACTTCCCATAGCTTACCACGGTAAACCATATCTATCCAAGGATTGAATCTCGCACCTTGCCCTGGTACAGAGAATAGTAAGAATTCCTACATCTTTAAATGTAACATTGGGAGAAAGGAGTCCCTGTCACAAAGAATTGAGTGCATTAGACAGAGTGTATAAGAGCATACATAATATACAAAGGAAGTAGCATGCATGGAATAGGTTCACAATTCAATTCAAGCTTTACAGTGCCACTTCCTACCTTACTACAGTACTTTCTACCTATAGTTTAATACATTATTTGAAGCTTGGGTGTTATAGTTATGTGGTCAGAATCCCCCTTGGGTCCGCTTACCTCTGCTGCGGCCGGGGAAAGTGTGGCGCATATGGGAGGCTGCAGAAGGAAGGCGGGGGGTATGTGTGGCGGTGAAGGGGTTAACCAGGCCAAAAATAAAGGTCTTATGCCCGGCTATTTACCCCTAAACTTTTTGGGGAATGAAGGGGGTAATTGTTTGCCACCTCAATGCCATATTTCCCCTATACATCCCCTGTAATGTCCCTGTTTTGCAGCTCAGACACTAGATGCAGTCCTATGAATGTATGTTGAACGTGCAAACTGTATTCACAACACAAGGGGGAGCTCCTAGCGCTGTGCCAAGCGTTAATTGAATAAGTGCGTCTGTGGTAAGCGGCTCCATTGAAGCTCTGTATCACTTCCTAAACCGCAAAACCCACCAGGGAAGTCTTAACCACAAACTCAAGTGGATAAGTGGTTTGCGGTCCTGTTGAAGTGGCAGAATGCAACAATGTATCCTGCGGTCTCGTTAACCAATTAAGGTCAAGTGGTGGACTGCTTCTGTGGTTACATTGTATGCAATTGCTCGAACAGCAAACCACATCACAGAGCCTATTCAATTAAGTAGCTAACTTTTGTTAGGAAGATGCTAGCACTCTAATTTTTGGAATACAGATAGTTGAGAATGTAACATTCACATACATGTTGTTTTTATATCACCCACACACACAGAAAGTACATATACAAATAAAATGTGTTTCAGGTATGTTTTAAAATGTAAAGGCAGGAACCCTTTCCTGCCAGTCCGGCAATTAATCCATTAGCATGTCAATGTGTTAAGGGTGGATGAGCTGAGGGATTTTTCATCTCCGTACTTCAATGGGCACCCTGCTGGGTTGGTGCTCCAGTGTCTAGAGAAGTCCGGAGTTGAAAAGTCTCAGAGACCCTAGGTGTTAGGGTGGCCGGATTATTGCAAAGTACCAGATATCGGTGCAAAGTATGGGCTATGAACACTTGGTAGCCAAACCTCAGACTTACAGTCGCCAGGTAAGGGGTTGGGCTCGGTATGCTAAGCAGCTTAGGTGTCAAGTTAGCACATGCTCGTAGCAAACCGGGAAGCAACTTCTACCCTTTTTGTGAGCTACTGGCAAGTCTGGGATAGGTGGGAAAAGTTGTACAGGAGGATTGGCTGGGTATGTTAGAGATAGGACCCATAACCCTATAAAAATCCCTGCAGCCCAGTCCTTAGTTTGATTCATCTTAGTTCCATCTAAGACTCATCCAAGTTACAGCGTCAGCGGATCTGGAGTGTGAGGGGTTAACAACATCGTAACCAAGGATCGTGCCCCTCTTCCAGAATTCATTTGAGCTAAGGATTCCTGAAGGAATCCTGTAAGGACCCAACAAAAAAATTCCTTTCGGCGGAGATACAGGGGTGGAAACTTGCGCCCCATGCCAAGGATTGTCGCACGGCTCAAATTGCGCACCCACTTGCATGCATGCAGGAGTGCCCAGAGACTTTGTTTTCAAGTCATTCGTTCTGTGGACATTTTATTTCGTTTCCCCCATCCCAGTAAGTGTTTATTAAGTGTAATTGTGAAGAATAGTGTGTTTGTCTTAAAAGGAAATAAATTACAATTTGTTTTGCCCGCCTTGTTGTGCTCAATCCAGAATCCCGGTATTAATGTGATGATAAGACTTGGTCTCCCGTGACAGTATGGAGAAGCGACCGAGTCCTCGGAGGTGCCTTGCAGCTCCCTTAGAAGGGTGCGCCATATTGTTATGCCAACGCATGCGCAGGGCAAGATCGTGCATGCGCAGGACCGGAAAGTTGCAGCGGCCATTACATAGGCACGCATGCGCAGTGCAACCAGCAGCAGAGGGCTCAGCAGGGACTACAAGCCCCATCATTCACAGGGCTGCAGGATTCCATGCTCAGCAATTAGATATATTTGGCATGCTTGGGACACACTAGTGAGTTGGAGCTGGGGCATGGAAGGGTGAGGGTGAGTGTGCAGGGTGTCTGTGACCCCTGCACTAGGCCAGAGACCCGCTTAGGCCCCAGCTAGGCCCCAACACCCCTTTGAGCTTGTGGCTGCTGCAGGGACAGGCCCAGTAGATAGGGACATTGTCGGCTCGAGGAACACAGCCAGGACATTGCGGCAACCTGGCATCTGGTGGTCTGGGCCAGATCACCACGCAGAAAGGGACTATTATGGTGGATCCTCCAGCTGGATACCACCCCACGTGGAGGTGGACACAATCACTGACAGCGACAGCGTGGGACTGGATGAAACTCTGTCTTCAGTTGGCACTACCGGATGCTGGAGCACATGGCAGGTATATCCTATCTTCAAGTGCACAAACATTCTACTGTGGGCAGCACTGTCACTCAGACTTGGGGTGGGAGCGCTTATGGTGGGCTGGACACTGAGACACTGGTG
Source organism: Ascaphus truei (assembly GCA_036426205.1). Classification (NCBI taxonomy): domain Eukaryota; kingdom Metazoa; phylum Chordata; class Amphibia; order Anura; family Ascaphidae; genus Ascaphus; species Ascaphus truei. The sequence goes on along the minus strand of CM071568.1, from coordinate 86,962,500 downwards.
CCCCTGCACCCATGTACTGTGGGAATACTGTGCGGGTATTATATGTTTGTTCTAAGTTTGTGACTAGTAAATACCATTATACCATACTCTGGTGTGTGTTACTGGGTATATTGTCCTATGATGGGGTAATCCAGTATAGCTAGGATCCCTCATAGGTGGAGGTGCTCTCACCAGATGGATCAGGTACACCCCAGGTTCCCAGCAGCGGGGGTTCAGGCCTCCTGTGAGCTACGGGTAAAGCACCACACACTCAGTAGCCGCCATATCGCCCATACGGTGGAGGAAACTGCACTACATTTGGAGGCGCTGCTGAGATTCAGACCTGGGGTCCTCGAATTAGCAGTTAAATTAGTAAACCAACCAGAACACCATGTTTACTCCCTCTCAGCAACAGGTCCACGACTGGGCCTTAGAGTTCTGGGAACCTCCATGCTACGTGGTCGCAGTCCCCACCCCCATGTCAATGTTTGCTCTGGGACCTTTCTGAAAGAACAGAAGATAGAAACCTGTAGGCATATCCCTGTGGTGAGCATCCCCAAGGGAATGATGTGAGCCAGTCCAAGTGGAATTTAATCTCTGTCATCCCAGCCAGGAAGCATTATAATGGGGACAGAGCAAGCATAGTATAAATTATCAGTTACCTGCAGAAAGAATATATATGATAGCCCAAGCAGGAATCCTGAACAAAAATGTCATAAAATACCTCATTGAGAGTTATCATTAATATACACTATGTACATGCAACTGTTCAACTGTTAAAGGGATGTGCCTCTTTGGGGATGCAGTAATTCACCTGGAGAAGAAGCTGTAACTAATGAGTTATAAATAAAAACCTGTCCTGTTCATGACTACAATGTTCCTGGCGCCCATCATTACCACCCATCCTGCACGGATATGCACCCCCTGATAAAGGTCACACATACTAAGAAGCTAATGGTCCCTACATCTGTGTAACCTTCCTAGGTGCAGAGGAGGGAGGATTACAGTACATGTACAATAAACAGTTCTTTATATATTTAGAAGCAAAGCATTACATTTACCAGGTTCTTATAGAAACTCCATTAATTATTTTATTTATGGGTCTTAATTCCCATTTAATTCCCTCAAAGTAACTGGGAGCTTTCACTTTTTACTTTTACAAGCTCTGCTGCACGGAGATGAAATATACACCTAACAAAATGTGATGAAATCATGGGTGAGAAAGTTCACAGGCATACAGTGGCGGCCGAGCTGAGTCTTCAGCGGCCGCAACCGCAATGTGCGGGCAGACACGGCTGTTTTTTTTTCTTTCCGCCGCGTGCCGCGCGTCACTGATGCGCGGTCACGTGTGCCAGGGTGCGTGCGCGTGTGGCGCGCGTGCCCAGGGTTCCCCGAAGGTGGTGGCGGAGAAAGGGGGGATGTGGGAAGCAGAGGGGGACCCGGGGGACCCGGAGAAGCAGGACAGAGCAGAGGAAGAGGTCGCGAGGGGAGGGGAAGGATGCGGGGAAGATGCGGCTGGCGCGCGGGCAAGTTCAGCGCCAGCCGAAAACAGCCGCGGGACAAGACGGGTAAGTGTGAGACTGAAGCTGGCCGCAGCAGTACAGTAACTGAGGAAATTATTCTAATGGGGTTTTAACACAGATTACGGGCATCTCCATCTGCTTAATACCTAAGATATTATATAAACTTCTATACTATGCATACATGACATTTAATATGGGTCTCAGCCTTAATAGCAATTGCTTAAAGTGCAACTACTGTAACAAAGATCAAACATTTTGGTCTAAAGTCCTTGCTATCACAGGGAATATAAGTGAGATTGATTTCTCTGAGAGTCCATAGGCAGCTATTCTGGCGGTATACAATACTTTGGAGGGGAGGGCTCCAGAGCTCTAAGAATAGTTGAGATGAGTTTTAATGCTGCCAGGAATGCTAAATTACATCACTGAATCAAAGCGATTGAACCTCAATTCAAACACTGACAAGACAAAATGTATTTTATGCTGAGGATGGATTTGATCAATTCTCTCCAAGATAAAGAAACAGCAGGACGTACATCTCTTAACAACTGTAACAAGCATTGTGATCATACCTCGTGGATAGATGGCAAAAAGCTCATGGGTGAGTCAGGGAATGGTCAGATGCATGGAAAACAGAACTAGTGCCCTATCGAAAAGCGCCCCATAATCATATTGGTGTTAGTAAAGATGTTGATATTAATTTTATTGTTGCTTTTTATTGATGGGGATATTGTTGTCATGATTATGGACACAAGTGTTAATCATATAATTAATTGTCAACAATTATATGTCTTTTTACAAAGTTATTGATACTGCCATAAGTTATGTTTGTGGTTTTCTGTTTGTTTTATTGGTTGAATTGGATCTAATGTGTACAGCATTCTAAATATCTAAATAATTATATATTTTAAATGTTCTAAATTAATTGTGTTTCTAAATTAAGTTTATTATACAATGAATTAATGAAAACACTGCTCAGCTACATATACAAACACAAGTCATACTGTGCTCAAAGTGCACAATACAAAATGTATAACCAACAGCATAAACCTAAATCCGGTGCTGATCAATTCTACCAAATATATAGCAAAAGGGGAAGTTAGAAATACTGTAAAAAAGAGCTCATGTCACCTCCTTAATGTAAATCCCCAAAATAATATGCAGATCTATTTTTTTTAAAACATGATTTATTCAATACAAACATATAAGCTCAATCATTTGTAAAAAGATTCCTATATAATTTCATTCGATGTCCATCACCAACCCACAAAAACAAAGTAACATTCCTTTTACATATACTGTAGATAGACATTTTGCATACATACAAAAATAAATATGACATTCTACTAATCATGTACAATAATAGTGCAACTATCAAGGAGCCAGAGAGATAATGTCCCACATACTCTACACCCCAGCAAACAAAAATCAATCCTTTCAAAACATTAATGTTGAAAAAAGTACCTCAACCACTCAGTATAAATTGTCAGAAACAATAGATAAAGACATTCTTCAAAAGACTTGTTTGTCAAAGCCGAAAATAAATATATGTGATAAATCTGCACAGACCTGCTCTGGTCAAAGGTAGATTGCAACAAAAGGATATATATATTTCTCGATCGAAGGAGAAACATATAGATTATCCCCTGATGAAGACTTTGCAGTGGAAACGCGCGTTGGGTGAATCAGTGATTACTAAGAAGCCCTTGTTGATGACATCCAGAGTGGAGGACAACTTTAAGCAGCCCAGTACCTGCTGTGACGGCCGTGGAGCAGATGCTGTAGCTGTGAATATCTTGTCTGACCTATGACCCAGGGTGGTCTGAATGCTCTAAAACAAAGGCACTTATGTAAGTGGAATACTTTGTGTTTTTAAAATTAAAAACAGTATTATACTATTTTTGCTTCCCCCTTCTTTTATATATATGGATTTCCCCTCCCTCTATATGGATCTGGAGTACCCGTCTGGAGATATAAGTTGGTAACTTCTAATAACCACAACGCTTTCATTTCACGTTAAATACGTGAGTGCAAATTTTATAGAATTATCTGCATTGAAATTATCTGTTGGAGCAGACAATATTGCACTATTTTGTGTTTCTACTTTCTTTTCATGTCCTGATGTGATTTGCGCACCTGTTTCTCCTTCGTTTGCTGATTGAATTTGGTTTGAAATTCTACGTCGGGAGCTGCACTCATTAAGGATAGTATTTCATCTGTGCTACTTTGATTTATTAGTAATATTATTTGCGCTTGTTTTTCTTTTCACTAATATATTTATCGATGAAAGGAGCCGATGCCGGTGGCAGGACCGGATCCAATGTAACACACCCAATAATTATTCACTTTACAGTATACTGCATGTATCTCAACAATGCTACATTAACTTCAGTTAGCAGCATGATTAAAAACACATGATCCAAGTCAACCTGGTGGATGCCCTTGGCCTGTAGTGACAGTCCAGGGACCATTCTTCAGTGAGAGATAAGAGTACTGCATCGGGTAGAAGCCTGCAGTGTAACTGTGCTGTACAGAAGACAATAAACCGTTCCCGTTGATGATAGAGGGAATTTGTCCCCAAATGGGGCCACAGATCATAGTAGTGAGGACAATCAATAAAGGGACCAAATATCGATGTCCTCATTTAAACCCCCCAGATACAAAGTTCTCAATTTATGTATCCAGAAGGTTTCTTGTACAGATAGCTCTTTAACCCTGTCACCTCCCCTTCTATTTCTCGGAACATGTTTAATACCCTTAAAGAGCAAGGAGGAGGGATCCCCATTATGGTGCTGAACATAATGTTTTGATAAACTATGTTTCATAAAACCAATTTTTATATTACGTAAGTGTTCTTGGATACGCACCTTAAGAGGGCGTTTTGTTCGCCCCACATAATGTAGGCCACAGGGGCATTCTATTAAATAAACAATATGGTCTGAATTATAGTGAGTGAAGTCAGAAATCTCAAAGACTTCTCCTGTAGAGTTACAAGTGAATTATTATTTTTTTGTTCCCTTTATTGATTGTCCTCACTACTATGATCTGTGGTCCCATTTGGGGGCAAATTCCCTCTATCATTTTGTTTATGCTTTTTTAATGATGTCCTTTCTAGTACCTTTTTCCAATATTTTTATTTTTTATATTGATGTATTCTGTATATTTTTTAATGCCTCATGCTTTTTCTTTAAGATTTGTAATCCTTATTCAGGTTTAGTTAACTCCTTAGGCGTTATATTATTGTGTATTTTAATTAATTTTCTGTGTGAATATACACTAACACTCTTCTCTTTTATTTTAGAGCCGTTTTTCATATCATCAACATTGTACTGTTATCTGTGTTAATAAAGTTTGTATTGTTGTTCATGTTGTATATAGCAACCGTATGTTGCTATGATCTGGGTCATTGACTCCTCCCCGTTCTCACCCTACTGGCTGGATGTCTAAGTGATGGGCCAATGAGATGCAAGCGTGGGGTATTTCAATGCTGTATGCTCTATCACTTATTTTCCCTGATGAAGAAACCGTAAGGTTTCGAAACGCGTTGGATAAGTGCTATTTATTCTATTGTATACCTTGCCCTATTACTGTGGGCTCACTCGGCTACCGGAGGGAAGATTGCGACGCGAGTTGCAGTGTCGCCTTCCAGTGACGTCATCAACCCGGAAGTGCCGGAACGGAGGGCTGTGAGGATACATCCAGCTATCGTGGAGATCCGTTTTATGCGGTGATACCTCCCGTGAGCACCACGAACCTTTTGGACTCTTTACCCATGTGAGTGGGGATTCAGGACTCCATTTATACACCCATTTGGAATCGGGAGATCGAGGAACTGCTTCTATCACCAATGATGACTTCTGATCTGGCGTTCTGTCTGGTGCACGGGTAACATAACCCCTGACATGCTTGTTTAAATTTTGTTTGATGTACGTACAATACTTACCTTATCTGATGGTTGTTTTAATATAATTTTTAATGCACTATGAGCGTTGTGCGCTGTGTCTTTTGTGTATATGAACCCCAGAAGCCTAGTCCTGTGTCCCACTATCATCGGCGGACGATTCAGCCCTCCTGTTACCAGCAGGTATATGCACCATTAACTGTAGTAATGGCAAATCTCCCACCGGTTGGGGGAAACATCGTTACATAGTCATAAACATAAAGAAACACAGAAATGCAAAACAGGACTATTTAATGGGGGAAAAAAAGGGTACAAAATAATCACAGTCTTGCTCCAGAGTGCCTCTTCTCAGCCAAAGCGTGTTCACCCTGCCAACATACTGAAGCTTCTTCCCTGGTACATCACCCTTCCTTCAACAACTGCATTTAAAGAAAAATAAGAATGGGAGTAGCCTAGCAAAATTAAACTTTATTAAAAACAGATCAAGAATTAAAAAAATTATATAAGAAAACATATTTAAATATAAAACATACCGTACTGTATATTGCATAAGGTAGATAATAAAAATAGGGATGGCTATACTTTATAAAAAACATTGAAGATTTTAATTTTACATTGAAATTAACTGCTTTTGCTGTTCAGAATTTAAATCCACCCAGTTTTATGCTGCAAAAACTGCTTGGGTAGATCACCTTGGCAACATCCCAGTATATATTGTTCCAAACAATAAACCTCAAATCCCTCACTGATTCATTGTAAGCACTGTTAAAGTGTTTTGCCACAAAATGTTATTCAGAATTGTGCATAATGTATTTCTATGCTTAAGTATTCATTTCTTGTGGGTTTTCCCACTTTAATCTTAGGACAAAGAAACGCAAGCATGTAAATAATTCATGAACTTTTACAATTAATGAAACTCCCAATATTGTGCTACTGTATTAGGATCTGTGCCTTATAAGCTTTTAGCCTTGCAGTTTCCACACTTGTAACATCAAGTATTTTGCCTGTTGCTGTCTAGCAAAGTATTTAGTATTTGGCTAGGCATAAAGTGGCTAATGTTTGTGATTATTCATGTTGTCCATTGGAATATTGTGAAACGTATCTGTAAAAAGCATTGCTGCCTGATCATTTTTTAATTTTTTTTTAAAACCTTTATTTATTTATTTTGGTTTTAATATACTGTATGCAGGTCGTGATTACTTTTAATGAAAACTAATCCAGTACATTACATTACTTTTCACTTCTTTTGTAGAATCCGTTTATTATATTGAATATCTTTCACTATTTTTTTGAAGATCATTTTTTTGTCTTACTTTTTTTATTGACTATTTAGCTCATTCTTTTGATTACTTGTTCTTCTTTGGTGGCATTGAGAGAAACAATGTAGCTACAGTGATACTTTATACATTGTAATTATATATTTATCTCATATATTTATTTCCCACATGTCATCTCTGGGTACTCATTGATGGTACAGTATCTTTTATTTTTGATTTTGGATATTATTCTCTCTATACTGTAGATACATGAAAATATGTCATTTGAAGAAATCAATGCTTTATGCTATATTAAAGCTGACACCGTAGTTTATTCACAGGCAGATGGAGATAGACTTTTGACCACATTACATACACCTGATTTTATTGCAGTGACCACTGATGATAAAGGGACATTAACAAAGAAATGTGAATATCTCACTAAAAAGAAGTTAATCATTACTCAGATCTACTCTCGTTGAGTATCTTAGAGCAAAACATATTCCAAGGGAACTAAGGATATCCTTGTAATCAATGTTTGTAAAAATAAAAAATCTAAACTATTCTGTATATGAGATTTGGTATCCATTCCCAATAAATGTAGTTTGAATTTAATTACATTGACTATTGAGAATTTGCAACTAGACATTTTGAAAATTAAGGAAGATATTGGGACCTATAAAACTAGACTACCGGGAGTCTCTGATAGAGAATCTTTACCAAACTTTAACAAAGCACTTCATAATGTTATTACAACATATAAAGAGGCAATACAACAGACTAAACTATGTAATTTAAGAGAGACAACTATGATTATATGAATGAAAGAGTCTATATTTGGATGAAACTATGCAAACATTATTCTGTATATCTAGTAAGGACTTTAAAGTTGAATCCTCTAGGACACAATAGTAATTGGATAGTATTTCATATATACTGTAGGAGAGAATATAAATAGACTAGGTACTTCTTTTTAAAGATGAGGCAATTAGATCACTTAGGAGCTGTGGGAGGAGAGATAGAGCAGTGCTCCAAAACATCAACCAGGAACCTCAAAACAAAAAATTTCTGATCATCATCCTGTCATCCAGGACCTTATCTGATCTAGAGATATTGTTACTTAATATAGGATTGGGATTTGTACCCACACATTTAGGAGATAGATTTCATTTTTTCAGAAATTTGAGACTCAAGGCATTTTTTTTACAATGGAGCCTACAAACACTGATACAGCGGATTCTGGAAGTAGAGTACATGAAAGAAATTATTGATTTGATACATTTAAGTAAGTGTCAAGTTAAAAGCAAATTTTGTCTCCAACAGAATAATCACGTGGTAGAGACATACATTAGTTTAGTTACAAAAGATGTTGCACAACTTAATTGGGTTCAAAAAGATAACCATTGGAATCTAAGTGTAATAGAAAAATAAGGCCCTTAATAATTTAGGCAGCGATCCCGCTATAATAATAAGAGTGGCAGATGAGAATGTTATGAGATTATTATGAACTAGAGGCACTAACACAACTGCAGTATCAAATGCTATGCAATAACGGGTACTTAGAATATGATCACAGCTAAGGATTTTTTTAAAACATATTTTCTGTTGATTCCATTATTCTACCACCTACCCAAGATGTACATAACCCTGCTAGACCACAAGGGTGACAGATAGTTTTCGGTTCTGACTCCATATTCCAGTCTGTTTCCATGTGTAGTACCTGTTCCCCCCCTGCCATGGAAGATCAGGCCACTACAGGCCACCATGTATTATTTGTCATATTAACTATGCCCAGGACATACTTGGGCAGTTCCCCTGGGTACTGTAGCTTACCTGCTGGTTCAGGGGGGCTCAGTTGCTCTGCGGTTATAGTTTGGGAGCAGCAACAGGGCAGGCTTTCTTGTGGTTCTTACTGTGCAGCGCCTCCATCCCATGAGGATCCTGCTGGATGCAGGATGGTCCCCACATGCAATACTCCGTTCCAATAATCACACACCATAGTTGGTCCAACGGCAGTTTTATTGTACAACAGGATGATTATCCTCCAGCCCTGGAGCAAACCTCAGGGGCTTGAGGCCCCAATAGCCCATCCTAATCTCCTTGACACTCTGGTAGGGAAAAGGGTATCACACTGTCCCATAATCAACCACCCCAATTTAGTGGAGTGTCAGCTTTTATACCCGGGGGGAAGGGCTTGTAACCCCACCCCCTAACAGGGCATGTCCAGGTACTGACAGGCATTACACCATATACATGTGACCTAGTCAGTAGCCTCCCAGGTATGACACTCCAACTGCCGGTTTAGGCCTGCCCCATGATAAGCAACATATTACCCATCCAGGCTGTAACTGCAGGCTAGGCCCTGCGCAGGAGTTTAACCCCAACACTGCCTGTTCCTATCAGGACTTATAGTGTTGAGGTCAGTAGAAGGCTATAGCCAGAGGCACTTGGCTACACATGTTTTTAGACTATCTGAAACTTGGTGATAAAGATAAACCATATTTGAACGACAACTTAGACTTTCTCTTGAAGTTACGGATTCAGTTGCAATAGAAGCGGATGATTTTCTCTGTACACTTGACTGTAAGTACGCTTTACATTTGTATACTACATAAACAAGGCATAGAAGTGTTAGTGCAGCCCTAGGAACCTTGGATTTAGACGATTGACTCTTTACCTTCCTCAGACAATCATTGACTTTTGTACTAACAAAGAATTACTTTCAGTTTGATGACAAATTCCACTTTAAAATACAGGGTCCAGCAATGGGGTCAAATTATGTCCCCCTCATATGCAAACATTTTAATTGACTTGTTTGAGAATATCTTTGTGCATCCATGACCCACAGACTGGTGGTTGGCTCAATAGATCATTGGTTATGTTTCCTTGTGGACTCTGTGTCCAATGTAACAAGATAATTAAAGGCAATGAATTCTCTCATTCCTACACATGGAAGGAATTGTATCTTCTTAAATGCCCTTGTGGGATTATCTATGCTGTTCTCTATGGTTACTTTGGGGCTACATCAGGGTATGATAGGTTAGTAGGGATTTTTGGATAATGTATTTGTTTTATTAATATGGATTGATTTTTATTTATATAGGTAATGTATGATAACTATAATATATATACAGGAGGGAGAGAGGGAGAGAGGGAGAGAGGGAGAGAGGGAGAGAGGGAGAGGGGGAGAGAGAGAGAGAGAGAGAGAGAGAGAGAGAGAGAGAGAGAGAGAGAGAGAGAGAGGTCTAGTCCCATCATAGAATTATAGAAGGGTTCACTTACAAGATGAGGATTTCATCTATTATAGTTTGCTATATCACTGCATAACATTATGTATGACATCTGCAGTTGTTTATATATTGTATGTGTGTTTGGGTTTTAGTTTGTAACCACTTGATTTTGTTATTTGCACAATATGCAGTATATTGGTAAATGTATATGTTGCGGTATTATGTCTGGATAACTTTGTTGTGGTCCTCTACATGCTCGTGATGGGTATGATTAGCTCATTATTACCATTTATGTTACATGGCTATTTATAAAGCATGTTTAATACACATGAATAAACGTTTTGTGATATGCACTCGCTAATTTCAGTGACATCACAATGTCATATGTCTGGGCATTGTGATTGACAACATAAGACTTGACGTATACAATAGTGGCTGGGAAAAGAAAAAAGAGAAAACGCACAAAACACCCACAAAGAAGTACAGTTTTAATACAAAATACATAAAAAAACACATATGGTTTTGCACTCACATGGTGTCCATAAATAAAAGCTTTCACGCTTTTAAGGGGAAGTGTGGCATCCACTCAAAGGGTCCTGTCAGGTCCGGTAGTATCTGGATCCTTATGTCTGTCTGCTGCGGTGTACACAGTCAGTGCAGTTGGTGCTGGCTCTACTGTAATGTCACCAGCTGTGTGATCTACCTCCACACCATTTTTCAGACAACCAGAGGGACCAGAACTTCACCTCAGGAGTTGGCTACCTGAAAAACCTCAACATTAGCCACCAACCCTACATGTTTAATGATATCAATCACTTTATCAAGGGATTCATCTCTCCTTCCCTCCACCTATGCTTGTTTCTATACACTGCACCACTATGTACACACCATTCCCAATAACTTCTGCACCCTGAATTAAAGCTCCCACTCCCCTCTCCTGTTCCCCCTCTCCTCTCCTCCCCCCTCTTTTCTCCCCACCCTTTCTCCCCCCCCTCCTCCCTTCCCCCCCCCCTCTCTCTCTCTCTCCCCCTCTCTCTCTCCACCCTCCTCCGCTCCTTCTCCCCTCTTCTACTCCTCCCTCATCCCCTTGTTAAACAAAGAGTAATGTTTAATTAATAACCTTTTAGATCTCCTAGATTGGAGTATGTTATGCCGGGTACAGCTAGTTGAATATATGTCATTATTTTTTGAACATCAGTGTTAGTGTCTTACTTTATTATTGACTATTGAACTCATTCTTTTGATAACTTTTAGCTTCCACACTTGCAACAACAAGTATTTTACCTATTGCATTCAAGCCAAGTATTTTATATATACAGTATAGTCACAAATTGGTTAATGTTTGTGAGTATATGTTGTGTCTATTGGAATATTGCGAATAGTTTCTTAAAGAAGCATTCCTAGCTGTTCTTTTAAAAAATATATATGTTTTTGTTGGTTTTAATATATGCAACATTTGATTACATTTTATGAAAACGAATGACCTAAGCTGCCAATTTTTTGTCCTGTGATTGATCAATGAATATCCTACTCTTGGGGCTAAATAAATGGCAGCTGCTGAATCAATCTTACTGTCAGTGAAATCCAACACTAACAGTACAATATATCTTTCTATTAGTAGGAGTAACATTATTGTTACATCTTTCAACCCAGATAGTCTCTTGCTGGGAACACTTTCCTGTTTGTGATAATTTCTTGCAAATGCTATTCCACTGATGCGGAGGGGGCACGGCTAAAAAAAGAGCTATGCTAGAGCCTATTCTAGGACCCTCAGTACATTAAACTCATTAACAAAGGGCATTACGTATTATGTAATTCTACAAGATTGATTACACATAGAATTTTGAATGTTTATTTATTTATTTATAAAATGTTTTACCAGGAAGTAATACATTGAGAGTTACCTCTCGTTTTCAAGTATGTCCTGGGCATAGTTAATATGACAAATAATACATGGTTACAAATACAGTTACATAAATGATCAGGGTATACATTATATACAATACATTGCATGCACAGTTAGAGAAGATGTATATTATAGGCTTATGTAACAGTTACAGACCAGATTAAAATGTGAGACAGCCTTAGTTTTGAAACAACTTAAACCGGTGGTGGATGTGAGAGTCTCCGGTAGGTTGTTCCAGTTTTGGGGTGCACGGTAACAGAAGGAGGAGCGGACGGATACTTTGTTGAGCCTTGGGACCATGAACAGTCTTTTGGAGTCAGATCTCAGATGATAAGTCCTGCATGTGGTAGGGGTGAGGAGCTTGTTCAGATAGGTGAGTGTTTTGTTCCTTTAAGTCAATATTGGCATGTTCTTCTTCAAGATGATGATTTAAAATCAAAAGCTGGCCAATATCGACAAATGGAGAACAGAAGATTGCATAACCTTAATGATCAACTAGTTTAGAGTCACATTTCCTCATCCTTCATATTGCCAGAGCCGCGGTAGGGGAGTGAATATTGGGACATCGTTTCTCAGGGCTCACCAGCTGTCACTAGAGATGAGCACCAAATGGTTCCATTTTAAAATGTTCACGAAATCACAGTAGTCCACAAGAGTCAACAAAAATGTAGAAAAATACAAAAAAATGGTTAATATTCAAAGTACTGTACAGGCAGTCCTCGTTTGTCCAACGGAATCCGTTCTGGAAGTAGCGTTGGATAGTGAAACCATTGTAAAGTGAGTCCCATTTTAATCAGTGGCGGTGAGCGTTAGATAACGCTTTCAGGCGTCGGATAACGCATTCCAGCGTCGATAAATGGCCCGTAGGGATGCATTGTAAAGCGTTGAATATGCAATTCGTTGTAAAGTGAAACGTTGGATAACGAGGACTACATGTACTATATTAAAAAAAGCCATTTAATTTCAATTTGATGGCACACAAGAACCATTTGGCCTACCTTGTACCAGGCAGGACACTTTATCATGTTTTGTTTGTGCATCACTATATATTAGTGTAAAATATGTGGATTAGTATTCTGTATCTATATACATCAGAGTGTAAGTTCTGTATCTATATACAGATCTATACAACTGAGGGTACGATTGGTATCTGTCACAGTCATTGTTGGATGAGCGAGTGAAGTAAAGACTTCAACTAGACATTGTGGCTGCTTTAGGTGTATGTTTGTCTGTTTGTCTGTTTGTCTGTGTTTTTGTTCGTGTATGCTCTCTTCACAGACCACACACCTTAACCAATTCTGATGACATGTTTAGGGTAACTTTCTGCTATCCGCACCTAGATCTGACACAAGTTTCAACAAATTCAGTGCGTACTGACTGGGTTCAGAAAGCAGCCTGGAGCCCCTCAGCGACGGGACACATGACCGCAGGGACTAGTCTCTCCTCTCTTCCCTCCCCCACACCTTTGGTGCTGGTTCACATGCTGCTTCCCCTCCCCTTCCAGCTTGGCTGGATTGCATGCTGTTTCCCCTCCCCTTCCCCAGTGTCACGGGGGTGCGGAGCTAAGGGGATTCAAAGGAGCGCAAGGGAGGGAGGGGAGTCTGCTCCCTGAAAAGAAGTTCCCGCCCACCCATCCCTTTGTTTGGGTAATACCATGACAAGCGTATAATATATTGTACATTATGTTGTATTTTCTTCTTTTCAGAAATAAGTATACATGGGAAGGATGTTGATCCAGGGAGTAATCTGATTGCCAATTCTTGGAGTCAGGAAGGAATTTATTTTTCCCCTTGTGTTATATCACTGGGGTTTTTTGTTTGCCTTCCTCTGGATCAAAAATACTGTAGGTAAGGATACAGGATGGAGTATCTGTCTGGATTTGGCATGGGTTGGACTTTATGGACGTATGTCTTTTCAACCTCATCTACGATGTAACTATCGAGAACTGGATAATAAAGATTATCCCTTAGGTGCATCAGAGTCCATGAAAGAGTCGCTGCCAGAATAGTGTGATAGTAATGAGGAAACTTGTGAAAGCAGCTGGCCCAGCATAGGGCACCAAATGTTGCTTAACTCACGGTTGTGGGGAGTAGTGAAGTGTGGATCTTTTCCTCAGCGTCTCTGGCCGTGGCGTTGCACCGCCAACCCCACCACAGCTGGAAGTCTGGTGGGGCGGTCACGTGACCGGCGGTGTCCTCCTCACTGTATGATGAGAGCGGGCTGTGAAGTTCCACGCCAGCTGATCTTCCAGTCCTGGCAGTGAAGCCGTTAGCTCCGGTGTGCAGGCAGCATGCTGTGGGGTGGTCACGTGACCGGCAGCTCTCCCCTCCGTGGGCGGCGACTCAGTGGCATGCAGTCCAGCAGACAAAACTGTATGAAGTCCTCCAGCAGCAGCAGGAGAAATCGCGGAGCACAGCCAAATGAACAGGACAGGGTAAACGTGGGTGGTGACTTCAAGAAGGTTTATTGAACAGACAGGTTCAGCTGCAGGGTCATCTGACGCGTTTCAGCCCAAGGGCCTTTGCCGTGGTGGTGTGCCATCGGGCGCCCGGCTTGGTGGGTCTTGTGGGCCATGGTTGGGGTGCCATCGGCCTTTACCCGGGGGGAGAGCACGCTGGCAGGGTTGGCACTTACCAGGGTTTATTTGTGTAACTAAAGCCGTGGCCTTTGTACCTCCAGACCCTTTTTTGTGTATTTATTTATATGTGGGTTGGGGGAGGGAGGGGGAGCTTCCTCGCAGGCTCCAAAGTCATGTGGCTTTTGATGTTTCGGATAAAACAAAACACACCATGCAAACTTTATAAAAACAATGTTTACTAACATCCCACAATGAAGTATAAAATATAGCATTTTCTAGTCAATCAGCATGGTGCAGCATGATTGGTGGAGGTCACTGCGGCACTGGGAGAGTTTTGCTATTGTTCGTGATACTACATTATCCTGTTTCACTGATTTTACTCCTTCCAGATTGACACCTGTGTTAATAGACAGATGGTGTGCACCACTGGCATTTACAGTACTATCTATGTAATTTACATTGTTGCATGACCTGGAAACATTGGCCAAAAACAGCATTGCTTTGACTCGTTTAATTCACTATTTAGCTGTTTTAGTCCCATCACAATTTGGTTCCATTATAACATTTTCAAAATGTTATTAAACATAGTTTAATTACTTTTAAGTTGAAGAATTTGGTTTTAAGTAACATGAAATTAAACGATATGGCTTTACAAAGGCAAAATGAATATATAAGTAAAATCAGTCCAATACACACAAGGTTATTATAACAGTAGTTTTCAAACAATTGTAATTTATTGCACCCCATACTTAAAATGTCCATGTAACACTGCAATAAATAAATACAAAATTCACAAGGACAGCATTTATACAGATATAAGGACCATGAAAGTTACACAAAGTCAATCATTGTTTCTATCAATCACTGTCTAAAATACAGTACATTCTAAAACTTTCTTTGAAAACGATGACATTAATTATTATTGCAACGAAAGAATTAAACACATATTGAGTGAATATGGCATAACTAGAGATGTGAAAATTCTATTTTCATACCAGTTAAATTGTGCCTGAAATGTTTTTGAGGGGAAATTTTGTAAAAAGGCAAACTTCACAAAACATTTGTCAAGCATTAAAAGTCAATATACACTGCAAATTCCAACACAGAAGCAAAACAAATGTCCCTTAATCTACTGCTGCTTCCGCACAATATGGAGAAAGTTTCCAAAGTGTTTAGTAGTCTGGCAAAAATATTGCATTTAAGAATAAAAGTGTTTTCTTCTATTTCCATTATATTAGCAACGGGAATTCTTCAAAATTAACCAGCATCTAATGAAAAAGTACATTATTGGTGCACTGAGATTCTGTAACAGAATTATAGGATCACTGTGAACTGTGAGGGAGAGGGGGAGGGTACAGAGAGGGTAGCCCAAAAGAACCTATTTGCACTCACTATTTCAAATAGATGGTTAGGAAAAATTTAATCCCTGGGAGGAGCCCATGCACCATCTAAAAATATATCTGCTTAAAAACATTTTATTATACACTTATGCAAAGACAATTACCAATTAATGGGTTAAAATATTCAGGGGGTGAATGGGGACGGAGGGTGGTGTTTGAAAGGTGCTATTGTGTATATAAAATATACTAATATCTTCAGGGTAGTCCTGTTGCACTGATAGTGGGTTCGCAGATGTGTTAAATAGCTACCGCCTTCCCTACAGTCACCTAGAAGCTTGGTAGCGGTGTGTATTCGTATCTTGTCTTCTTATGCCTCACTGCACAGTGACACTCATTTTTAGTTGGGGAATGTCAGATAGGCACACGTTTATATTATACCAGTTCTCATGCACTCACTGTTTGCCATATGACACTGTAGTCTACTGGTAAGTATGTATGCTGTGTCAATGCATGGTGTGTGAGACCTCATAGATAGTGGGATATCAGCATCTTGCGGCTATCTAAAACGCTTGTTGCGTCCCCCTGTACTCACTGGCTAGTGACCCGGTCTCAGTATACCCTTTGAGATGGTATCAATCAAAGGGGAGCAGTCCTGTGGAAAGGATACTATACAACCTGCTCACTCAGTCTCTTCGTTTTACAATCGCCTCTCCGACCCCGCACCGCCTGATGACGTCATAGCGGAGACGTCTAAGAACGGAACCGACGCACGTTTCGCGCCCTCTGGCACTTTTTCAAGGTAATGCAGGTAATGCACTGCGCGCCTGAAAAACAACATTAAAAAAACAATAGCAGCACACATACCTGTTGCGGCATGCGCGCCACGTGGAGCTGCCGGGCGGCTGTCTCCTGGCGCGCTCTGCAGATTTCTCTTGGCTGGCGACAGCTGTGTCAAGTGAGCGGTTCCAGCCAATGAGGGTGAACTGCTCACGGCCCCGCCTCCACCACGCCTCCTTGCCTCCCCTCCATCACGCCTCCTTGCCTCCATCGCTGGTATAATCACTATGATGTTTGGTGGCAGCCCTGGGATATCACAGAATAGCGCTGCCGCCTTGCAGCATTTTTATAATTGAGCCCTTAGAATTGAAAAGTCATGAGAAATGTTACCACTGTCTTTTCCCTACTAAGAGATAGTCTTAATAAAATTCAATGTGTGATCTACTTTAAAAATAGAAACATCTAAGTATTTTTAATCATTTTTGAACCTGTGATTTTTTTCAGTTTCAAAGGAAAGAGAATACAGTAGATGTGGCAGACAAAGATTGTTTGCTCAATTCCTAAACCCCATTAGAATAGAGTAAAGTACAATGATAAGGAAAAATTACCTACAAGGCACAATTCATACAAGTGTGACAATATTGCGCCATTGGTTTTTTTCTTCTCTCCCACATATTGAAATACTGTACATCCATTGCTCCCCTAAATCTTTGAGATTCTATATGTTAGAAGTGGCACTACAAACACTTTGTAATAAAAATGAATGCAAATGAAATTAATATTTAATGGTTGTCTTTTTCACTTCTATGTTGTATTTCATGACAGTGTCATAAAACAAATTTCCAGGCCGATTTTGGGTCTATTGCTACGTTAGTAGTCATAATAACATAGCGGAAAGTGCATTTGCAGCAGATATCGCTCACTTAGGTCCTAAATGCAGTCCTGACACAGCTCCACAATTTAAACTGACATCATTTAGATTAATATTACAGATGTTGGAAATCTGCCATGGTTCAATGGGTTGAGAGTTGGTCACTTAGCAGGGTTCACATCAATAGACTCTAGTCCAGCAGGCTCTATTGGCTTATTTTAAATTAAACCTAGGTTAACACAAGTTAATCATACGTAAAATTAACTGAAGCAAATAATGTGATGTTAACTAGGTTTTTCTCATAAAAAGCTTGATGTTTTCAACGAACATTATTACTAATGATAACCAAATGAGCTCATTACAGTTTTAAAAATATTCCATATTCACTACGCTCTGTTAAGAATAATGGTTTTGAAATAATGTTACAATATTTCAGGAAAACCTAAATAGGGCTTTTACTATAGAGGAGACAGGTAGAAATAAGCTTCCAAGAATAGACTCAAGTCAAGACTTACATTTATTTATTTATAAAATATTTTAGCAGGAAGTAATACATTGAGAGTGGTCTCTCGTTTTCAAGTATGTCCTAAGTACAGAGTTCTTCTAGTTTTCAAGTCATTATAGGTATGGGATCCAAATACTAGTAAGAGAGCATATTGTTTTACTCATAGATATAGGTGGTATTGTGCTATACTGTATGCAACATTCAGTATTTTTCACTGAAACTTAAAATAGTTCAGTGAAAAAAACAACCATTTGGAAGCCACTAACAACATTAAACAAGCCACAATGGAAAACACAGTAATCATATAAAAAAAATTGTATGCATGATTAATAGACAATCATCTACTATATAGTGGACCCTAGCTACCGTATGAAGCTTAGAACCACTACTATTCTACCACTACTAATCTTATGCAAGACGAAACAAGTAATTTCTTTACCAAATGTTATTTATCTAAACAGAGGAGGAACTTAGTATTTTTGCATCTGGGGCAAGCTCCACCAACTGTGCAATACATTTCTTTCCCCCTCATCCCTCCCTCCATATTTTTTCCCCTCCCCATTCATCTCTTTCGCCATCCACTCCATCCATCATTCCTCCTCCAAATCACTTTATCCATATATTTGCTTCCCCCTATCCATCCCTTTCTTTCCTCCTCCCCCTCTCCATCCATTTCTTTTCCCCTCCACCTCTATCCATTTCTTTCCCCTTCCCCCCTCCATTTTGCTCCTGCTACATTTCTATTTCTTTAGTTGTCCCCACTCACATTTCTTTCTTCCTCCTCCACCATCTTACCCTCTCCTTCTCCATTTCTTCTCTTTCCTCCTCATCTCTCTTCTCCTCTCCCCCTCCATCAATTTATTTCCTCCTCCCTCTATTCATTTGTCCCCCCCATCCATTTCTTCCATGCAAACTTTGTTATCACATACCACCCTTGCAACAGAAACACATCTGCACACAGACACATTTGATTCAAATGTAGAGAAAAGTTAAGCAATAGCATACTCGAACAATGTGTGATCCTGGAGTAATGCCTGAAAGTGCATACAGTAAATGCAACAGTGAAAAGGTTGTTAAGGAATACAGCATGTAAAATATTACATTGTGTGAGGGGGTAACGGCAAGAATTAACCAAGGACTTACCAGAAAGTACATGAAGCTTCTGGAAAGGATAATAGTACAAGGTCTATCAAAGAGAGACTTTATAAAAATACACACAGTATTAAAACAGTGCAAGCAGTGCACCAGTAAGAAAAAAAAATCACTTTCCATAGCTATATACTTAACTTTATATATAGATATATTATATATATATATCTTATATATATCATATATAGTATATATATATATTATATATTATATATATTATATATATATAATATATAATATATATTGCTTTCGAGATACATGATCTTTCTTCCGCTTCTCCGGCGATGTTACAAATGAAGAGCAAGGTTACTTAAAAACGTGTCTCTTGGCAATGTGTTTGTGCTGGTCCTTCCCCCGGTATAGGATGAGATTTCTGGCGGATAGGTGTCACCAAGGGGTCAAACTGAAAGCAAGTGAAGAAAGATGTGGTATTGTATCAGTGTGAATAAAAATGAATGGGGAGCCACAGTATAAACGTGCTCTAACCAAGGTGTGTGTGGATTGAGAGGGGATTAAAATGGGTGTGTGGGTGGGTGTGGAAATGTGAGAGTTTGTAGCACACTAAAAGTTTGTGTGGATACTATGTGGTCCCTATGGTGGTATAGGGATGAAAAATAAGAGTATTAGTATGTTGTAGAGACAGCCTGGTGTGCATACATATAGCACAGTATGTACATACATCCCTTTTAGCTCTCATGGGAAGAGAGTTCGCTAGTGTCAGTAATGACTCATAAAATTTCGATCTCTGTTTAACATGCTAAGTGATCCCGAACAGTTTGCATAAATTTGTACTCATGCAACCGGTCATCTGCTTTCGGGGTTTTAAATTACCTTTGAGTATGGCAACCCTCAGATCGTTCATCTTATTGCCAGAGTCAGAGAAGATGTTCGCCACAGGACTGTCTCTTGTTCCGCGTGTGTATGCTGTGGCGATGCAGGTTCATTTCCTTGTTTAGCCCCCTGTCCTGTCTCACCTATGTACTAGCAGCCCCCTGGGCATTTCATGCACATGTTATGAGTATATATATTTATATATATTATATATATATATATATCATATATATATATTATATAATAGCTACTATGGAAGTGGCTGATAAAACGCCTGATGTTACATATGTTTGTTTGTGAGTTTGTTAATCGGTGTTATTGGAAAATCTTTCATGTTATAGTTGGCTAATAGCACTAGGATCGGCGGCGCTTTTTTCTTTTTATTATATATACATAAATATATAAGTATGAAAAAGTAAGTAAGTAAGAAAAAAATCACTTTTGCAACAGCAATATGTGTAGCCAGCCCTACGCATTTCTTCAGACTTGCTGATTTCTTCAGAGTGGTGTCATATCAACATGATTGGGGCATGAGTATATATCTCATTAAACGCTGATTACATCTATGTTTGTGAGTTTTAATATTGTGATTTTTGGAAAATATTACATTTTTTATTAGTGCTCTGCACTAGGATCGGGCGCCTTTTTTTCTTTTGTTCACATCTACATTATACATATATATATATATATATATATATATATATTAATATATATAAATATTATCTATAATACATTTTATATATATTTCTATTATATATATTTATATTTCTCTCTTATCATTATTTCTAACTTCTTCCATTGTAAACAAGAGACAGCACTCAATTTTGAAATCAAAGTGTATTAGTGAAAGCAAAAATACAATCAGAAACGCCGACCTTCGGTCCTACACGATGGGACCTCAATTCTTAGACCGAAACGTTGGGTTTCTGGATGTATTTTGCTTTCACTAATACACTTTGATTTTCAACATTGAGTGGCTGTCTCTTGTTTCCCAATCCTTGGAACGGTAACGTATAACTACATTCTCTATATGGACGTGCACCTGTGGCTTACCAGCACATTGGAGTGCCAACTGCCTTATCTGACTATATATATATATATTATTATTATATATATATATATAATATATATATATATCATATATATAATAATATATATATAATAACACAGTATGAAAAAAGTAAGTAAGTAAGTGTGACATCGGCTAGCTATGCCACTTTTTTAGTTAAAGGCATGTTTGCTTTCAGGCATCAAGTGCACCACCTATCTTTCTTTCTTTCTTTCTTTCTGTTTTCTTTGCTGGGCCCAGCAATCTTTTTTTTGTTTCCTTTATCTGAAATTTTACTAACCTTTTAATGTGGTGTCCTGAGGTCAGTCAGTACATTGCAGGTGTGGTTGGTGTTAAACACAGTTTGATGTTACACAGCCATGGGCAGTCTCTGTTAAAAAGGAAAAGGGCGTTGCCTTCCTGCATACCACAGGGTAGATTATACCATGGTATGGGGGGGGGGATTAAAGTAAGTGATACTGAATGTCATTTATTTTACAGAGTGCATGGGATGTTTGTAAAAGGTACTGTTTTTTGGGGCTTGCTATAGAAAATTGTATGTTGTGTGAAGTGTATTATGTTTTCTAATTGTGTAATTTTTGGGAGACAACTCCCCTGTGTGGTTTACCTAATTTGGTTTTGTCCTAATTAACCAGTAAGAAAAGGGGAGGGAGTTTCTTGCCCTGGTGGTTCTGCACTCCTTGTTGCTGCTATGTGATATGAGGTTGT
Source organism: Ascaphus truei (assembly GCA_036426205.1). Classification (NCBI taxonomy): domain Eukaryota; kingdom Metazoa; phylum Chordata; class Amphibia; order Anura; family Ascaphidae; genus Ascaphus; species Ascaphus truei. The sequence goes on along the minus strand of CM071568.1, from coordinate 86,940,880 downwards.
CCCCTGCTGCACTTCTTGTTGCTGCTATGTGATAGGAGGATGTCTGTGGAACTTCAGTGAAAGGATGCAAACTTTCTAATGCAGATATTGCTGGCTACTCTCTGTATGGAGACATCACGCTGGGGGAACTGGTTGTTGTACACCTGAATGTGGAATACCTAATAAAAAGAAGGTTCAGAGAACAGCAAAAGCCTCTTCCATTCTTCCCAGGTCTGATGCTGCTGCTTCTTTAAACAATGGCTGGGACGCAACCTTTCACAGTAAGTAAGAAAAAAATCACTTCCATAGCTATATATATATATATTTGCTATGTCAGTGATTTTTTTCTTACTTACTTTTTCATACTTATATATGTATGTATATATTAGAAAAAGAAAAAGCGCCCGATCCTAGTTCTTTAGCACTAATAAAATGTAATATTTTCCAACAATCACAATTAAAAACTCACAAACATAGATGTAATCAGGCGTTTTAGGAGATATATACTCATGCCCCAATCATGTTGATATGACACCACTCTAAAGAAATCAGTTAGTCTGAAGAAATGCGTAGGTCTGGCTACACATATTGCTGTTGCAAAAGTTGTTGTGAATGGTGGCTGATATTGATCCCACCGGAGAAGTGAGCGTATCCGCTGCCCCTACTGAGACACTCCCTGCCTGGAACACAATTTAATTTAAAAAAAATCCACAGCAGTCTTATTTTTATATAATTATTATATTATTTTTTATTCACAATTATATTATTTGTATTTTGCTATCAGCTACACAGTACTATATATGATTTTTACATTTTTACATAGGTTATTTTCTTTGTCAGTCAAAGAATGCTTAATTTTTAATTAGATTATAATTTATAATTGGATTGAGCTCCCATAAGGGGCCATAGAACTACAGGTATATATCATTCATATATTACCACTTCACAGACAGGCGCAGTCTTTTACATATATATATATATATATATATATATATATATATTTTTTTTATATATATATATAAAAAAAAATAATTGCAAGAACAAAGCCCTCTTTCAGTGTCTGGATGTTACATGAATTTAAATATAGATTGACTGTTGACATTTGCCAATTTTGCTTGAATTTAGACAAGTTTGAGAAAATTTTGCTAAAACTAAGACAAGATCATACAACATTTCAGACCTTTTTTATAAAATTAGAAGAAATTGTTTGCAAACTTTAGAACAGTTTGATAAGTTTGAGAGAAACAGTGGCAAAGTTAATCATGGCAAACATTTCTAAGCAGGACTTCATAGAATAGTCATGGTAGCCAATATAAATAAGCTACAGTATGTAAGAATTTCCATAAACTTTAAAGCTAGATATCTCTGGAACAGGTGTTGTTTCATAGTGTCTTGCTCACTAGTAATCCCTGTATCATGAAGGCATCTACAAACACACTAAAGGTAAAATCTCCCTCACCTCCATTTTTCAGCACCCTTTTCCCCCTTTTCCTCCCTCCCTTTCACGTCCTTCACCACCACTTCCCAATTTCCCTCCCACTTCCCTCTTTCCCCCTTTGTTTTCACTGAATTTCAGTAAATTTCTAATTTATTTTTATTTTGCTGAAAGTTTACGCCGAACTTTGACTTTTTCACCTGACCTTTCATGAACTTTGACTTTGTGACCTGCTGTCCTGCCCATGTTTAATATCTATAACAAATAAAATGTTAACAAATACACAACATTGGTTCAGGAAATATTACAATTACATATTTTGTTACCTTAAGAAATACGTGATACAAACAAACAAAGAATATTTGTTTGCTAAACAGATATATTGTAACTGTGGGAGACAACAGGCCTCCTAAATAAACATGGAGCCCATCCTGCTGCCCATTCACTGTCATCAACCCTTCTGCCCCTTTACGGCAGCCTATTTCTGCTAGCTAAAATGGGGTTGCTGCAGATGTACTTTTAATCCATTCACTCATCACACTCATTGCTCATTGCTTCACATGCTCCTCAATAAAAGCTGAGGGGGAGGGGAAGGTGGACCGCCGACCTGGAACCTCACATTGGAATTTATGGCAGGCTCCAAACCATCAGGGGGATTTTACCTTTGTCTTGGAGCCCTGTTTGTATGTACTGGCAAGGGCCCCATTGACCTCTTAAACCACCAGGTATATTTTTTATTAATGTAAACAGCTCTTTCAAAGAATGGTGGGGCCCACGTTGATGGGTGCAGAACCCAGAGCAGTTACTTCTGTAGATGGCAGAGGTCTGAGCGGTGCACTTGGGGTAACTTAATTGGTGGTCACTGGTGTGACAAACTCCTTAGTGTGTCTTTTGTTGTTTTGGGGTGCAGTTTGTCATAGCCTGAGGACCAAGGCGTTATCTCAGCCGGCTGAGTCTTTGTAAAGACTTATGTTTCTGCTTTATTGGGTACTGGCAGTCTGCCATTTCATGAAATTACATGCCTTCTAATTTAAATGTACAGCTTTCTTTAAATTGAAGCTATTTCATTATTTTCTTTTTCATGTACATGTGTATTTACAATAAACTGAGTTGAAATTACATTTTTTCCTGTTACAAGCACTGGCTGACTACTGTAGCAATACATTTTAAAGATGACTGCTGCATTTGCTTTATATAACCTCCCATTCAATAAATATAACTCAGGTTTAGAAATGTCTTACAGGGGAATTATTTTCTTGATAGGTACTTTAGAGATTGCAAAACACGAATTGAGATATCTTTGCAACGTGTTAGGCATTTTATAAATTCAGTTTTACCATTTAATTCCTGAAGGCTTTGGCAATGTTTGTTGTACAATAAATGGAAGACTATATAAATGCGTAACAGTATGTTAACTTGCTTTGAAAGGTGTGGCAGGCCCCTTTGGGTCATTGGTTCATATGAAAATAATAAAGGATTCACAGTCTCTAGCTATAATTAAAGGCAGCCTGGGGTAGGTGATATAAGTGACTAACAGGCTGCATTCCGGATGAAACTGATAATTCTCTGCAGTGAGTAGAAGGACAGAGAGAATTCCTGTTGTTGATAAGGTGTCCTAATATGGGCAAATATTGTCTGTAGATAGTCTGTTATGGCATGACCATTGAAAAGTGTTAGTCAGTGCTCAATAACAGTATATGGAGTTCACAACAATGCCAGTAGAGAGCCTGCACATTTTTAGATGTACTAATATACTCACAGATACATTGTTGTCAAACCTCCAATTTAAATGACCAGTGTGACATAAACACCAGATTGGAAAAGTATGCACCAATGGATGATTAGATAAATGGGGTATACTGTAAGTGAACCCCTCATTGAGCCCTGATGGGTTTAGTGTTTTTAATAGATACATCCATTCAGATTCCCTTCTGAGCAATTTATTGTCTATGCCTCTACCTCTCATATTATTCTTAAGATGGTCAATGCCCAAAAATGTCCCCATTATGTATCAAATTTATGTGGTGTGCCACTGGAGTATCAAGTTAATTGGTAACAAAGCTTGTTTTCTAGGACACGTCACCAGAATTCTCTTATGGTTTTGCCTACATATTTTAATCCACAACTGCAGATAATGAGATAAATGACAAAGTCGTTTTGCAGTTAATAAACTGTCTTATCTCATACGGTTTAGTATTATCAGTATTGTTGAATGTGTATATGTATATGTATATGTTTTAGTGCTTGTTCAAGTTCTTCCCAAGGGAACGAGCCGAGGCGAGCCCTCTGAGCAATTTATTGTCTATGACTCTACCTCTCATATTGTTCTTAAGACGGTCAATGCCCAAAAATGTCCCCATTATGTATCAAATTTATGTGGCGTGCCACTGGAGTATCAAGTTAATTGGTAACAGAGCTTGTTTTCTAGGACACGTTACCAGAATTCTCTTAGGGTTTTGCCTACATATTTTAATCCACAACTGCAGGTAATGAGATAAATGACAAAATAATTTTGCAGTTAATATACTGTCTTATCTCATACTGTTTGGTACTATCAGTATTGTTGAATGTTTTACTTGTTTGGATGAATTTGCATGCTTTGCAGTTTTTGCATTGATATGAGCCCTTCAATGATGATGTATGCCTCAATGTAATGGACTTACGTTGGAAATGGCTATGTACAAAGTCTTTTGTAGATTTTTTGACCACCTAATAATGATGCTTGGTGTTGCCTTTAGTACTTTAGCCAAATCGCTGTCCAATCTTAGGATATTCCAGTGTTTGCAAAGATGGATTTGATGTACTTTCATCTATAGTTGTATGTGCCTATACAACGAATGCAACAAAACACAGAAAAGCCCAATGTTGCAATCAATATGAGAAAAATACACAGTGAAATACTTATATATTCTCTTGAAAAAGGGTCATTTAGTTAAACCCTTTGGCCAAAGCGTTATAAGCCTGCAAGCCACATCAAGGCATGACCATTAGCATGTCCTAACACTACCTGATTAAAATTCTCATTTACCTCTATTTAGAGGGAGAATTACCACCCCAGTAACATGTGGCTTGCAGGCTTATAACGCATTAGATAAAGGGTTTAACTAAATGACCCTTTTTCAAGAGAACATATAAGTAATTCACTGTGTATTTTTCTCATATTGGATGTAGCTTTGGTCTTTTCTGTCTTTTGTTGTATACATTTGGTCTCGCCCAGTAGCACTCTTTTTGACACATTTTTTTCATCCTTGCTAATTTTGAGATCCAAAAATGTAATTTCCTTCTTACCTAGTCAGATGTTAATTTTCCATTTGTCCATTCTATATTATTATTGGGTAATGAGGGTGTGCTATATTAAGATACCACAACTAGAGTATTAATCTAATTTCTTGCTATAGTGGATCCATACCCTATAGATAGATATTGAATTTGGACTTATGGTATCATATCGAATTGTTGACAATGCTGTATACATACTTTTCAACTAGTCATTATTTCCATTATATTGGGATAGCATAACACAGCACACATTGATGCTTTTGATTCTGGGTCACCTATGTTCATGGAAGGGTATTGAATTACATGACACCCTAATTGGGTATTTAATAGTAGAATGGTTTTCATTATCGTGCCACATCAGTGACTCAGTACTCTTTATTGTTGTTATTACGAGCTAACTGCACCTCCTGTTATTTTATGATTTTTATCATACAGAGGCGGCACATTTTATTTGAGTGCGGCTAGCTCCGCAAGCCTGGGGATGCCCCGGCATGCTAGCCGCACTCCCTCGGCGCGCGGTCACGCGTCATCGGGTGCCTGCGCCCCCTGCACGCGCGTCCTGGGCTCCCCGAGGGAGCCCTGGTGTCCCGCGATGTGGGGGACGGCGGCAGGGGTTTCCGGGGGACCCGGCGGACCCGGCGAGCGGAGGGAGAAAGCCCCGATTGGAGGGCGCTCCTCCGCGGCTTCGGCGCGCGCCAGGCACATCCCGGCGCGCGCCTGGTTACTGCTGCGGCCGAGACCGGGCAAATGCTCAAATAAACTCGGCCGCAGCAGTACACACAACTAGGCAAACAAGGCATGCAAAAGCATAATATTACTCTGACAATTTCCACCAAAATACATCAAACCCAGCTAACTTCTGGAAGGTTTTCAACAATATATTCCAGCCTCCTAACCATCAACAACCAAGTAATATCACTAAGGGGGATATTACTCTGACAAACCCCACTGACATTGTAAATGCATTCAATGATTACTTTGTGGGGTGTGCCACTAACTTATTAGCGAAACGCAGCCCAAACCACAAACCTGAATCTCATCCTGGGAGTACCCACATAGCCCCACCCCCTTCCAACACTGCCCACAATTTTCAATTTGGCCCAATATCTGAAGAGGAGATTACACAAGCGCTCTTCAAACTAAAACTAAGCAGCCAATGCGGACCTGACTTACTACAATCTAGGTTCCTACAACTTGGTGCCCCAGCCATTGCCAAACCAATTGCTTCCATAGTCAACTCTATCCTGTCTGCAGGCCATATCCCTAAGACCTGGAAAACTGCCAGAGTTGTCCCAATCTTCAAAAGTGGGGACAAAAACACTGTCTCAAACTACAGACCAATCTCACTTCTCCCAATTATATCCAAAGTCATGGAAAAATGTGTCCACTCCCAATTAAGCGATTACTATACCAAGACAGATTTCCCTAGCCAATTCCAATCTGGCTTTCATCCCAAACACTCCAACGTAACTACCCTGCTAAAAGTTTGCAATGAAATCCAGTGTGGAATGGAACGGGGACAACTCACTGGTGCAGTATTCCTACATTTTGCAAAGGCTTTTGATACAGTTGATCATGCTATCCTGCTTAACAAACTCCAGAGCTCTGGAATAGGGAAGCATGCTTTAAACTGGTTTCAGTCCTACCTATCAGGAAGATCCCAACATGTGTCCATATCAGGCTCTAACTCTCCATTTAGGTGTAGTCCTCAAACTATATAGAACTGTATTGGTATAACTACCACTGCTAGTATATTCATATAGCAGTGGGACATTCTGATTTAAAATAGTTATTCCTAGCATACACTGTTAGTTTGAACTAGGCATACAGTTACCTCCTCCGTTTTTAATTTATTTTAATCACTTTGGTTCATGTTAGTTTTTTGCTGCAATAAATATATTTTAATCATTTATCAATAAATAGAATTTTTTAATATAGGTATAGTGTTCTCTTGTGCGGCTATTAGGGAGCTTTCTTTCTTTTCTTTGCTTATCTAACTCCAACCCCCTGGATATCACCTGTGGTGTCCCGCAAGGCTCTGTTCTGGGCCCCCTACTCTTCTCAATGTTCATTAATGATCTTCCCACAGCTTGTAAGGAAGCCTCAATACACATGTATGCAGATGACACAATCCTATATGCACACAGCCATAGCCTCTCTGACCTTCAACACATACTTCAGTCTGACTTTTTGAGACTCGAAAACTGGATTTCCCAAAACAAACTGTTTTTAAACACTGACAAGACTGTAACAATGGTATTTGGGACCAAGACTAAATTTGTAAAGCTTCCAGTGACTGAGCTCCTGATTAGAACCAACGCTAACACCACCCTAACCCCTGTCACTAGTTTTAAATACCTGGGCTTATGGTTTGACTCCCACTTAACATTCGGAATGCACATTGATACCTTGACAACCAAGACCTATGCCAAACTAGGGGTACTTTACAGGAACAAATCCTCCCTAAGTCTCCTGGTCAGAAAGCGTATCGCACAGCAGATGCTAATGCCAATTATTGACTATGTAGACATAGTATATGGCTCGGCACCTCAAACCCACCTTAGCAAACTTGACACCCTCTACAATTCAATTTGTCGTTTTGTTCTCCAATGCAACTACAACACACATCACTGCGAAATGCTCAAAGAACTAGATTGGTCATCACTAGAGTCTAGGCGCAAAGTTCACCTTTCCTGTCTTGCCTTTAAATTCTTTATGGGCAAGCTACCCAGCTACCTGAAAAAGCTCCTCACCTCTACCACATGCAGCACCTATCATCTGAGATCTGACTCCAAAAGACTGTTCATGGTCCCAAGGCTCAACAAAGTATCCGGCCGTTCCTCCTCTTACCGTGCACCCCAAAACTGGAACAACCTACCAGAGACTCTCACATCCACCACCAGTTTAAGTTCTTTAAAATCTAAGGCTGTCTCACATTTTAATCTGGTTTGTAACTGTTACATACGCCCATAACATATATTTTCTTTAACTGTGCATGCAATGTCTTGTATATAATGTATACCATGTTCCTTTATGTAACTGTATTTGTAACCATGTATTATTTGTCTTAACTCTGTGCCCAGGACATACTTGAAAACGAGAGGTAACTCTCAATGTATTACTTCCTGGTAAAAATATTTTATAAATAAATAAAATAAATAAATAAAATAAATAATTAATTTTCAGCATGTGTAGACATATATTAGCTTTAAATTTAATAAATGCTACGTTTTAAATAGCCCCTATGTGCCCCACAAGTGTGCTTCATTTTAGAGGATTGTTGGGTACATCAGCTGCTCCCCATTTTTGATAATGTTTATTTTGTGCACTGACTAAGAGATATTAAATCCGTTCTTTATCTCCCAATTCCCCAACCATCTAAAGTTCAAAAGTTATAATTTTGCATCCCTTAGTATTAGAATTTTAAGACAATTTTTTTTGTTTAATAAGCCTTATTTTCACTGGGTTGTGTTTCCCCCTCTCCTCTACAAAAGAAATGTTTCTAAGATGGCCGTGGAGGAATCGACTGACATAAATGGTTGGAGCAGCACACTGGAGGCTTATCGGTGTATCACTATCCAGAGATCCTGATCAGAGAAACTGCAGCCAGAGAGATCAGAGGGCAGAAACCGTGAAGGGTGCAAGTAAATGAGCTCACCTCTGAGAGAGCCAGGTTGAGAGTGGACCTCTTAAGAGGAGAAATTGAGTGGCTTACTAAAAGAAGTTGGATCTGGACACAGAAGCAAAGCTGTGGTTGGTGGGCCGCATAGACAGTGGGAGGAGATGGGTGACAGAGGAAGTGAAACAGAAAGAGTCAAACTACGTAAATGGTGAGAGTGTAAGAGTAGAGGAAGCCTCAGAAGAGGAATACTGGATTTACTCTTCACCTTCCACCCTTTTAAGCACTGTCAATGTAATATAAACTGAGTTTGCTACCCATTATACCAGTTCACAGAGAATCATTCTATAATCCTATCTTGAAAATATAAGTCTCTAAAAGTATTAAGTGTCAGCAATAAAGAACAATGATAAGATTTGCATACCAGCTTACTTGCTTTGTTGCCTAGTGATAATGGGGCAACTAAGCACACAATCGCTCAACCTGGTGAACAAAGATAATATCAAGTCGAAAATGTTGATGAAAAATAGGAAATCTACATTAGTAGAAGTCTCCGAGGTTTTCAAAAAGATAACAAGAATACATCTACTGTAAAGTACCTCACACAATCTTGATTCATCAAGATCCAACTATGGCTCCAACGTAGTCTGTATATAACATAAAACCAAGTTTCAGAGTTACTGAGCAGACGTGGCTTATTTTTCGTGCTTAATGTTCCAAAATATGGACAGTTGTACTGAAGCTAACGATACTGCGAATATATTTTCAATGTGGTTGGGTGATCGGAGTTCATCCACTAGACCGTACCTGATTGGAATTTTTTGTTCTACAGACAGTTCAGGGGAACAGTCCTAGGATTTTGTTATTTCATATGGTTTGTCTTGTACTGTATGTTATACTTGTTCCTGTTTTAGTATGTTGATGAAAAGACTTAAGATAATTTATTGCTGAAGGTGGCAGAAACACAAAACTGGACCTGCCACCTTATTAAAGGTCCAGTTAGGACCTGAAACATTGCTTATTTCTGCAATCTTGAGCAATACACAATTTAAAGTCTTTTCATCAAAATGTCATAACTAGTGTTTGTAATACTCCTTGAGAGATCACTGTAATTTTTTCCACTTTTGCTAGACTTGTGTGTTGGCTGCAGAGATGGCTATTTTTCTTTCAAAGCTTGTTCTATCCCTGCTTTTTTGATTTTCTGTTTCAGTATGCAAAATATATCACTCATACCGTTCAACACATCTGAACAGTAGTAATTTCACAAAAGGTTAATGGGCTAAACTACTTTATAAAAAAGCATAAAATATCCCTTTAAGAACTCCGCAAATTACAAGGTGATGTTTATGTTTATTGATAAAAATATGGATGAAATACAGATGTCAAACAAATTCCTCAAAAATGTTCAAATTCAGAGAATAGCACAGAACATTGATATTTGATCACGTGTGCTTGTCCCAGATATGCAGCATGAAGACAGGTGTTGATGGGGGTAGTAGGGTGCCCATTGATTGCCAATGTAGCTATCCATACCCCTGTTGAGGGCATATATAACCACAGTGACAATCAATGGATTAAATGGCTAGTGTTTGTTTTAATTGTATTGTAATTTGTATTTTATGGTAATGTTCAGTACTGCATATTTGAATGGACAAACGCGGTATTAGCAATATTTAGCTAATAGGGCTTTTGCCGATTGCTGTGCAAGGTGATGGGGGAGCGGGGGGAGTTGTGGTAGAGGGGGTGGGTAAAGGGTGTAGTTGCCCCAGGGTGGGTGGCTAGGCCTCCCAGATGGGTAGCAGAGGGTTGACCCATTCATTCCCTTTGCGGTCAGCCACTAAGGTAATGAAGCTCAGCTTTAATTTGTAGGATTGAAGCAGGGGGTCTCTGGAACGGAAACACATTACTTTCAGGTCCGGGGAGCCCTTGTTTCCTGAGGTAAAAGCTCCAGTATGGTGTGACAGTATCTCCTGCAAGTTTAAATGTCCCGGTCACGTGATCTTAATCACAGAGATACAATATACTCCATTGCATGATATGATGGAGATCTCAATAGTGAGTTTGTATGGTAGGGTAGGTAGAAGTGCCCTTAAATTCTTTAAATCACTCCTGAAAATCCCAGAGGACATATGAGAGAATTCAACTCTTACTTCAATAACAACACAGGGAGTGTAGACTCCCCTTTAATCCTATGCAAGACTCATAATCTCATGGTTCGAAGGAAAATCATTTGTATTGTAGCACAGAGGAAAAAGCTAAAACAACTACAATCCAAGATATCGGACATAGAAAGGGCCTTGACAAAATTATTCAGCTATTACTTTGATAGAACTAACAACTACCAGAAGTGAGTTGTTGTTTGTTTGTTCGGCCTCTGCTGAGAAATCCATCAGTTGGTTAAAGAAAAAGTATTTAAAAAAAGCAAATAAATCAGATTCTCTATAAGCACCCAGGCTGAGAAATAACCAAGCAAACTTTTATTCTATTATTTATACAGTATCTAAGACTGAAAGATAGCACACTCATCTCAAATCCCCAAAGGATACATAAGGAATTTACAGATTATTACAGCAGTCTATAAAATGGGAAAAAAGTTACTATGGGTAAGGATTATAAAACAAGGCTCTCAAACTTCTTGAGAGAAGCAGATCTGACCCCGACTAAAGTTATCAGAAAGCATGGGACTCTCTAGGCCATTTTCTATAGTGGAAATCACAGACAGGATAAAAAAACTTAAAGAATAATAAGTTTACCAGTCCAGACAGGTTTGCAAATACATACCACAAAACAAATTGTAATATTATAGCACCACATCTTTATGCCTATTGAAACAGGGGAATTGCCATTACCAACAGATAGAGCTGTTGGGTTGTCGACCAAGTAGTAGTTAATCCCTGTCTGTTGGAAGGCAGGGTTACTAAAGAGACCACTTGACTGTAGCAATAGTTTAAAATCAGAAAAGGGAAGTGATTGTCTCTCTCCCCTTGTCTGTGTACAGACCACAAGTTTGTATCCTTGTTACCTAGGGACACTAGTGCATGCAGACAACATGTACTGTCCTTGATGCAGAGGGACACCAGCACATCCTGCCTGTACCTGGGAGTCTTTGATACGGAGGGACTTTGGTCACTGAAGACCCTGAATTGTATGCTGCTGGTCTCTGGCCTCAGGAATCCTGGACTTTGGGCAAGGTAGGCTGAGCGGTGCAAACCACAGGTGTGTGTTATTGATACATAGGGACACCCGGTACCTACACAAATGTCTACAGTTGCATATAGATTTAATCTGCTATTGAAAACTATACTTTTGTTGCTGCATTTTTTTTGCTAGGAAAAGCCTCTATTTTTGTTGTTAAAGTTTTATGGCGAAATAAAGCCTACATTTATTTTTAGAAAGCAGTGTCCTGCTTTAAACCTTTGCACACATCTCCTACACCTACTGTATATAATAAAATCTTAAAACAGTAATTAATGGGTAATTTCCCATCATCCATGTTGGAAACTAAATTATCTTAATCCCCAAAGACGGCAAGGACACTTTGAGTTGTAAGAGCTACAGGCCCATTTCACTGATCAATGTAGATCTCAAAATCTTCTCTATAACTCTTGCAAAAAGACTGAACAATCACCTTTCCAACCTAATTCATACAGATCAAGTAGGCTTTATCCCTGGGCGACAGGCAGCTGACAATACACACAGGGTGATATGTCCAGCGAAAGACAGGGGTGCCCAATGCTACATCCAATTGACAAAACATATAAAGTAATAAGTATAAAGTTTAAATACTTCAATAATAATAATATTTACTTGATTATTTAGTTAAACTCTTTGGCCAAAGCGTCATAAGCCTGCATACCACATCAAGGTATAACCACATTAATGCAGGTCCTAACACTAAACTGTGAACCCTTCCTTTTACCTCTCTATGAGAGGAAACAACCACAGTGAGTCCTGTCCATTCAGCAAAATGCTAGAACCTCCCAAGTTAGAAAGGTGGGGAGGGGTGTTTAATTAAATAATCAAGTAAATATTATTATTATTATTGAAGTATTTAAATGTTATACTTATTAATTTATATGTTTTGTCAATTGGATGTACCATTGGGCACCCCTGTCTTTTGTTTGTATACATTGGCCATGCTCAGAAGTACTCTTTTGACATATACATACATATATACTGTATATATATATATATATATATGTGTGGGTGTTGGAGTTAGAGCGTGCTGGGAATGTGTGTGTTGATATGTCCAGCGATCCAGAATTCAGCAGACCCCCGTAGAGTTATCCTAGGATGCTGAAAAATCCGTTGATTGTATTGACTGGGGATACCTGACTGAAGTCCTTAAGGCATTTGGGTTTAGAGGAAAATAATTTCCAACAACCCTCAGCAAGAGTTACTATAACTACCAAAATATGCCTTCAGAACGCATATCAATTCAGAGTGGTACCCTGCAGAGTTGCCATCTTCAACTGCTCCAATTTTCATTAGCCATTGAATCCTTAGCGATGCACTTTAGACTAAACAATAACATTAGGGGAAACCAGATTAAAGATCAAATGTCTAAGCTTTCCCTTTTTGCAGATGACATCCTGCTAACAGTTTTGCGTTGACTGATATCCCTCCTGAATCTTTTTAATCTCTTTAGCTCCTTCCAATTGCTGTCTGGCTTTAAGAACAAGCATGACAAATGTGAATACACGAGAGTAACACAATACTGTACTTATTTCACACCCTGCCCATATCAGTTAAATGTAAAGATATCAAAGCTCTACATATTGTAAGTATATTTCAAAATGTATATGAAATATTAAAATAACAAGAGTCAAGAGTACTCTGCTATTACAACCCACCAGGTGTAAGGTATCAGCTCTTCCAAACTTTACAGTATGTCTTACTAAAGGGATGCACATCTGAGCCAATTGGTCTACCAGCACAACCCCCATAATAGTATGAGATGGGTGCCGATAGAATACATGTCCCTCCCAAACAGATTAGGATATGCTGCTTTGGCTGCCCAACATAATGATACCTCAACATGGACCAAAATACTTCTAAAAAAAAAATTTTGAAATATTTTTGGGGATTTCTCCCGCTGACTCAAAAAGTCTGATATTTGTAACTGTGTGTGTTGAATACATCCTTGCTATTTGTAGTGTGTAAAAAACTATACAAAAAAACACTAGATGGCGCTCATACACTCTAAAAAACACACAACTTAAACCATGCAGTGATATATAGTGACTAGTGATATCAAAAATAAATCAAAAATAAAGTGCATGAAGTGATAAATAGACACTCAAACCCTTAAGAACTGTTTCACGGTCCGCAAAGTAACAGGAAAAGGAATCAGGGGAGCGTCAGTGACTAAGGAAAAAATGTGATACTCGCATAGTGCAATATGTTAACAATACACATACACAGGCAGAGCTCTCATAAGAGCACAGTGAGGCTAGATATTAATGATCACTAAGTATCAGAAATATTAGCTGTGTATGGGCATCTCTAATGACCCATACACACAGGAACATAAATAGGAGGTAGGAATCCAAAAGAGAGACACCAATCCAATACTTAAAAAATGTAGATATTTATCCAGCATTGATAAAAATTGGAGGCTTACAGGATTCCGGAAAGGTAACAGCAAGTTTGTACACATGAAGGTTCACTCGAGTCGCGTTCTCGGGATCTCTGCACGATGCTGCTTCCTCATCCGGTCTCCGACCTGCGCTGCTTCAGGGGGCCGATACGTCACTTCCGGGTTCTTCAACTCGTATTGCGGACGCCACCGGAACTCCACAGCAGGCTCTCTCCCTCTGGATCTCACACGAGGGGTTACGCTCTACTAGTTTCGCCGTACGTAGTGACGGCTTCGTCAGGAGTGATGTTACCCCATAAAGAGATGCTATTTGTACCCTTTACTTAATGCTGACCTTTCCTCCTATTGGACAGCAAGTAAATTGGTGATTGACTACATATGTCCTCCCAATCTTCACAACACTGTTATACAATTAACCTTTAAAATACACAACAATGTTTATACACTTCAAAGTAAAATACATCTTTATTAATAAAAAAACCATTCTAAAAATTCACGAAGTGGCCTAATATACAACTGTGCTATTTTTGGAATTGTATATAAAATATATAAAAGACATAAAATCTAATAAAATCGCTCAAAATCTAACTTCTAATATATGTTGAAACGGCGATTGTTGTATCTCAAAATAAAATAGGGAAAAAACAATTAGTTCACAATAAGTGCATTTTCAACCTCATTTTGCAGTCTAAAGCAATTTATTGTCTAAAACGATTTATTATTACAGTTTTTTATAGGAAAGCACTTAGCTCAAAATCCACATTAAGACCTAGTGGTACAAGTGTTTGCAAAGTGAAGATCCAGAAGCGTTCTCTTTTTTTAAGAGCAGCTTGTATGTCTCCACCTCTCCAATGTGTCAACACTTGTTCTATAACTGTAAAAGTCAGCCCAGATGTGTCCCCATTATGTTTTTGTAAAAAATGGTTGGACAGGTGATGTGTAGTAACACCTCTCCTCACATTACCGATATGCTCAAGTATACGTATATTTATAGTTCTTGTTGTTTGGCCCACATATTGTAATCCGCATGGACAGGTGATAAGATATACCACATAATTAGATTTGCATGATAAAAGTTGTTTTATGTTGTATCTTTGCCCTGTGATATTTGACACAAAACTAAATTTATCCTCTGGTCTATATTTACATGCAGTGCATGTGGTACAACCATAAAAACCTTTGGATTTTGTTAGCCATCTGTTCCCCTCACTGGTTATTTTAGGTAGGGCACTGGGGGCTAATTTATCTTTCAATGATTTGGCTTTTCTGAAGATCACATTTGGGTTTTCAGGGACAATCTCTCCAAGCACAGGGTCATTTTTTACAATGTGCCAGTGCTTTTTAATTATTTTGGTAATCTTATCTGATTGTCTATTGTAATCTGTCATAAATGAGTACTCAAAAGTTTTATTTGATTTAACCTTCTTGTTCTTACTCAATAAATCATTTCTATCCAAATCATTGACTTTTTAAATGGCATCCTGTATGATCACATCATTGTAATCTTTTTCTAAAAACCTTTCTTGAAGAAAGACAGATTGTTTTTGAAAGGTACTTAAGTTACTACAATTCCTTTTAATGCGTCTTATCTGTCCATATGGGACATTTTGCAGCCATTTCGGATGATGACAACTTGTGGTGGATATGTAATTGTTTATATCTACACCTTTGAAGAAGGTCTCTGTTTTTATTGTCCCTTCCTCAATGAAAATAGTCAGGTCCAAGAAATTAACTTTTTCCTGACTATATTCATTCTGAAGTGTATAGGGATTTATTGTCTGCTCAGATTCAGCCAAATTCCGCGAAGTTGATTCGACGGAGCTTCACTTTACAGATGGATAATAACCCAAAACATACTGCAAAAGCAACCCAGGAGTTTTTTAAGGCAAAAAAGTGGAATATTCTGCAATGGCCGAGTCAATCACCTGATCTCAACCTGATCGAGTGTGCATTTCACTTGCTGAAGACAGAACTTAAGGCAGAAAGACCCATGAACAAACAACAACTGAAGATAGCTGCAGTAAAGTCCTGACAAAGCATCACAAAGGAGGAAACCCAGCGTTTGGTGATGTCTATGCATTCCAGACTTCAAGCAGTCATTGCCTGCAAAGGATTCTCGACAAAGTATTAAAAATTAACATTTTATTTATGATTGTATTAATTTGTCCAATTACATTTGAGCCTCTGAAATAAGGGGACTGTGTATGAAAATGTTTGCAATTCCTAAACGTTTCATATGATATTTTTGTTCAACCCTTTGAATTAAAGCTGAAAGTCTGCACTTCTATTGCATCTCAGTTGTTTCATTTCAAATCCATTGTGGTGGCGTACAGAGCCAAAATTATAAAAATTGTGTCAGTGTCCAATTATTTCCGGACCTAACTGTGTGTGTGTATATGTGTGTGTGTGTGTGTGTGTGTGTGTCTATACATTTGCTCGCCCCGGGCGAGTGGATTTAACACCGTGGCGAGCTCCTATTGGCCCAAGCAGCACACGTTTGGTACTAGGGGCGAGTAGTTTTTTGTTGTGGCGAGTAGATTTTTGGTGATGTTGTGACCACTGTATATAATCTATATATATATATATATATATATATATATATAGTGATACCATCACTGTCCTCTAGGGGCTGAATGGGGCAGCTATGGGACTTTTTCAGCACATGAGTTAATTCCTCAAGGCATAAGCAGCATCTGAAGCTAAACAGCCTGGTTTGAATGAGGAAGTGTATTAAAAGACTGAAAGCTGCCATGCACAGAGAGAGAGACTGTTTTTCCCAGAGAAGGGGGGAGATAGGAGTGCTCCCCAGCTGCTGAAGCTGGTTACAGAGGAACCTACAGAGGAGATTTTCTGGGCTCAGGTGGGGCCGAATTCCCCTAAGAAGGAAAGGATGCAAGGCCTGTGCGGAAGCAGTGACGTCTGCTCCGAAGAACTTACAAACAGATAAGTAAAAACCCTTTGTTATTGCTGTGTGCAAAGAGTGTGTAGATTGGTGTAAAGGCCAGGGCAGGTTTTATCTGGGAACCAGTATAGTTGGCCAGCGGTTTTTAGAGAGGCCTGAAGAAAAGTCAGTTAGTTTCCCTAACGGGAATAGGATTTTATTTTATTATTTGGTTTTCTTAAAGGGACGGTGGGCCTGTTGTATGATTTAATCCCTGTAAATAAACCCCTGCATTTGAAAATACAGTGTTTCCGGCCTTAAATTGGGACAAAAGAGACTGCAACGTGGTGTGGGCATCACAATATGTATATATATATATATTGCTTGCAATTGTTGAAGTGTAATAATGTTGATTTTTTTTTCTAAACCTCTTGTTTCGTCCTTGACCCCAATTTTCTTCTGATCTGGCCCTTTAGAAAAACTAGTTAAATCACACTTTAATAGACAAAAACTAAAATATAAATTATAGTAACCTCACACCGATGGAGATGACATCATAAAAGGGCAACTCTACAACAGGAAAAACTCTCATACTTAACAATGTTAGAGCACATAGTGTAATCAACAAAGCATGGAGTCTATAGTAATTGTAATTGGGTCCATAGGAATCCTAATAAAAAAGCAATTCTCAATAATGTTAATAAAAATGTATACCATTGTACAATTTAACTGTTGTTGATCAGCATACAGAAGTAATAAGTTTTACTGACTCTGTGGCAGTGGACCAACAGGGTGAAATCTGTGGCTTGTGTGTTGTTGGTCCGTGTCCCCGAAAGCAGTACATTTTGCGGTTGGGAAGTTTTAAAGCAGTGTTAATCATCCCAGGCCAGACGGTCCGTAATAGCTGCACAGAGGTGTCACAGAAAGAAAACCTCTCTTTGTTCCAAAGCATACAATACATTTACTGTAACAAAATACACATTACAAATAAAAACATACATAAGCCATTTGGTTAATTGATTTGATTAATTGATTATTACAGTGTTTACCTATGCCCTCAACAGGGGCAGATATATCCACATTGGCAATAAATAGACACCTAATTGTATATAAATGTGTTACTTACCCTTGCCGGGATGAATGCTTTCATCCTCCTCATCTGTTGTGGCACAAATCACATCCATTTGACCCCCAAAATAATGCATCCTCAGGTTAACCCACAAAACAATATAACCTCAGCTTGACCCATGAAGCAATGCACCCTAAACTTCAACCCCAACGCAATACATCCTCAGCTTGATCCACAAAGCAATGCAGCCTCAACTTGACCCCTGCACAATGCAGCCTCAGCTTTACCCACAAAGCAATGCATCCTCAACTTGCATTAAAATATATAAACTGCTTCTCTCTGAGACTCCTCTGCACAGCTCTTACAGACTTGTGGCTGGTTTGGTAGGAATAACCGGGCTGCTTACTGGTTTCTTGGCCGTGATCTTTCCCAAGCTTAGTCGCGCTCTGGACCTCGCACACTTTCGCGGCCATGGAGGCAGTAAGGATTGATACATCTGTATCTGTTTTCTCTTTGTTAACATTAGATCATTTTAAATAAATGTGATGTCATTTTTCAGCAAGTATCAATGTGAGTGTACAGTAGATACAATGTATGCTTCAGTTTATGGGATAGAGTTCAGGCATACTGTACAATCTCTTAAAATTTATTTAGAGGAGTGTAAATTGTGTTTCTTTATTGAAACCACTATGTACACTATTCGGATTATCATAGACACTATTCTGTACTTTGTTGATTACTTACTGATACATAATTAGATATTAGAATCTTTGCTCATTGTACAATTTCCACATTGTTAACCTTTACATTGGTCAGAGAAAAAGTACCTCTTCCTGGCAGAAAAAATGTCAGTATGAGCTCACGTTGTTCAATTTAGTCTGTAGGTATGAGTTTTCTGTGATTTGTAATATACACCCTGTATCTTGGTCATTTAGATCCTATGCAGTTTGAGAGAAGCAGTAACTTATTTCATTGGAGAGCTGGAAGACCCTCTTAATGTATCGCTAAGATATTCATGGTCACATTGTGACTGACAGAACTATATCAGTAAGATACAGTTACAAAAAGAAAGAATAGTTACAGTACATTACAGATGGAGTTAATTCTCAGTCAACTTCTCATCCAAACAGACATCTTATTACATTTTGTGTATTCTTTAAATTAAGGACAACTGAAAAAGTGAATGCTTAGCTGTACAGTATATTATGACGTCACCCCAAAACAGTGGCTACATTTTTTTCTAATTTTTGCGGGAATTTACATTTAGTTACAATTAGTGATTGGTGAATGTGTCAAAATCCCAGTTTCTGAATGGGACTCCTGCTGTGTTAATCCTTCCAGGCCGCACAAGTCTGGCAGAGCTGCGCGGTGTGTGTAGTCAATATCAGTCCCTCTATCTGTGCTTCTCTAACAGGCGATCACACTACTTTTATTTTATTTTAATAACCTTGTCATTGAAGCAGGGGGTCTCTGGAGCTGAACCGCATTATTAAAGCCCTGGGGACCCCCTTCTTCCAGAGAAACAGGCCCCTAAATAGGGTGCTGGTATCTCCTGCACATTTAAATGTCTCAGTCAAGTGATGTGGGAGAATTAAACTTGAAAGAGATACTGGCATCACATACGGGGCCTGTAACACAGGAAGCAGGGGTCCCCGGAGCTGAAATAATGTGGTTAAGCTCTGGAGATCCCCCTGCTTCAATACTGTGTTATTAAAATAAAATAAAAGAAGCTTCATTACCTTAGCAGCTAGCCGCTAAGGTAATGAAAGTGTTAAACCATAGTACCTGGTTTGTTGGGGGTGGAGAGGGTGGGTGAAGAGGGTAGTTGCCCTCACCTTAACAAAGGCCATGATTTACAGCCGAAACGTTGGTTCGTTAGCATATTAAAATTAAATATTATTCAAGTCTGTGTGCTTGTATCACTCCTTTTCTCTCTTGAAGGGGGTAGTTGCCCCAGGGTAGGTGACTAGGCCTACAAGAAGGGTTGCAGGAAGGGTTAACCCCTTCATTACCTTAGTGATTAATACCTTCATTGCTTTAGGGTTAAGCCCTCCCGCTACCCACCCGAGAGGCCTAACCACCCACCCCGGGGCAACTACCCCCTTCACCCACCCCATCTACCCCCAAAAGACCCACACACACACAAAGGGATTGGCAAATAGCCCAGCAGCCAAATATGGCTACTAGCTCTTTTGCCCTTTTAAATACAGTATATAGTAAACTACATAACACATTAAATTAATAAATGTTTTACTTATCCATGCCAGGATGAAGGCCTTCCTCCTCCTCTTCTTCATCAACATGTAAGGGCCGATGTTCAAGCTTTAAAAATCAGTACAAGTGAAAATATAAGTGCAATATAGCGCTCGCGTGACAATCTAAATAAATGTATAAATAAACATATGACAATGAATAAACCTGTGATTTAGAGTCCAAAAAAGAGTCCTGGAGCAGCCCAAAAAGTTACTCTGGTTATCTCACAACCAGGAATAGATGTAGAAGTGATAAACCTCTTGTGACGCTGAGGTAAGGAGTGGCCTATGGGAATTGATTAGACCGTGGATATAGTCCTGTTCCTTTAAGTGAATACCTCAAGAGAGGGGAGACAAAACATGGAAAACACTGCAATAGTGCATTACCCAAGGACTATATATGGTAAATGAACAAAGCAATTTATTATTACAACAATGAAAAAAATAAAATTGCGTACATGTGAATATCAAATATAAAACATCTCAGTGCAGCAGCACCTAAATGAATAAAACTTGCTATGCCGTGGGAAAAATTGGAATCCTACTCACCAGAGGTGGCTAGGACATGCGCATAATGATTTTTGGTCTCTTTAGCTGGTTGACACCGCTCGCCGTGTGGTGAAGTATGTCAGTACCTCGAGGAGATCCGCCTTCTGTGCTCGGAGTCATCAGGGAAGAAACTCACAATTAGGAGTTTCGAAACGCGTTGGACGTTTTTTGGCACAGCAGGGACACCGTAGCAGTAAGATACCAGAGGTGACGTCAGCAGAGGAGCCGATCGATGAAACTCTGGCAGCAGCTGATTCCGAGCACAGAAGGCGGATCTCCTTGAGGTACTGACGTACTTCACCACACGCGAGCGCTGTCAAGCAGCTAAAGAGACCAAAAATCATTATGCGCATGTCCTAGCCACCTCAGTTGAGTAGGATTCCAATTTTTTCCACAGCGGAGCAAGTTTTATTCATTTAGGTGCTGCTGCACTGAGATGTTTTATATTTGATATTCACATGTACGCAATTTTATTTTTTTCATTGTTGTAATAATAATAAGCTATATTCATTTACCATATATAGTCCTTGGGTTATGCACTATTGCAGTGTTTTCCATGTTTTGTCTCCCCTCTCTTGAGGTATTCACTTAAAGGAACAAGACTATATCCACGGTCCAATCAATTCCCACAGGCCACTCCTTACCTCAGCGCCACAAGAGGTTTATCACTTTTAAAACCCAGTAGCCCATTAATTTCCTTAGCAATTTCTATTATTATTATTATTAATAATAATAATAATAACAACAACAACTTTATTTATATAGCACTTTTCTGCCAATGGGACTTAAAGCACTTCACAGTTACAGAAAGGGAAAAAGAAGAAAACATTTAAGGTTATAAAATGGTAGCTTTTTGGTGAGGACAGTTTCTCTCCCCTCTGACGCTGGACACTCCTGATGAAGCCGTAACAATGGCGAAACATGTAGAGTGTTTCAGCCCATACCGAAGAGGAAGAACAACTGAGGTCCACCCCTGCCATCAGATCCGGAAGTTAGCTGAACAACCGGAAGTGACGCAACGGGAGTGCCTGGCATGGACGCGAGAGTATTGCGGTGGAGCAGAGGATAGTGAGGAACTCAAAAGGATCGCGACCAGATGAGCACCCACTACCTATGATATCATACTGCCTACCTCGATCATATGAAGTGTAAGCCTGCATTTTTTGAATCCCCTTTTAATACTAAATACCATCTGCACTATATGGTCTCTTTTCTTCTTTTTTTCTCCTTGGAGTTTGGGGACTGGTGGCTGCTGTAAACACAAGGAACATCCACCCCTTAAGTTGGATGACTGCCTGAATTTGACTGCTCTATTGTGAGTAGTCATTTTTGAGTTTTGTTTGCACAAATTTATTCACAACAGTATTACACTATGTAGTGTTTCTTTATTTCATAACTATGAGACGATCTCCCCTGATTTGTTGGAAAATAATGGAAAAGCTACCAGATCGAAATCTTCATTTAGACCCCCGGGATTGAGGGTTTGTAGTTTAAAGATCCAGAACTGTATGTCTCCTGCCTGCAGAGTCTAGAGTATCTATCTCCTCCCAGAAAGCCACTTTGCATGTGTTAAATTCCTGTAATGGTGATATCATTATTGTTATGTTTAATTGGGAAATTCCTGGAGACCCCATGTCCAATAAATAATTTTATAATATTCCTGAGATTCCAGTAATCTATCTTTCAAAGGTGTTTTTGTTCGAC
The DNA here is from genome assembly GCA_036426205.1 of Ascaphus truei. Taxonomy (NCBI): domain Eukaryota; kingdom Metazoa; phylum Chordata; class Amphibia; order Anura; family Ascaphidae; genus Ascaphus; species Ascaphus truei. The sequence continues at coordinate 86,918,514 of CM071568.1, read as the reverse complement.
CCAAATGGGTTAACCCCTTCATTACCTTAGCGGTTAGCCACTAAGGTAACGAAGGGCAGCAATTAATGTTTTTAAATATAGTTAATGTATTTTTTTTAATTACAGGTTACCATTTATTGCCAATGTTGCAATCTAGGCTTCCCATTGAGAGGACATAGTTATCCACAGTGAAAATCAATGGTTTTATGTTTAAAATGTATTTTGAATGTTCCTGCTGTTATTTTTTTAATGTGTACTGTACTGTATATGTTTTGGTTAATGCCCCAAACCACAATTTACCACATTTGACTAATTTAGATCTTGGGCACTTGTCCAGCGGCAGGGGCATCTTTTTGGGGGGTAGTTGCCCTGGAGAGGGTGATTAGGCCTCCCAGCATGAAGGGGGGGGGGGGTTAACCCTTAATTACCGTAGTGGTTAGTAAAGCATTGCATGCCATTGCTTTACCAGGCATTAAGGTGGGCAAAGGGGGTAGGAAGTGTAGTTTTATATTTATATTAACCACTTTCTAGCCCTTCTTGGTCAGCTAGTCTTAGATATTCATGACTAGTCTATCCGTCTGCTACTATGGGATTAATATGAACTAAAATGTGTTAAAAGTAATATTTTATCATCTATTTCAGGTTGGTTTTGTTTATCTGGCCTATGTATATAATGGCAATTACTGCTGCGACCAGCTTTATTCTAACATTTGCCCGGAATTTTTTTCGGCAGTTTGCGAACTTGGCCGCGCGTCAGCCGCGAGCCAGCCGCCTTCCCCTTCCCCGCGTGCGCATCTTCTTCCCCGCGTGCGAATCGCATCTGCTCACCTCGCGATCCCCAGCTGCTCCCCCTTGCTCCCCCTGGCTGTTCTGCATCTTCCCCTTACCCCCATCAACAGTCGGGGCCTTCGGGGATGCCGGGGAACTCTGGCACGGTGTGACCGGCACCACCCGGCGCCACTGTGATGTGCGGCACACGCCAGGAAACAGCCGCGAGACAGCCGCACTTTGCAGTGGCGGCCACTTTAGAATAAAAGCGGTTGCCAGTGTATATTGGCCATTTAATGCATAGGAAAGAAAGGGCCAATGCCAGCCTGGACTAGGTGATAAATTATTTGCGGCATTTCTGCCATTCATCGCATTCTGATAAATATTTAAACTTTATGTATGGAAGTTTTTACATTTAAAAATGCAGTTCTATTCCTCTTTTTTCTTGGATCCGATGGTTTTAACTGATCCACTAAAAAGTGCATTATTATTGGCGGTGCAACATTGATGTACTGCACGATAAAAAAGGTACTTTTTTGCCGCTAATATTGCATTTTTAGGTAATGGCAACCTTGATGTATCTGGCCCAAAGAGAGATGTCTCAGAGACATCTCAGAGGTACTCATAACTAACAGATGTTCTTTGTGATCTGTCTCATATAATTTTATTGTACAAAGGAAAACAGAAAAATAGACACATTATGATTTGAAAACAACACGCACATTTTGTTATTCTTATGTAATCTGAGTCCAGGTCTTTGCAATGTAATATACTACAGTACATTGAGTTAAATCCAAGCTAGTAACAAAAACATTGTGTTACTGGATGATTTTTTTGGCCTAATTTAAATTAACTAAATAAAATAAAATAATACAGTGGATTGGAGTGTTCTTGTATTAATTGTTCAATGCTTATACATGTAGAGTATACAGTACAATGCTGCACTTACTCTGAAGTAGCGTTAGTGGCTATTTACAGTGTACCAATCCCCCATTGTATTCTACAATGCATTAGTGAAGAATGCTTTAACTGTGAAATACTTTACTTGTCTATCCTCTGAAGGTTATCTTTTTTTTTTTTTATAACTTGTATTTTATTAGTGAATAAATGCTTGGTATACATAAAAAACAAATCAAATGCACATTGATCAGGGTGGCATAGAATGTACAATAACATAAGCATGACAAGCCCACACGGTTTTTCGAGCCCTACTTAACCGTGTGAGAGGGGATCATCATTTATATTGTGAGGGAATGGGGAAAAATGATAACTGTTATAAATGGGGATAAAAAAAAACGTTATCTTAACCATTATATTGCCATTCAGTTGCAGGTATCCATAGTGTGAACATAGCCATCTATATTGACCCAATGCTTAAGCTACTGTAGTTTTCAGTAAAATGTTGTCAGAACTGACAAGAGATCTATATATCTTGTATACCACCATACAGTATAAATACTCTATTTATTTGTTTGCAAGATGTTTTCTTTTTTAATGGTTTCCCTGAATAATGATAATGCATGCAAAATGAATAATTCAAATACTGATTGGATACAACATATATTTTTGTAGGTTATCAAACTTATCTTTTAAAAATCTCTACTAGGTAATTTTAGAGGAGGAAATCTAATCTTTGTTCAGTTACATATTTTGTGTGACAATAGCTGCAATCCATGTCAGAAGGAAACATTTGGATTATTGGACCTTAAATGGCATTTTGGCCTCTTGGGCATGGGACATTTTTTTATAATATATAAATTAATTACACTTAAATCCTAGTGTCCATAAAGAGACTTTATTATTTAAAGAGAATGTTTTTATCAGAGCTGTTTTTCTAGTGACTTTGTTGAAGCAAATAATTGCAATTTGTACAAGGCCCATTTGTACTGAAAAAATGGCAGTTTGATTTATTTTTTGATGTACTATAATGATTTTGCAAATTACTCAGAAATATTTTCTTTTTATTGCAAAGCTGTGTTTGTGGATGTTTAAAATATAAAATATCCTTATTAGAACAGGCATAATGATTTCCATTTTTCATTTCATTGTTATACAAGCCCCTTCAGTGTTGTGGGTGTTTGCAACTAACAGAATTTAGTGTAAATCACATTCCATCCAAAAAATGATAATATTTGTGGGGGAAAAAATTGTAATTTTATAGAAAAAAACTGTACATTGTAATACTACTTGTATTACTTGTTCCTTGGTTACATATCAATAAAATCTAGTACTATTGGAGATGCTAAAGAAATACAGGACACATGGTGTAAATACCTGAATAATTTATATTGGTACATCATCTTTATTTGTAGCTTTATGATATTATGGTTTGCAACTATGAATTAATTATAGTATCTTATGTTGGGGTTTTTTTAAACTTCATTTTTCAAAGCCATAGAAGTTCTGTTCACTGCGACATTTATACCAGTTTAAAAAAAAGGAAAGTGCAATTCTTAATGTGACATGATGTAGAAAATAAAAATTTTCAGTATTAACACTTGGGGATCTATTCTAGTAGGTTTGATGAGTTTGTTGCTACAGATACAGCCACCAGTATTAGAACTCTTGCCTGGGAAATTCTGGGGCAGTCTCACAGTAAATGCCTCAACATTGCTTCCACATTTCTGTGAGATTCTTAATGGCCCATCAGCTAAACACAGCAGGGGTCCCTGCAGTCCCATTCAGTTTGAATGGGACTGCAAGGACCCCCGCTGTGTTAATCTGATGGGCCATTAAGAATCTCACAGAAATGTTGAGGCAATGTTGAGCATGTTGATGCATTTACTGTGAGACTGCCCCAGAATCTCCCAGAATTTCCCAGGTAAGTGTTCTAATACTGGTGGCTGCATCTGTACATCGCAAGTTCTTGCCGAACGGTTTGTAATTTGAATTATCACGGTATTCAGAAAGAATCTGAACCTCTCTCAAACCATGCGGTGGGAAAATGCCAAAACGGTACGGCAAAGCAGCAAAGTAATCTATGATTTTTTCAAAATTCTCCCGCCTGCAATTTTCTCACAACCTGAGCAGCACAGGGAGACTTGCCTCTCCCTGCACAGCTCTCACAAGCAATCGCAGTATTTTTATATAAATGTTAATACTAGTGTGCAGGAGCAGGGGGTCTCCGGAGCAGAACCGTGTTGATTTCCGGTTCAGGGACCCCCTGCTTCCCGAGATAGAGGCCCCAATATGGGGTGCCGGTATCTCCTATGCATTTAAATGTCCAGGTCAAGTGAAGCGGGACATTTAAGCATTGCATGGGGATACCGGCACCCCATAACAGGGCCTGTATCTCGGGAAACCCACTAGTATACAAATTAAAATAAACTTTTAAGCTATTCAGAGTAGGGACTCTTTTTCCTAAATGTTACTTTTATGTCTGAAGCACTTCTCTTTATGTCTTATTTATATTATTTGTTATTTATATGATTGTCACGTGTATTACTGCTGTGAAGCGCTGTGTACATTAATGGTGCTATTTAAATAAAGACATACAATAAAAACAGCTTCATTAACGTAGCGTCTAGCCGCTACGGCAATGAAGGGGTTAAACTTGAATAGCCTGTTTATTGGGGGCAGGCGGGGGTGGTGAAGGGGGTAATTGCCCCAGGGTGGGTGGTTAACCTTCCGGGAAGGTTGCGGGGGTGCTTAACCCCTTCACTACCATAGCGGTTGGATTGGGAGTGTACCACGTGGTATATAGATATATATATAATATATATATATATAATATATATATATATATATATATATATATATACTTTAATATGTTTAACATATAGTCCAGTATAAATGGTTCTCCTATTATGTCTCTGACGCCTTATCTGAGGCAATTCTCTCAATACCTACCACTGTTCTGTCTAGGCAGCCTCCTGTAGTTGATTACCTATACAGTATGTATGGCGACCTTGTGCCAACATAGATCTATATATAATATGCAACACATATTTGACATTGGTATTCAGGCTTCACATTGTTATTTTACATCTTGTGAGGTTTCTATTCATATGCATTCAGGTCAGCCAGCAGTGGCAACTTTGGGGCTTAGTTGAACGTAGTGCATTATTGATGCAGATGACCAGATGGTCGTGATTACACTGGGTACTTTGTTCCCAGTACAGTCTGTATATTTAGATTCCTTTTCCCTTAACACTCTGCTGTGTGTAGTTCCTACAGTTAATGTCCGATTTTGTATTTAAGGAGAAGGGCAACGCAAAGCACAATGAATTTGCAATAAATCTAATTTATTATTAGCCAAAAAACACAAAGTTTCGACTGTAAAAGATCTTTATCAAGTGAGGCAAAGTGGTACTTTTACGGTCGAAACGTTGTGTTTTTTGGCTAATAATAAATTAGATTTATTGCAAATCCGTTGTGCCTTTTGTTGCCCTTCTCCTTGCATCATTGGATCTGCTGCAGGCTTCTATCCTTTCGCAGGAGCACCAGTAATTGTTTCATACAGTACTTTGAATACCTTTTGGTGTGCAGCTTTCACCTCATTTCATATCAATTTTGTATTTAGTCATTTAGGAGGTTTCCAAGTCTCTTTCCATGTGTGTGTTATTTTAGTTTTGTTGTTAGATCAAAATTATTTGTTTATTACTTTAGACACATCTTCTTTTGCATTATTTATGTGATATATCTGAGTGCTGTCTTTGGGGACATTTTGTGCTTGGTGTGTTTGATAGTAATTTTCCACATTAGCACCGCCAGTTCTGGTTCTAATTTACAGGGATAATCGGGCTTTAGATATCATTATTTCAGCAGAGTTGATTGGGGTATTTACTTTGTGTGTTGTTCATACAGTAGATCTATATAAGTTGAAGTACCCTATTAAAGGTTCCCTATACCCTATACCAGGTTTCCCGGTGGATGACGCGATGATCATTGCTCCCCTGAGGAAGCTCACACTGCTGAGTGAAACACGTAGGGTGGTCCCTAAATCTGCAAGTGCTGCCATCCCCGGCATCCCCTGTACCTTGGAAGCCGGTATACGACCTCTTCGCTCATTGCCCAGCTGACGTGTGCGTCATCCACCGGGGAACCCGGAAGCACAACTCATAGCTAGAGAGACTGAAGCCGGCTGTGTGTGCTTCACTTTAGACCTAGAGTGTTCAAATTGATGTTTATATCTTTGGAGCTGAATGAGCTCACTGCTCAATTATACTTTTAATATATAAAGCTGTCCTGTACCCTGTCCACCTCTTCCCATATTTTATGATCCGAGGAGTTCCAGTGATGCCAGTTCACCAAGACCCACACGAGATTTCATCTGAAAACGCCTGATTTATTTTACTACTGCGTGAGTGGGCATTCAAAGATTTTCCAAATCACACCATTTCAATTTTACACATTTGCACTATGTATATTTTCTTATTTTTCTATAATTGCGGGGAGTTCTTGCACTTTGAAGTTCTGTGACACCATCACTACAGTATGTCTGCTTTTAAGAAAACACAAATGTGTTTTTATCTTAATGATGAATATTTCTGTACTTTTACTCCTGGGACTGCATGCCCATAGAGGAAATTGAAATACTCCACAAACCTTGAGTATCTTTGCTTGTGACTACAACACTACAGCTATTGATTTTAAAATAGTTATTCTTTGAAAGAATGTCTGTATTTTCATTGTTAGATATACCTGTATAAGGGCAGTACCACAAATACTCCTGGTTTGTGGGAACAGGCAAGAGGAAAACCCACGTCATTGTTAAAAAAAGTTTTCCTCACTGACTATATATATAAGAGAAAAAGAGAAAGCACACGCTCCTAGTGTAAAATCGTATGGACCATTTAATAAAACAGGATGAATCAACAGTCATCAAACTCCCAAACGCCGGATGATAATGGACATCTACGAGATGATCTCAAACTCCGTCACTGCAGCCATGATGATATAGGGTAACCACCATGCTTCGTTATGTCTGCAACAGTCCCAGATGCCAATGGTGTATCCGGAAACAGGAACTTGCACTTGCTCCATGGATACTCGTCCTCCGGCGACCGGCAGCACTTGCATTGGGTCAGTGTTCCTCCCGTACTTCCGGCACAATAATGAAGTGATGTTTCTCAGCGTGAGATAAAACGTTTTTTTTAACGCGTTTTGTTGCAATCTACAACTTTATCAGAGGTGATGCTGTCCTGGGAGATCCCATATATTTAGCGGACGACCCAGCTGATAGTAATTAGTGATAGTATAGTATATCATTAAAAAAACATATATAACATAGTACACAGTCCAAAAATATAAAAATAAAAACTACATTTGACTGCAATGATCATGTTATTAAAAGGTCTAATAGGTGTAGGTTAGTGATTGGTATATCTGTTAGATGTAACATTTTAACACTAGAGTAACATAATAATCCACATACTGTAGAAACTTATTTTAGGCATTTGGAAGTGTGCTAGAATCAATTTAAATAAATCAAAAAGTCTAAAGTAGGAGGGAGGCGGAGCTACACCGAGGTGAATGGAGTCCTGATCCCAGAGCTCCTCACCCGTCGGCATTCTTAAACATAATAAAAGCGGCAATTTCAATCACTCCCCGGCTCACTATACAGCAAAAGTTTTATAAACCTGCAGAGATGGCCTCAGGCAGAACTGCCCGCACCAAAAGCCAGCCAGTTTCTACATATTTCAAGCGGAAAGCAGTGCCCCCAGCAGATAAGCAGAATAAAATGGTGTCTCCCCCCCACCTTGCTACGGATGACCCGGAGGCAGATCCCTTCACGGAAGATGAAGGAGATGAAGAAGTGGTTCGCAGAAAGGACTTAAGAAAGGACTTAAAAGAATTCTGTTCACATATGAAAAAGTTTTTCAAATCTGAACTTTGGGCCCTCAGGAAAGACATTGATGCCCTGGGTGAAAGAACTGACACTCTTGAAACAAAGGCTGATGAATCAATGGCTGCCATCTCCCATACACAAGAACAAATATCCTCTCTGACTGACAAAGTTAAGTTCCTGGAGGATAAAGCAGAAGACGCAGAGAATCGTGACAGGAGATGCAACATTAGATTACGTGGAGTGCCAGAAAGCATCAATAACCCAGAAGATTTCACCCTCAGGTGGCTAGAGCACCTCTTCCCGGACAAACAGGAGGCAGAGTTAAGGCTAGACCGCTGCCACAGAGCTCTCCGTGGGAAACCGCAGAGCGGGGACCCCCCCAGGGATATTGTCACCAGATTTCACCACTTCTGCACAAAGGAAGAAGTGTGCAGAATTGCCCGAGAGGCCAGGTCACTGGAGTTTGAAGGAGATAAGCTTCAGGTATACCAAGACCTAGCCCCAGCTACCCTTATGAAGAGAAAAGCCCTGGCCCCCACCACACGTGTAATGAGAGACAACAACATTAAATATAGGTGGCTGTTTCCCTGTGCCATTCTTAGCATCAAGAACGGAGTAGCCCATACACTAAAGAATCCAGAGGATGGGGAGAGTTTCCTAACCAAATTAGGCATCCCCAGAACCACCCGAAGCACACCGGGTTCCCCATTACCAAACCCCCCGTCCACATCTACCAGCCCCTCCTGGTCCAAAGTGGGAACCAACAAACCTAAGGGGATGACTGCCCCTGAGGCATCAGGATCAGAATAAACCAGCTTCCCTGATTCCTGATACAAATACTGAACTGTTGGCGCAGAATACCCCTCCCCGCCGCTGTCCCGACCTACCTACGCTCTCAAAATCCTGATCGCCGCCTGGAGCTGAGCCGCACACCACTTTCGAGCGGCAGCCATCTTTCCCTGATCCTCCCTGGTCCGGCGCGGGAGCTGCAGTGAGGATGGTGCGAAGCCAGGTATGACGTCGCCGTCGCGCTGCTCCCTCTCGCGGGATCAGAGTTCCCTTGAGTGATCAGACGCCACCACCAAGATGGCTGCCGCTGGATGCCGCTGACGTCACCGAGGACTCGCGAGATTGGAGTTTCCTTAAGGGATCCGACGCCACCACCAAGATGGCTGCCGCTGACGTCATCGAGGTCTCGCGAGATCGGAGTTTCCTTAAAGTGATCCGACGCCACCACCAAGATGGCTACCGCTGGATGCCGCTGACGTCATCGAGGACCCGGATGCAGGAAGAGCCCAAGCTGAAAGGAGGAAGCCGGATGCCAGACGAGCAGAGAGAAGAAGAAATTCAACATAGCGGCATTCTCCCCAGTATCCACCTCACTCACACCTACACTGTACACCACACACTAACAAACTAATAAACTAATACATTACATAGTTATATACATATGAGTGTATATGGGTGTATGTATATATGCGTTCGTATATAAGTATGAGTGCGTGGGTATGTATGCATTTGTACATATGTATGTATATGTATATGTACTGTATGAGTATATACGTTTATATATATGTGCGTATGTATGTATGTATGTGTGCACGTGTATGTTTATGCGTATGTATATATATGTGTATATATGAGTATATGTGTTTGTATATATGTGCGTGTGTATGTATATGTGCACATATGTGTTTATATGTATGTGTGAGTATATATGTACCTGTGTATGTGTGTATGTGTGCATGTATGGATATGTATGTATATATGTATGTACATGAGCGTATATATGCGTTTATATGTCTGTATGTGTATGTATGTGTGAGTATATATGTATATGTGTAGGTGTGCCTATGTATGAATATATATGTGCAGATGTATGTATATATGTGTGAGTTTGTATGTGCGGGGATATGTGTGATGTGTGTGATGTATATATGTGGATACGTATGTACGTATGTATGTGTGCATGTAAGAGTGCATTTATGCACATATATATGTATAGATATATACTTTGATTCTGGCTCATCACCACAATATAGCCGAAACATCCGGCTTTTACCTAGCAGGGAGAGATCCGAGGAGGCACACTCTCTCTTCGACTGCATCGCAGATGGGTTGGGAATCTCTTCAGGAACTATACTCCCCAAGGCTTCCAAAATATATAATCCAATCCTTAACTCATTACTTACACAATAACTACATTTTCTATTGCAGGAAATTTTACTATCTGTACTGATCCCACAATAAGCAGCTATCACTATATTCAGTCCTTAGGTGTCCCCCCTCACGTTCGTTCCCCCATACTTTAGTATGTATACACATGCTTGTTTATCCAGCGGTAGGTTTATGTATACTTAGGCGGAGCCAGATGACTGACAATATACTTTAATACATACTCCAGTTACCTATGCTACTCTCCCAATCGGGATTAATCATAGCTGTAGGAGGTCTGGGCTCAAAGACTCTGGCGGGATCTGGGCGGTTTTCGCAATACGCTTTACACTCACCTACAGAAAGAGCCAAAATTCTGTACTTACAGTTCACAGTTTAGGGTATATAATCTGTTTAATACCTGTTTAATATGTTCAAGCTATTTGCCGCAAGTTTGATTTGTTTTTCCAATAGAGGAGTGCCGGCGGGCCCAGCCTCGTCGTGGCATATGCCTTCTCTAACCTGGTCCCCTAGTTTACGGGACCAACCTCAAGACCTAGGGAGATCTGACTCCATTTTTGGAGGCAGGCTCATCCAGGTGATGAGACCTGAAGTCCCTCCCTCTAGGCGCAGGAGCCGTCCTCGGGGGCCCCCGAGGCGAGCTCTTGTCTTCCCTTTTTTCCCCTACCTTTTTTTACTTTGCATATGTTGCACATTACTTAATTTATTTTGCTCTTTCCCCCATGTAGCTTTCCCAGTATGTTCAACCTCTCCCCCCCCCCTCCCCCCCCCAACCACACTCCTAAGACTCAAGGATCCAAGGGTCACGCTCCAGACGCGGGCAGAAAAAGACAAAGCTAAGACCACTTCGGGCATTGATAACAGTAAGTACCCATCATACGACACATCGTACCTCCTCCCTATTGCACAATGGCATTAAACTTAATCTCACACAACGTTAAAGGCTTTAATAGCCCAATTAAAAGAAGACTAGCCTTCTCTGATTATAGACGAAAACAGGCTGAAATATTGCTCCTCCAGGAGACACACTTTAGTAAAAACAATACACCTAAATTCTTAGACAAGGGCTTCTCCCAGTTCTATACAGCTTCGGCGCCCACCAAAAAAGGCGGTGTAGCTATACTCTTTAGCAATTAAACTCCATTCGTAGCCAAAACAGTGAAAAAAGACGCGGAAGGACGTTTTCTAATCCTTGTAGGTACTATACACGAACAACATATCACCTTAGCATCCTTATATGCCCCATGTGTACAAGATGCTGCATTCTTCAATAAATTTTTCCGAATTCTGCGCTCAATATCCCAAGGCAGCATAATCCTCGCAGGTGATTTCAATATAGTAATACAAGCTTCCCTAGATAGATCAGGGGGAAAGGACTCAGACAACAAAAAAGCTCACTCCTCCCTACTTAAAAACCTAAAAGACAACCAATTAGTGGACATTTGGAGAGAGACACACCCGACGAGTAAGGATTATACTTTTTACTCCCATCCACACACAACATATAGCAGAATCGACTACTTCTTCATTTCGGGTCAACTGGTCCCTATGGTCGCTCGTTCTGAGATCCATGATATTTCATGGTCCGACCATGCACCTATAGAGCTACGGTGCACTAAAATTCAGGCCTTTAGACCAGGGGCGAACTGGAAACTAAATGAATCAATCCTAAAGATACCCGCACTCTGTGATGCTATAGGTCAAGATATTGATCAATTCTTTAAACTTAACACAGGCTCTGTGGAATCCCATATTACTCTTTGGGAAGCTCACAAAGCTACACTGAGGGGTCTACTAATCAGCATCACCGCTAAAAGAAAACGGGAGAGAGACGCTAAAATTATTATTCTCCAAGACAAACTCCACTCTCTACTAGTATCTCACAAGTCTCACCCAAACAAACAAACACTTCAGACATTAAAAGATACCAAAATTGAACTAAACATGTTATTAACTTCCAGGGCTGACAACTCACTAAGCTGGTCAAAGAGGAAGTTTTATGAAAAAGCTAACAGGCCGGATACGATGCTAGCCCGTGCGCTAAAAGATAGACAATCTAAGTTTAATATCCAAGCTTTACGCTTAAAATCTGACATCCACACATCCAACCCCCAAAAGATAGTAGAAGAATTTGGCTCTTTCTATGGCTCCTTATATGATGGGAAGAAAGTGGCACATAACAGCAAAACGAGCAAGGCTCTAAGAGATTTCTTAGCCAGCTCAAAACTAGAGAGATTAACAGAGAGTGAAAGCAACAAGCTGTGTACTGACTTCACATTGGAAGAAGTGTCACAGGCTATCAAAGAACTCAAATCTTCAAAGGCACCAGGTCCGGATTGCTTTTCAGGGCTCTACTATAAGAAATTCTCAGAATTACTTGCCCCAAGGCTGCTCCACATGTTCAACGCTATCTTAGCGGGGGCCCCAATCCCCGGAGATATGCTGCGGGCGTCTATATCTCTCATACATAAGCCTGGGAAAGATCCGTTGCATTGTACAAGTTATAGACCTATATCATTAATCAATACGGATATCAAATTATTCGCTAAACTCCTGGCCAACAGATTGAGTACAATCCTAGCCAGACTAATACACCCAGATCAAGTCGGCTTCATAAAAGGAAGGCAGGCAGCGGATAATACCCGACGATTTATTGATCTGCTAGAATTGGCAAATAAAAATAACACCCAAAGTATGCTATTAAGTCTGGATGCAGAAAAAGCCTTTGATAGGATTGACTGGCCATATCTTAAGGAAACGCTCGCAGCATTTGGATTCGGGGATCAGGTGAGCAGAGCAATTATGTCTCTATACTCAGGCCCAACAGCCAAGGTTATACATCAGGGTTTCCCCTCTCTCCCATTCCAGATTCAGAGCGGCACGAGACAGGGGTGCCCTTTATCCCCTCTCCTGTTTGCCCTATGTATTGAACCTCTGGCGGCGCACATCCGAGACAACCCAGATATCTCAGGGTTAAACGTATATTCACAAACTCATAAGGCGGCCCTGTACGCAGATGATATCTTATTAATAATTTCAAAGCCCCTCACTTCCCTCCCAAACCTATTTGACCTACTTGACAGATTCTCCAAAGTCTCTGGATTCAAAATCAACCAATCCAAATCAGAAGCTCTAAAAATTAATCTCCCTAGTCACACCGAGAAATTGTTAAAGCTCAACTTCCAGTTTAATTGGCAAAAGAAATCCATAAAATACCTAGGTATTCAAATTACAAAAAACGCAAAAAATATCTATTCCGCAAATTATCCCAACCTAATTCGTTCCTTAAAAAAAGACCTCTCCAGATGGGCCTCCAAGCAAATTTCATGGATAGGTAGGATACATAGCATCAAAATGAACCTACTACCCCGTATCCTATACCTCTTCCAAACCCTACCAGTGCCACTCAGACTGAGGGATATACTCTCACTTCAGTCTGAAATATCTAAATTCATCTGGAAGGGGAAAAAACCGAGAGTCAATAAAATAAATATGAAAAGATCTGTGTTAGCGGGAGGCTTGGCGGTACCATGCCTGTTATCGTATTATAAAGCGGCTCAATTAAGTCATATTATACAATGGCACTCCGACCCTAAATTGAAAAGATGGGTGGAGTTGGAAGGTGCTGCTAGTTCCCCATTGGACCTTAGCAGTTTAATTTGGCTACCTAAAAACTCAAGAAAACACATAGATCTGCCGCTCACCTCAATGACTAACTCGTTGTCGATATGGGAAGCTTCCAAAATTAAGAACTCTCTTACATCAGTTAACTCCCTAATGTCCCCCATATGGAATAGCCCGAGGTTCGCACCTGGTCTAATAGGCAGTAATTGTTCAGTATGGAGATCAAAAGGATACAATAGGATCAAGGACCTAGAGGGTTTTGATCTTAAAATTAAAACATTCGAACACATCAGATCAGAACAAAATATCCCCCACTCAGAATTCTTTAAATATCTCCAGATAAGAGCATTCTACAACAAATTGGCCCCATACCCCCCCCTGACTAAATTCGAAAAGCTCTGTCGGGCAGAAACCGACACTAAGGGACTTATATCAACGATATATAAAGAAGCATCACACCAACACACCCCTGCTTTTAGAAACCAATGGGAGACGGACCTAGGAGAGATTCTAGAGGAGGACGATTGGAACACCATATTTTTAGCCACAGCCAAAAGCTCTATTTGCACCACACTAAAGGAGAACGCATATAAAGTACTCATGAGGTGGTACCTCACCCCACTCAAATTATCTAAGTTCGTGCCAGGTTCCTCCCCCCTATGCCCCAAGCAGTGCGGAGGAACGGCCGACTTGTTACATATGCTGTGGTCTTGCCCACGAATAGCCCAAATATGGGACAAGATTAGAAATTGGATACAGAGGATTTTTGACCTCACTATTCCCCCAGATCCTTGGCTGTTCCTCCTGAACAGACCTCTAAAAGATCTAACAAAATCCCAAAATAAATTAATTTCTCATTTTGCAATTGCAACGAGGTGTGAGATCGCAGCACTATGGAAACGCCCCGACATACCAAACATCCCAAAGATTCGGAATCGATTATGGTTTATCTGCCAGATGGAAAAGTTAACGAGTCTGGTTAACGACACTGGTGACAATTATCTAAACGTCTGGCTGCCATGGTTAGCACAGACAGACATCCCCGGGGTTGAGCGTAACACAATTTGGCATTGATAATGGTAGATGCGTTCTCCTGTAGGAGTGAGCGATCTCAAAGATCCCGTTCTATCTTATATACTTCAACGCTCAGGCGCCAGCTTACTCATTCTACGACTGACAACTGGAGTATCTCTCGTGACCCGGTGATACCAACATCTAGTATTCAGTTACCTCCCTTCCCTATCCCCCCTGCCATTTCCTAACCCTCCTCCCCCTTCCCCCCCTCCCCCCCCCTTTTTTTTTTTTTCTTCCTCTTTTCCCCCCTCAACCCCGGTTCAACCCCATTTTCCACGGCTCAGTAGGGCGCGAAAAGTCATGGAACACCCACTTTATATACAGCACAATGTTTCAAAGATTGTATTTATTTTACTACGATGCACAAAGTAACTATGTAATGTATGTTTTATTGTATTTCTTACGCAAAAAAATATTTCAATAAAATACAAGTTATAAAAAAAAAAAAAAAAAAGTCTAAAGTAGGTACAGCACTATGGAATAAATAACTAAACATCAAAGATATGGACAGCACAGAATAAATCAAGATCAAATCCTACTTTATAGTTGTTACCCTTTTGATGTGAAAAGTGAGCCAGTTAGAGAGCTCTGAATTACCCTTGTCCTGTATGCAGGTCACGTGCTCACAGGTGTGCCATATGTGATCAACCTATAATTGGACCTGCTACCAGCCTAAAGACTCCTCAGGAGTGTACTTACACCTTTTGGCTGCAAATTGCCTGAGCACAATTGCTACTGCTCACCTCTGGCCCAGGTTTTCCAGTCTACTTGCCACCATCTAAGCTCATCGCTACTTTAGCCCCATTACTGCTTCCATCAGTTTGAACAACGTGCAAATCCCTTGACATCCTTGGTTTTAGCCCTTTGATATAAAGAATGTTCTTGAGCATGTGCTGCATGTACAGGTGCAATTTCTTCCAAATAAGGGGAGTGCAGATGTTCACGTGAAGAATATGTAAAAACTAATACAAATACACCATAGTGAAGCCAATATGGGTGAGTTAAAAAATTTATAAACAGGTTAAGTGTTTCACTCAAAAATTCCCTCTCGATAAATGGCATGTCAGAGACGCATTCTCTCTCTGACTGTAGCAAGGTATAATGATGTGGTTGTGGGAAACCAGTGATGAAGTCTATTCCTCCAAAGTTCCTCAAAAAAAGGAGACTCACAATAGTGCAGTATGTCTATACTTGTAATTTGGAATTAATGACAGGTAAAAAGTGTGCACTCACATGATTCACAAAAGCAATGTGCATGTAAATGTTTGAAGATTCCCTGGTCTCTCAGTCAGTCCCAGTTCTTTCTGTGCTTCTTCCTGGTTGCCGCGTCACTTCTGGTGATTTCAGCTGTGTGGGTGGAAGAAGATGGACAGGGTATCTCTGGTTTCCAGTTCTCCAGGTCTCCAAATCAGAGGGCGCAAATGATTTAACACTTTTCGCTACTGCTTCTTCTGGAATCCTGCAGGTGCACTGACTGCCATCCTCAGGGCTGGTCCCTAGTGAATAGAGCAGCAATCTGCTGCAAACTGCAGCCATGCTCTTTCATGCCCCACCCCAACTTCTCTGAAGATAATAAATTCCCTTTTGACCTCCGCCTGTCATTGTGGTCCACCTGAGCCACCAGATTCTTCTCCCACCACAACTTACTTCTGATACTCTCCATACAGGTGCACCGACGAGTATTCTAAAACTTGCCTTAAATTTGCCTTGGAAAATCTGGGGGTATCACCAACAAGATCCAGGTACATGCTGGGTACATGCTGCAACATTTCAGTGACATTTCTGCCGAGACTTATGGCCCATCGGATTAACACAGCAGGGGTCCCTGGCAGTCCCATTCAGTTGCATGGATTGCCAGGAACCCCGCTGTTAATCCGATAGGCCATTTGTCTGTCTGCAGAAATGTCACTGAAATGTTGCAGCATGTACCCAGCATGTACCCAGCATGTACCCAGCATGTACCTGGGTCTTGTTGGTGATTGCCCCAGATTTGTTTTAGAATACTCATCGGCACTACAGTATGCTGATACTCTCCATATACCTGATCTAGCAAAACACTAAGACCCCACGCAAAACCTCCTGCTGTACTGCTCATGGAAAAATTGGACCCAAATTGAAGAGGAGAATAAACATCAGAGGATGACCTAACACCAGCAGAGCTAACATTGGAATGCCTGAGGAAGCCTAGGAGGATGGGAACTTAAACTAGGAGAATAAAAATAGGCTCATATCCAAGCTGCAGGCTTCCTAAAACCCACCATGGAACCCCTGGATACCACTATATCCTTATTTGTACAGTTTCATGCATGTACAATGCTCTTCACAGTAGTAATTGACAGAATAAAGTAATATAATGGTACAGATGAAGCCACAAGTATTACTGTAGATCTCTTGCCTTGGAAATTCTGGGGCAGTCTAACAGTAAATGCCTCAACATTACCTCAACATTTCTGTGAGATTCTTACTTGGTAGTGACTGTGGGGGTCCGCTTGACACTTTTGACCTTACCATGGGCATGATAGATGACAGTGCTTGCTGCTAAAATGAGGCCCGAAGTATTTAACCAGCATTGTATCTGTGAAATTCGGTGTCCTCTCTTGTACATATCCTGTGTTCTCATTCTTAGATCCTTTGAAATCGTTTTCTTTGGCATTGCTGCATTTAGAAAAAAATACAAGCACAAGAATGTATATTCGATGTGTAGTCGATGTGTATTCAATGTGCATTGAATCGACAAAATGGAAGGTGTATTTATACTTTAATGAGTCTTAACCTCACTCGACAGGTTTAGTACACATTACGCCCACTTTTAACACCTGCACCTCGTGTCCATGCGAAAAAAATTCAAATAGGAACACAGTGTATAAAAGGTGACACAAATTGCATAACCTACCACATGCTGATCTCTATCTGAACTTGCCCTTGTCCAGATACTGCATTGTGCATTATTCCATCTGCTTCCATGGATCAACCCTGATTCTACGGACGCAGGAACCTGCTTGATTCTGCCATGCCGACCACGACAAAGCGAAAGGCGGAAGCTGTTTCTAAGCCAAAGCCAAATCGAAAGGCAAAGGAGAATAAAGAAAACATTCTGAAGACACCAAAGGCTAAGAACCTCGGGCCTTATTATTAAGAAGAAAATTGCTGGCATGCACACAAAGCAAAACATTTGTCAGCCACCCGTCCACGACGCTGTTCTCCTTCGAACCCCCAGGTCACCTGCTCCTGCACCCATCCACGATGTTGCTCTCCTGGGAATCCCCAGGTCACCTGTTCCAGCACTCCTCGCACCAGATTCAGCTAATTCGCCCGCATGGTTTAATTTGTGTCGATATCCCTGACAACTCTACGGTGCAAAAGACTGATCTTCTTTTGGAGACCATGCTGAATATGGATATGCTTATGGAGAAGATGGAGAGGAAAACGCGGGGATCTATTATTTGCTTGGAATCCCTGCCCCTGTACCTGTATGTCCGACGCAGGAGCAGGATTTGGCCTTCCCACACTCACCCCCTCTGCCTGCAGAATACATGTACCTGTGTGCCCTTAGGAAGAGGATGAGATGACAACCCCAGTAAGGCCACGACAAGAGGTGACAACCCCAACAAGGCCACGACAAGAGATGCCAACCCCGATAAGGCCAAAACAAGAGATGACAACCCCGATAAGGCCTGGAGGCTTTATTTTTGTTAAATAAATCATGACACAGTGTAATATGTCATGTGTTGTTGTTCATCTGAGGTTGTATTTACCTAATTTTAAAACCTGCTAAGGAACAGATGATTGTTATTATGTCCTGATATGTAAAACCATAGAATTCAAAGGGAGACGTACTTTTTTCCACACAAACTATGTTGTTGTTTGTATTTATATATATATATATATATAATATACTATATATATATATATTATATATATATATATACACATATTATTATTTTTTTAAATATATATTTGGCCATTTTTCGCAGAACGCTTTATATGCCACATTCTTAGTGGTGCATGTGTTTTTGTATTGACATTTTTTTTTTCTTCATATAATTAGCTTTGTGGATATGCTTCAACGTCAGGAAAAATTATGTCTATTACTGATTTTGGTAATGAGACATTATGAACTCTGAGTTAATGGACCTCTAAGGATCTGACTCACAGAGCTAAAAACTGATTAACTACGTACTGTATGTCTGAATAAGAGTCAGTAGAGATAAAACGTGGGTGGACAGTTTCACTGGTGTTTTAATTCTAAAAGATTTCCGTGTAGGTTTTCAACATAGGTTTTGATTTTAAAAAAAAATTTGTTTTTGTTTTGGACTTTGTCTTGAAAAAAATAATTTTTTTTGTTTGGTTTTAGATTCTTACAAAAATGAATAAACATGGTAAAGAGATGTGGCAGGTGTTAATACCCTCATTAATAAAAAATAATGTATGTACTAAATTAGATTTGTTTACATTTATTTACATTAGAAAAGCAGCGTCTAAGAGGGGATATGATAACTATATACAAATATATTCTTGAACAGTACAAGGAGCTTTCAAAATAACTATTCATCCCAAGAGCAGTACAAAGGACTTGGGGTCATCCCTTAAGGTTGGAGGAAAGGAGATTTCCCCAGCAACAAAGGAGAGGGTTCTTTACAGTAACGGCAGTTAAAATGTGGAATTAATTACCCATGGAGACTGTGATGGGTCTCTTTTTAGAAAGGAAAGTTATACAGGGATATACCAAATAAGTAAACATGGGAAGGAAGTCGATCCCGGGAATAATCCGATGGCCAATTCTTGGAGTCAGGAAGGAATTTATTTTTGCCCTTATGAGATATCATTGGATGATACAGGTATATCAGTGAGGTTTTGGTTTGCCTTCCTCTGGATCAATATACTGTAAGTAAGGATATATTATAAAGTATCTGTCGTCTAAATTTAGCATAGGTTGAACTTGATGGGTGTATGTCTTTTTTCAACCTCATCTACTATGTACACAAAAGACACAGAGCACAACGCTCATAGTGCATTAAAAATTATATTAAAACAACCATTCAATAAGGTAAGTATTGTGCATACATCAAAGAAAATTTAAACAAGCATGTCAGGGGTTAAGTTACCCATGCACCACACAGAACGCCAGATCAGATGTCGTCAATGGTGGTGGAAGCAGTTCCTTGATCTCCCGATTCCAAGTGGGGGTGTACAGAGTCCTGAGAGTCCCCACTCACATGGGTAGAGTGTCCAGCACGTTCGTGGTGCTCACGTGAGAATCGCCGCATCAAACGGATCTCCACGATGGCTGGAAATCCTCTCACAGTCCTCCGTTCCAGCACTTCCGGGTTGATGACATCACTGGAAGGCGACACTACAGCTCGCGTCGCAAGCTTCCTCCAGTAGCCGAATAGGCGCACAATGTTAGGGCAAAATAGTAGAACAATAGCACTTTATCCAACGCGTTTCGAAACCAGGGAATATTCCCTGATTAAGAAACCGTATGGTTTCGAAACGCGTTGGATAAAGTGCTATTGTTCTACTATTTTGCCCTAACATTGTGGGCCTATTCGGCTACCAGAGGAAGCTTGCGATGCGAGCTGTAGTGTCGCCTTCCAGTGACGTCATCAACCCGGAAGTGCTGGAACGGAGGACTGTGAGAGGATTTCCAACCATCGTGGAGATCCATTTGATGAGGCGATTCTCACGTGAGCACCACGAACGTGTTGGACTCTCTACCCATGTGAGTGGGGACTCTCAGGACTCTGTACACCCCCACTTGGAATCGGGAGATCAAGGAACTGCTTCCACCACCATTGACGACATCTGATCTGGCGTTCTGTGTTGTGCACGGGTAACTTAACCCCTGACATGCTTGTTTAAATTTTCTTTGATGTTCGCACAATACTTACCTTATTGAATGGTTGTTTTAATATAATTTTTAATGCACTATGAGCGTTGTGCGCTGTGTCTTTTGTGTATTTGTCTAAACTTCTAGGGGTGTGTTCTGAGCCATCCCTTGTATCAGAGCTGCAGATGCTCCATTTTACTTAGTGTCCACAAGGTCACGTATTATTCATTTATTTTCCACTGTATTATCACTTCACGTTGTGGATTGTTTAGTAGTTGCGCACTATTCTTCACCTTTCCACTCATCTACTATGTAACTATGTTACAATGTAATATCGCCTTAGCTACTGCAAAAATAACATGCCAGCGTCAATGCCACATATATTTTCTGGAAACATTTTAAATAGTTAAAAAAGATATGCAGAGAAACACCCCAACTCCACTGGTGCCAGTGGTAAATATTATTTTAGTGAAGCCACTGGAAGGTGAACAGGCTAAATGACAAACGTTGGTAGTGGCAGGTACTAGTACAGATTGCACAGTGGCACTTGTCTGACGACTTCTCCTTTGTCTCTGTCACTGTCAGTTTTGGGTCAAATGTGCCCTCCGCTGTCTGTGCAGAGAGCCTTCAAATTATGCTTATGTCAACCAACTCAACCTACTCAAACAGACCACACACACCCCCTGGGTCCCACACCATATTTAGCACCATCTAAGATTTGCTTGCAAAAGAACTCCAAACTCCCCCCTCTGCTTAATATTTTTCCATGGCCTAGGTAATGGTTATAGCCCTGGGCCCCAGCAGTCATGTTGTCAGTCGTCCTTGTTAATTACCCATTCTTGTTAACCCCAGACCATGAACTTCCCTGGCTGCTAACTGATAGGCCAGCTGACTCTCTGCTATCCCCTACCCCCTTTCCTATATACACTGTATTTAACATTTTGCTGGGTCAAGGTAGGTGCTATAGCCCTGGTTCCCTAGCAGTTATCATGTCTCCAGACCTAGTTTATTTTTGTATTGTCTTGTATTGTTTTCTAATATTTCTGCTTTAGTCTTTGATAAAATGCATTTTTTCATCTTGTAAACTTAATGCGCAGACCATTTTTCTTCTAGGAATTAGTTATTTCTCCCTTGTTTTGCTTGATTGAATACTAGGACACACCACCCACTTTCCATTATTCCTCCTTATCAAGTGGCCACATACCGAATAAAAAAACGCAAATAACAGCAACAGCTGATAAAACCAATAATGAACATTTCTCAGTCACAATCAAGAGCAGATTCACATATTATACCTAGCTAAGAGAAACTAGTAAGGGACTGAACGTGAGAGTGCTTTGCTAAGCACAGATAATGGGCAGTGCCACCCTGCCACCTGTGCTAGTACCAACCACTACCAACAATGCTGTGATAGCAACTGAGACTTGAGGGCAAACATAATAATATCTACTCTTATGTTCCAGGCTGAGCAGGAACAACAGTAGGGACTCATGATCATGATGAGGATGATATACCCTGTGTGTTTCTCTCCCACAATTGCCTGTGTCACTCATACACTGTGGAATGATACCCCAACATATGGTCTTTCATCTCTTCCCTCAGCCATGCTTCCCCCACCCCCCACTGACTGTTCTCTTACAGTATAGGCACATAGACACTCTATTTGAAACAATGACCATAGGTAAGTCTTTGAAGCTCTCTCGGTTACTGGCCCATCCTCTGTTTTCAGTCCTAGTTGCTGCTGTGATGATGATGGTACTACTGATGGTGGTGGGGGTGATGATAATAAGAAATGCAAAGATTTCACTGGTTAAGAAGGAGGACTACTGCCTGTCGGAGTTACCCCAGGATGTGACTCTTCCTAGTTCTAGTGGTGGCTCTCGTTGATGGTAGCAGAGATGGTGGTTGTGGTCATGATGAATCTGTGGCTATTCTAGATGAAGAGTACAGGTGGTGTTTCCAGGACTCTCTATGATGGTGCAGGTGGCTTTGTAGGAGGGTGGGGTTTGGGGAGGGGGGTCCGAAAGTAGGCTCCCTTATTCCCCTTATGAATTGTGGCACTACATGTAGTGCAGTGGACTTTTCCTGAACCATGCAGAGTTCACATGGTTGCAGACAATAAATATGTCCACACCCATGGTGATAGAGTTATTTTTTAAGGGGAGTGGAATTGGTTTCCCATCTGCACACTGTGTTCTCCTGTCTTCAATCATCATCCTTCTCCCCTTCATTACCACCAGAGCAATGTGCAGCAGAAACTCTGCTACCCTCTATATTAATCTTACCTTGTCCTTCCTCCTCCTCATCTACCCTCTTCTTCCTAAACTGGCACAACATTGGCGTCAACTGCAGCAGCAGGCATAATGCAACCAGTGCCACCATGCTGAGGCACTTTCATTTTACACTGCCTCACTCTGTCACCCTGATTCTGTTGGTTGTGCTTCCACTCAGACACTGGCTCAAACAATGATGATGTTAAGGGGTAAACATCCAGAAGTGTCTGCAGTACCTCCTCCACCTCCTCAGCTAAAATACAGTACTCTAGATGCCCTCCCCAACTTCTACTCTTTCACATGCTGCTTTTGAGATGGTGGTAGAAGTAAGGGCAGTGGTAATGGTGTCAGCGTTAGTGGTGTCTTGTGTCTCCCAGGACTGCCTAATTTGAAACTGAGCTGCAAGAGTGGCCTGGACCCTTTTGTAACAGTCCACCTGCCTCCTAAACTTCTCCTCTTGTTTACTCACACTCCTCTCTTATATAGTTATAAAATGTAAAAAAAATAACAAATAATATAAAAAGAAACTAAATTATACAGACACTGAGAGGAAATAAAAAAATTAAATGTAGAAAAACGTATAGAAAATAGAAACATATCTGTACAGCTATAAATATGTTAAGTAAATAACTAATATTAAACTATGAACTAAATTAAATAAACTTTACTTAACTATGCAAATACAACTAACTATAATTTCTAACTAAGTTAACAACAATAAACAAATTTAAAACTAAAACCAACTACTTTTTTTTTTTTTTTATTTCTCTCCCTCAATCTCTCTCAGTCACTAACATGTTATCACATATACTTACTCTATACTCAAATCACTTTAAGGGATGATGTCACATCCTTTTAAACAAATGGAACATATGACATAGTACATTAACTGTAGTACTGTAGTACAACCCCAGGGTATATCAACTTGCTCTCTACTGTAGTACAGTACCATGTGATGTCAGCCATATGGTTTTATGGGTGTTATGACCCTCCCTTTGAGCGGATGTCATATCCTTTTATAGCCCCTTTACCCCATTCTAAGTGAGATCTGTTCTGCTACTAATGACTTTTGTGCAATGTAGTGCATACCTGTGAGGTAAAAGGATGGCTGAGTACATCCACCATGATGCGGGGATTATCAGGACAGGTTTACAGGGTACCCTATTCGTTGGCAGTGCCTCCAGTCAGCGAGGATCCTGTGGTAGTTGGATGGTCCATGTTGACACTTTTCCATATCCCAGACAGTGATTCACACTTGTATATGTTTCCATGGAATTTATTGCATTGGTTAGTTCTTACAGCAGTGCATTCCTTTCTTGCTTCCCCTGGAAGGTTACTTTAAGGCTTGAGGCCCATCTAAGTTTCCTTCTGGTGCTCCTCCTATATCCCCTTATGGGACACAGGGTAGCTGTCGGTCACTCCACAGGGGGAGGAAAGAGACACACCCACTTTTGGGAGAGAGCCAGTTTATATATCCTGGGGTTGGGCTTGTAACCCTGTCCAATAACAGGGCAGGTCTGATACTTACAGGTGTTACATCTGCACATGTCTCCTAGCCAGTACCTTCCCCAGGCTGACAGTCTCTAGTTGTTGCTAGGTCTGCCCTTGGATACACTAAGGGTATCCAAGGCTTCAATAGCACACTAGGCCTTCTGAAGGAATTAACCCATCCACTGCCTGTACCTAACAGGACTTACATGGGTAGGGCCCAGGGAAATACTTAGCGGCCAGATGGAGGCTTGGATACACTTAAAAAAAGGGGGGGGGGGGAAATGGTCACATGGTACAGAGCCCAATCGGATTGGACCTGGACAATCTAACAATAAAATGTGACATCACAGGCCTTATATAAGGTCTGTTCCATCTCATTTTAGCTTAAGATGCCCACGAGTCAACATCCGTTTTGGATTTAACATGGGGTACATTGGATTACAAGTTAAGACAATGGAAGAAAATAAGGAAATAATGCAAAGAATAAAGAAATAAAGAAGATGGAAGAAAGAAGATTTTTTTTACCTGATGCTGATCATCGCGGAGGATGGTGGCAGATTGCAGAGAATGACGTCTTTGGTCCTGATATGCCGGGATTCGGATGGTGAAGAGTTCTAAAGGTAAGACTAATATTGAATGTATGTAATTTTCTTTTTTCAGGTTTTTTTATTGTATTTTTTTCTTTTGATGTTTTTGCTTGCCCATTGACTGCTATCTGTGATATAAATACAGTGACAGGCAATGCATTTTTTGGTAAATGCTTGTTTTGAATTCCTTGTTATTTTTTCTATTTCTGTTTAGTGTTTGGAGTTACAGTAATTGTTGTGTATTTTTGGGCGTGTTGATTTTTGTTGTTGTTGGCCATTGACTACTATAGTGGCTTATCATGATAGTGCAAAAACAATGGTGTTATCTCTGTGGCGCTTAACCTAACTCGTAATAATTCTTAAAATAAGATATTATAAGTGAAAAATAGTGCTGAATTCACTATAAAGGTACATCAAACATTTGTGATGGTGAAGTGAAAATATATATATTCAAAATACAGACAAATGTGGTTTGCAGCTCAAACCCAATTGTAGATTGCTTTCTCAATCCATGTGTTTTCTCAGGTGTCCAGGTGTTTTGTGAGTGCAGCTATATGTGGAGAAAAAACATACAAACAATGGTGCAATATGTTTTTGGTGATTCTAGGTGGTGAATTCCTCCCAAATCCAACAAAATTTGTACTCCATCAGGAGATTTTGATGAAACCTTGCGTAGAGTGTTATTGCTTAGTGGGACTGTAACAGGCAACGTATCAGAATATGCCACTAATCCAGCAGTGTGTTGGTTAATTGGATCCAGCAGTTAACAAACTTCACCTGGCTGATAAGAGGTTTGTTAGAAAAAGGCTGTTTCCAGAAACAGGAGGAAGATTTTCCTCTGTACACACGTGTGCTGACAAGAGGAAAGAGGTCTTGAGCAGAAAGGCTCTGCTGAGATCAAGACACCAAGAGACTTATATTCTTGGACACAGGGGACCCAGGAACCTACCAGAGACTGACATGAAGGGCCACCTGCTTTAAGGTATCTCTTGAGACTTTGGGGAATAGGGCGGTAATGGGATTATCCCTCCAGCGCTACAGAAAGGGACTGGGGAAGTAAGTTAGCCCTTACACAGGGATAGGTGTTTGTTGTTTTTGTATATGTCTGTTTGCTGTGCTATTTAAAGGAACAGGCAATAAAGCCTTATTATAGTTTCACCTTAAAAACGGTCTCCATCGCGTACCTCTGCACAAGTCCCTTACAGGGACGCTACGCACAATGCTACCTGCTTGCTGAGAGACCTGCCTCCTGTCCATAATTTGGGGATTCAATCCCAGAAGCACGGAGACGGGCAATGCGAGCCCAGCTGAGCAAAGGAGGAAGGACACAACTCCAGTTTCCAGCCGCCAGCGTCGACTATTGATCAAAATGCTTTATTTGATCTAAAACCATGTGAGTGTGTTTTAACATATGATTACTCTTTATAAAGTTTTTATCAGTCTATACTATTTCTGGACTTCTATTCCATTCCAGAAAGGTCCAGTTATCTGTGTTTTATACCTGTGGTTATTGCCTGGTACAGCATTGCAAAGATACTTTTATATGCACTTAAAGCTGCAGTTCAGTTTTTTTTTTTTTTTTTTACATTTATTTTTTTACTTCAATAGTTTTATGTGTGCAATCTCTAATTAGCTAAAGAACTGTATAGATGCAGGTCAATTCGTTTTCCATGTATTGATAGGTCGAAATTTGGTGACATATTAAAAGCTGGGATTTGTTTATAATCTGCTTGACTGGCAGTGGAAGCTCATGAATATTCATGAGCATTCCTGCACTGCAAGTGCTAGAGGGAGGGCAGGGCTGACAAAGGGGTATGCCAGAGCTTGTGACAGGCCATGAAGGGGCAGTGCCTTAGCAAATGGCTGTTAAAATAGAATACAAGAAAATTGGTCTTTCAAATTTGTTTTTTTAAAAACAGAAAATGCTAAAAGTATTTTTTCTCACTACAGAACTGATTTATTAAAAAAAACACACATGCAGGATATTGACTGAACTGCAGCTTTAAAGATTAAGAAATTTGTGAGTACAAATTTTGTTGGATTTGGGAGGAATTCAACACCTAGAATCACCAAAAACATATTGCACCATTGTTTGTATGTTTTATCTCCACATATATCTGCGCTCCCCAAAACACCTGGACAGTTTCTTATCATGCCCATATTATATGGGCATGATGTACTACAGTGCCAATCAATGGGTGGAGGGTAATGATACTTGTGCCGGGGAGGGTGGTTAGGCATCCCGGGTGGGTAGTGGGGGAGGGTGGATTAACTCCTTAATTACTGTAGCAGTTATTAACCGCTTAGCTGATTAAGGGGTTAGGAGCCATTAGATTGTATTTTTTCTTTTTGTGTTCCTGTCCTGACATGGATGCGGAGGATGAGGATGCCCTTCATCCTGCCAGGGGTAAGTGCAAGTTTCATTTACTTTATGCTGCTCTATATTATTTTATTTTGAATGGGCAAATGCACTATTATCTATGATAATAGTAACTTTGCCCATTGCTGTACTGTATGTGTTGAGGAGGTTGTTGAGGATAGTGTGCGGTGGATATTAGGGTTGTTGTTCTTTTAATGTTTCTTGGGGTTGGTGGGGATGGGTGATGGAGGTATTTGGCCCATGGTGGGTGTTTATACCTATCGGGTGGGTAACGGGAGTGTTTAACCCCTTCATTACCTTAGCAGCTAACGTAATGAAGCTGACTGTAAATGCATTCTTCATGCATCGGATTTATGCATGGGGTCTCCAGTGCTGATATTAATGTGTACCAGCTCCGGAGACCCCTGGCATCAAGCTAATGCAGGAAAAATTCATTTTTTTTCTAAGACCCTCTCTTGCAACCCTTCTACCCAGCTTTAAAAAATCTAGGATAAAATCGCAATTCCAGAGACTCGATAAGATAATCGAGGCTACTAGAATTGCACGATTTTATAAAAATTGCAATTCTGGGCTTCTTGCTGGCAACTGCATGGCGCGTTTGACCAGGAGTTAAGCAGAACAAACCTAGGCGCTAACTAAAAAATCAGATCCAACAAAGTGACCCACATATAATGATACAAAGATAAATATTACCAAAAGTCGGTGATAGGTGCCCCTATAAAGTGAATGGGGAGACCTATACAGATGAAGGTCCCTTCTGCTTCAACCCCAATAGGGACTATCCAAGACCCTTGGCATAGGAAATAAAACAAGGAAAATGGGGAGCAAGGGGTTAAAAACGATCATAGGTCTAAAATATAAATGGAACTCGCACATCCAGACCCCCAAACTTGGAGGAGGCTAGAAAAAGGGGGGGGGGGGAAATATAATAAATATGCTCCACAATACTCACACGGCCAAGTGCAAGTACTGATACCACGAGAGGTATCTGTAATGGTCTAATCCTCTGCGTTTGGCCAAGAGCCAGACATCGCAAAAAAATGCTCTCGCCGCACGATTTAACCAACTTATCAAGGCTTTCTAAATAGCTACAGTACCTGGCGAGAAGCACTCAAAAGCCTCCATAAGTTTGTTATCGAGGCTTATAGCATTGGCCCCATTGTGTTTTTTACGGTGCTTGATAGCAGTGGTACTGCTTTGCCCCAATGTATGTATATGGTGTTTTACTTTGTGTGAAAGCAATGATATTGCTCTGTTAAGGAGATTGTGGACATTTAGGGGTTAATGTGGAATTTCCCTGAAAAGGCGCTTTTTTATAATGGTAAGCACTGTGTAATTATTAGATAATATATGCCGGGGAAGGGCAGCACATTGTGAGGGCATTGTTGGGGAATTGAGAAGGGGTTGACCATCTGTTTGGAAGAGTACTTACTTCAAAGTTAGAGCATTGTCGTATCCAAATAGCACAGAGTCAATCTGGATCATGGGGCTGAATCTCATCAGTGAGAGACCTTCAGGGAATGATCCTAGTACTGTGGGAGAGATGATAAGCAACCCTTCTTCATTCAAATGAGTGCTACCTGGGGAGCAAAGCATAGGTGGCCCACAGAGGTACATTTTGTTCAACCAGCTGTGGCTGGTGGTGATCCTCACCACACAGGGCTAGGTAGCCAGGATGCTACTAGCCACATCTACCATTGGGTTCCCTGGAGAGATCCAGGATGTTTTGGGATATTGACAGTCTGTAAATAGCGGCTCACACCATATTTTGAAAGTAGCCAATTTGCTACCAACTACCTTAGGCTGTGTAGCCAGTATTCTACCAGTCACATTTCTCTGTTTTGTCCTGCAAAGGGAATAGGGAGACATGCCTGTGCTGAAAAAAATAACATACCTGAGGTACCATGGGAGATATGCTAATTTCTATAAAAAGAATATTTAAATCAGTCACACAACTTATATATCCTTAAGACAAATCAGTTTAAAGACCCTTGGATGAAGGGGGTCCCAGTATCAGGCCCAAATGGATTAGAGAAGGAGAAAAACAGGAACCCACAACTTTTTAGGACCGCAGTTCTTACACAGGGGCTTGGCTTTGATTAAAACAATCTTATACTTTACTTGTGTAACGGGTATTCCACACCACCCAATCGCATATATAGTGTGGGTGCGTAGAACATGCGGTGTTACCGGTGTGGTGCGTATACCTGCAGGCTCACAGGAAGTCTGAGCCTCCGCTAGTGAGAGCCTGGGGTGAATCCTCTGGAACGTATCTTCTTTCAGCGCCTCCACCTATGTAGGATTCTATGGAAGTGTAGAATGACCCTACATAGGAACCCACTCAGAAACCACACACACAGTGATTACATAACTAATGACTTTACTAACATATAATAATAACCTGTGTCCCTCTCACGAGGAGACACTGACAGTGACGTCTCGCAGGACGATTCCCCGACACCAGGTGATCCCACCCAGTGTCCCAAGAACCCCACCCAATGTCCCGTACTCCTACAGAGATAGTCAATGGGTGACTGCGCAGTCACTAAAAACCTCTAGGCCTGTTGGTGCACATATGATGGTATAATACCTGCCGAGCACTCCGGTGCTCGGGTCCGCAACAATCTTCTCAAAGGATCAGTCGGGCGATGCCTCCTTCTGATCCTTCAACCGCACTCATTGTACGTGGGCTGCTAGAGCGGTCCCACTCCGGAACAGTCTCTGTGGACCCCAACGTGGGTCCAACCGCTTCACGGGAACAGCAATACTTCTCTGTGTCCCTACCTATATAAGGGACACGTGCTGCACTATAGGCGTCCCTATAATACAGCAACCTATGGTGGCTTGGGATACTCCTATGGGCCTAAAGGGTTAGGACCTGTCCCACTCCCCTAACTACCCACGTCCCTAAGCCTCTCTAACGCTAACAGCCAACGTGCTGCGCAACAAGGTGCCTGCCTGTCAGACCTCACAGCACTGCCCGCTGTGACTCTGACAAGGCAGCACTCCAAACTAGGGGCCGCGTCCCTATCTAGGACCTCCCTAAGCAATTACCCACTCAACTAGTGGGGAGTTGGGGCCTACCTGGGGTGTAGGTACCTATATGGGGCAGAAGCTGCACTCGCTCCCCGCACCCTTCCTTCCCTACAGCTCCCTGACTCCAACTCTCTTAACTGCAGACTTCCAACTACTGGAGTGACAGGGTCCCTTACTCTAAGGCAGTCCCTGGCAACACTCCTATCATAGGGTAACTCAGAGCTATCTTGGACCAAGGGGGTGCTGGCCTAATACAGGGGAGTCCCTCTCTCCTGCACCCTACCTCCTTCCCTTGTCTGCTCCTTCCTCTGACTTTGCTCTGACTGACTACGCAGCTCTCTGCCCGCGAAATGTATCCAATCTATCCAGGGCAGTCCTGCAGCCCTATTGGCTCCTATGAGGCACCTGGTGCCTCCCTCGCTAAGCACTATGGGAATTGTAGTCCCGGGGCACTTACAATAACATTGGGGCCGCGTGCGCGCCCTCCCTCTGCCTACACTAAGCCCTAATGGCCGCCACAACCTCTCACTAGCTATCCCTACTCTCGCGTGACTCTCCTGCGCCTTCCCTGCCCTCACGCAACTGTTCCCTGCCCTCGCGCGATCTTCTGCGCATGCGCGACTATCTCAGGCCGCCGGGGACTCACTGCGCATGCGCGATCCGGCGCAACATGGCGGCGCCCTATTTGCCTGGCTCCGGGAGCGCTGGGAGCCCTGAGACGCGCGTGCGGCCTTGGCAACCGGCCGCACGCGTCCCCGGCAACCCCCGAGCCGGAACCTGACCGCCCTCACCCGCGCGATTGTCTTGCGGGGCCGCCTTGTGACTCGGCGGTACCCGCGATCGCGCACCAGGGGAGGTGGGTGCTGGAGTGCTGGGGAGACCTGGCTACACTTTAAACACCGTAACAAGAACTCTTTTAACCTGCTAAGTTGAAACCCCATGTTGGATGGTGGTTGGTGAGGGACCTTTACCCACTGGGCATTGGGTTTTTAGGGCCTACCTTTAAGATTTCATATTAGATAATGTGGGAAGGGCCACTGTTATGTGCAGATGGTATAACATTTAAAGGCACAATGGCAGTGTTGACTAAGTTTATTAAGATTGTTCCTTTATTCCTGCTAACGTTTGAATAAAAGCTGAGACCAATTAGCCTACAGATCTCTGTTACCTATTAAAATGTAATCTGTAGGATGTTTATAGAGAGGGTGGGGAGTTTATCAGTGCAGGGTCTCATACATTTTGAGCTTACAGTATGTTTTTTACATTTTATATTTTTCTCTTATTATAATAATAATAATTATATATATTATAAATAAAAAATATAATAAGCAAGGTGGGCTTTTTCCTTTTGGATTTCAATGGTGATCTAGGAAACAAATATATACTATATAATAACCAGGTATCTGTTACTATGTTGCAATACATCCCTGGAAAGTAATAAGAAACAAATAAGAAATTAAGAATACCGAAACAATACGTTTTTCTCTAACATCTACATTTCTTAAAAAAAAAAAAAACATTTCTAGCAGAGGAAAAAAAGGTGCAAAATATATTTATACACAGACACCAAACAATGTTAAGAATTAGTTTAATAAATTAAAATAATGTTATTTTTAATAATGCTGCTTGAAAATAAATTAAGTCTAAATACATTAGTACATGGATTCAAAATAGAACTCGTAATGTATAGATACAAATTAAGCAAAGCATGCTTTACCTACATAATAAGAGTATTCTGTAATTATTTTCTTTGCTTTTCAAACCTTCATCAGTGTGAAGGCAATGGTATTTAGAACATGAGGTGATTAGCCTAACAAGCTCTGACGGATGTGTTTTAACTGTGCTTGAAATGCTAATTACAAAGACAACCAAATTATAATCTATATTTTCCATTAAGCCATTCAGGAGATATGGGTTTACTTGATAGCTATTTTATTTGAGCATCTCTTTAGTTTACACATTCGAAAAAGCAGCCTCTATTTGGTTAAGTGTCTGATATGAATATGTTCTCCTACACTTTTATTT
Source organism: Ascaphus truei (assembly GCA_036426205.1). Taxonomy (NCBI): domain Eukaryota; kingdom Metazoa; phylum Chordata; class Amphibia; order Anura; family Ascaphidae; genus Ascaphus; species Ascaphus truei. The sequence continues at coordinate 86,886,482 of CM071568.1, read as the reverse complement.
CTACAGCTTTTTGCGAGACTGATGTAAAAATGTTTTATTGTATTACAGGTACATTTGAGTCAAAACTAATTTCACACCTGCTACTTGATGTAATGCTTGTATCCTATCACTTAGCTTTGTCCAATAACATTTAAATCAATGGAATAAGTAGAAATAGCCGTGTTAGTCCAGTTGCAATAGTGCAGAGTAAATGAGTACTTCAGTATTTGGAGATACATTTTTTATTTGGACTAACAATAGATACAGTATTATAAGTCAAGCTTTCGAGAGTTCTCCTCTCTTCCTCATGTCAGTAATACTGATTTATAAAGTTTCATTAGTTTAACACAGATTTAAAAAAAAAAATAACAAGATAGCCATCTAAGGCAGGTGATGCAGAGAAGGAATGACAGACGGGGCTATACATGGATAAAAGGGACAATGAGACACAGGACCATCCATCAGCAGTGTTCAGAGGGTGGGGATGTATGAAATCTTTGTAAATCGGTATTGTTGACAATGGGGAAGAGAACTCTCGAAAGCTTGTCTTATAATATCTACTGTTAGACCAAATAAAAAAAGGTATAATTTAATACTGAAGTAATCAATGGAATACAAATATATTTCACATGAACAATAGATGCCACAAATGTTGCAGAGATTTTTTATATAAAAAAGTTATAAAAAATTACCAACTCTGTTTAAACATAAAGATGTTGCCAGACGTAACTGTTCTGGAGCTGCCATAGATAAAGCAAAATGACACTGCTTCAGGAAGGTGAAAGCAGTGGCTATCCATGTATAAAGTTTCTAACTGCCATCCAGGAGATGGATCCACAGGGCAGAGGTGGGAGAGTATAGTAACCTACCCTTTACCTGGGATCTGATGCATAGACAAGCAAGAAAATTCAGGTCTGGTTCTGGGATCGTGGGCAGAATATGGAAGCATAGTCTGGGTCATGGTTCTAAGTTCAGGTAAAGAGAGAGGCAACAAGAAAGGATGAAACAGGGAGCACTACTACTGGAAAAATGATAAAAAAAAGAAAATATCTTGATAAAGTGCTACGGCGTGAAACGCGTTGGTGGGGCGACACCTTCGCTTTTTTTGCATATTTTCCAATAAATATATTTTCATGGAATATGCACTCATCTTTTTTTTATAATTTTTCCAGTGGTAGTGCTGCTTTTTCATCCTTTCTTGTTTCTATCTCTACAACGGATGCACACCAGGGACCCATGGACACAGGGAACAGCATCAGGATGCTGCACTTTTCAAGTGAGGCCGTTCAATGATGAAATATCCATTATCAGCTTATCGACTAAGGTATAGTTGGAATTTATTTACACACTACCAACTCTGGAATATCTTTGTGATATACCTGTGCATCTGAGCTGTGTGAGGTCTACAGGCAAGTGTGTTTATCATCTACCTATCCACATTTCAATACATTTTCAAACAAAGGGTCAATCATACTGAAATATTCTTGTTTTTTATTATACAATTGTTATGTCTGTTCAACAGCTTTTAGCATCACACAATTTTTTCAATCGTGTAAAGACAGAGGCAAACAGGGTCCAAGGTCCAAGAAAAGTAGGTATGGCGGTTCACAGCCGTCCATGGGGTTAGAAAATGTGCAATCAATGAATGAATAAAATCAGTCTTTAATGTGCACTTGACATTACAAAATGCCACAAGAACACTCTGACGCGTTTTGTCCTGTAATTAGGACTTTGTAAAAGAGTAACTGGTATGAGCACAAGGTGATTACTATATAGTGGCGCCTCAGATGCAATTGGCTATAGCTCCTTATTACATCAACAAGAGCCCATCTGTAGTATAATCAAGCTTGAATAGGAGGTGTATTGTGAAACTCTTAATGTTTGGCTGTGGCGCCTCTCTATAGAAACCAACAGTGGCATCAAAGGTTCCAAGGTCCAGCAGAAGTTCAGCAAGGCAAGCATAACAGAATAACACACAGGGCCCAGGAACACAAAGAAAGAGATACCTTGCTTGGGCACTGGACTGATCATTTATTGTGATCATTTATAGGCCTAGGTCAGGTTCAAGCAATTACTAGTTCAAAGAAGAAGCTAACTTCCTGTTTTGAAGGGAGAGATAGATTCAGAACCTATCTTCCATATCTGCAAGTAAATATATTTTTGAGTGATATATTTCAAACTTGACACCCTCTACAATTCAATTTGTAATTTTGTTCTCCAATGCAACTACAACACACATCACTGCGAAATGCTCAAAGAACTAGATTCGTCATCACTCGAGTCTAGGTGAAAAGTTCACCTTTCCTGTCTTGCCTTCAAATACTTTCTGGGCAAGCTACCCATCTATCTGAACAAGCTCCTCACCCCTACCACATGCAGCACTTATCATCTGAGATCAGACTTCAAAAGACTGTTCATGGTCCAAGGCTCAACAAAGTATCCGGCCGCTCTTCCTTCTCTTACCATGCACCCCAAAACTGGAACAACCTACTAGAGACTCTCACATCCACCACCAGTTTAAGTTCTTTCAAAACTAAGGCTGTCTCACATTTTAATCTGGTCTGTAACTGTTACATAAGTCTATAATATACATCTTCTTTAACTGTGTATGCAATGTATTGTATATAATGTATACCCTGTTCATTTAAGTAACTGTATTTGTAACCATGTATAATTTGTCATTTTAACTCTATGCCCAGGACATACTTGAAAACGAGAGGTAACTCTCAATGTATTACTTCCTTGTAAAACATTTTATAAATAAATAAATAAAAATAAATTTCATTTTGATGCATTTTTATACATATTTGTACGGATTTTAAGCTTTTATATAAGTCGACTCCTGAGCAATATATTTGTTGCGGAGGAGAGTATTTCTTCTATTCATAAAGAATATTGTTGAGCTGACAAAACAATTATCTTCCTTAAAAAGAATCAGGCTGCAACACAACAAACATTTGAAACAACAGAAGGAACAATTTTAGAATTGTGGGCCTACCGGAAAAGCGCGTGAGTGATCATATCTACACCATAATCTCATTTGATCCCCTCAAATATTAGACATTGCATGGGTATATATTTAACCTATGTAGCCCCTCGACCCCCCCACCCAATCTCACATAGGGTGTGCTAGGGTGTCTCAATCTCAGGCTACATGTCAGAATGTGGTGCGTACCTGCTGGCAACAGGAGGGCCTGAATCTCCCGCGGTGACATTGGGGACAACAGGACAGGTTTCTGGGGTTGTGCCTTAGTTCTCCTCAATGGTGCAGCGCCTCCATCTTCTGCAGGCCCCAGGGATATGGGGTGGAATCCCTACTGTAGAATCCCCTCCCAGGGATGAGATATTCCAGACTCAAACACTGTCTCGTTAAATCAGGACTCTTTTTTCGCCTCCACAAACAGCAGCAATCAAGGACAGTGTATACAGCCACCTGTCCCCCTTCAGGATGTCCCCCCTGACACCACTCATTGCCTAGGGCACCCAGAGTGGGTCTAGTTCTTCCCCCACCACTATGCAGGATGGGAGGAATTTAGTCCACCTATATCCCTTTTGTCTAACAGCTCCACTCATCTCACTAACTAACTCACACTCTGAACTTGTCCTTCTAAATAGGTAATGATACTGCCCTAAGTAGCTTTAGCAGGCACCACCCCTGTGTCTCTTAATTGGACACAGGGTCAGATGAACTACCTTCACTGACACAGTGCAATGTCTGAAGCAGGGAAAAATCCATGATTACTCCTGGCAAACCTGCCCTTAAACAGGAATTACTGCCAGAAGGAGAGCAGAAATATAGCCCAAACCACACAGGGCTACATCCATTTAGTGCTAAACTTTTAAATATGAAAGTAGAGTAAAAATGTAAAAATATATGTAGCCCTGGTTCCATCGAATGCAGACCACTACCATGTGCTATATAACCTGTAGGCTCACAGGGCCTAAGCCTCTGCCACGGAGAGCCTGGGGTGCTCACAATACCTATGCCTTGGTGCAGCGCCTCCACCTGCGATAACTTCCGCCCTAGGCGAAGTGGGTCTTCGCAGGAACTTATGTACATAAACACACACACAGCAATACCGTAACCAATATGTTTTACTTATGCAACCAGTATCGTAATCACAGGTGCCCCTCTCTAGAGGAGACACTACTACCAGCGTCCTTGGAACGCTCACTCTCCCTCTCCCTCCATCGGGTGATCCCACCCCGTGTCCAGCTCCCCCTTGGAGTATGTTCCCCACCCCCCCTTCAAGTGAGTCAGTGGGTGTATAAGTGTGTGACTGCGCAGCCACCGTGTCCCGGAGTGAGAATGGTACCGTTGGTGCACTTGACGTTTTACCTGCCGGGTACTCCTGAGCCCGGTTCTGCAACTATCTTCACAAAGGATCGGCGAGGGCATAGATGACATCATCCATAGATGTCCGGGGCGATCCCACCCAGACACGCTGCGACTTAGTGGCAGGGCCTGGTCCCAGGCCTCCCACGGATATAGAACTGTCCTGGTATGAGTCATAGCAAAGTAAGGGGATCCGGAACCTGACTATGGCCAATCCCTAGCTCAGATGCATGCTACTGGGGCTCAGGGTCTAACTGGGCCTGGGGCATGCGGCCTAGGTAGGGGCGGCAGCCTCCCTACACTGGAGCTCCTTCACCTTCCTCCGTCAGCTAGTTCTGAACACTCGTGCGCCCCTCCACTTCCTTTTTCTCCCTCCTCCCGTACCTGATTGGTTCTGATGCGTCACAGGGGAAACACGGGGGCTGCTGGGACCCTAGTCCTCTAACTCCCCTCCTCCCCTAACTCTCCTCCTTCGCAGGCTTTTTGTCCCTGCCTTGCGCATGCGCAACCTCCGGCCGGACCAATGCTGCGCTGGCGCCAACCTAACACATGACACATCACTCTCTTAAATCAGATTGTACATTTCGCTGAACATCACAATTACTGATTGTACGTGGCTGCGGGCCCACTGCTGGGCCTCATAGTGGGGTGCCCCAAACTGATCGTAGGCCATCCTCATGAGAGGTTGCCCGTTCCTTTGGCTTCGCCTTAACGACTGTTCGGTCACTCTTTTCGGGGAGTGACTATTTTGGTCTTGAATCTCGGGCTCTTCCCTTGAGGGGGTTACAGTCTCTAAATTATCCTGACTTGGTGCAAAACACGGGCTTAGTGGGTCCAGTGACGAATTTTCCGGAGCCATCCCCTGGGGTGAATGCTCCCCGCGCCCTTTACCCGTAGCTCAATCGGGAGGTACGCTCTGTTGAGGGCCCCTTTGAGAGGTTCCCTCTTGTGGATCTTCTTGAACGGTTGAGTTCCCTGGCATGTCGTCTTCCGAGGTCCCTTCCCCATCCAACGGGGATGCCGGACACTCCAAATCCCCCTCTTTCACTCGGGGAATAGGGTGCAAATGATTCCGGTGCCATGTCTTCACCCGACCCTCCAAGTCCTTGATGCGGTAGACTGGAAGGCCAGGCATTTGTGAGGCTACCGCGTACACTCCCTCCCTCCATCGGTCAGCCAATTTATGTTTTCCCGGCACTACCAGGTTACGGAGGAGTACGGCGTCACCGGGTTTAATGTCTCTGTGTTTAATTTTGTGATCGTACCGCCGTTTATTCCCGGCGTTCAGTTTTTCAGTAGATTTCTCAGCTTGTACTTAGGCCCGTTGCAGATTCTCTTGCAATCGCTGTACATATCGGAAATGAGTAGTGTTCTGTACCCCATCGGTGGAGACTCTCAGTCGTATATCCACCGGCAGTCGTGCTTCTCGTCCAAACATGAGGAAGTACGGAGAGAAACCCGTGGAGTCATGTTGCGTGCAATTGTAGGCATGCACTAGCGTTTCCACGTGTCGACTACATTCAGTCTTTTCCACCCCCGTTAAGGTGCCTAGCATGTCCAATAACGTGTGGTTGAACCGTTCCAGCAATGCATCCCCTTCGGGGTGGTAGGGCGTAGTTCGAGACTAAGCGATGTGCAAGATTTTCAGCAGTTCTTTTATTAAGTTGCTTTCAAAGTCTCTTCCCTGATCGGAATGAAGTCGTTGAGGGAGCCCGTAATGCATAAAGTACTTTTCCCAGAGCACATTGGCCACCGTGATGGCTTTCTGGTTTTTGGTCGGGAAGGCCTTGGCGTAGCGAGTATAATGATCCGTGATGACCAGCACATTGCCTATGCCGCGGCTGTCAGGTTCAATGCATAGGAAGTCCATACACACTAAGTCCATAGGCCCTGTGCTTTTTAAGTGGCCCATTGGGGCGGCCCTGGTGGGTAATGTCTTTCACTGAATATACCGCACACACCGTCGACAGTTTTGCTCTACAGCTTCTCTCATTTTTGGCCAGAAAAATCGATCTCTCACTAGACCGAAAGTCTTGTCAACTCCCAAATGACCATGTTCATCGTGTAGAGCCATCAGTACCAAGTACTGTAGTCTTTTGGGTAGTACTAGTTGTCTCCTATTTGGGTGGTTATGATACTCTACCACTCTGGACAGCAGATTGTCTCTTAGTTCGAACTTGTTGACTTCCAAGCATTGTTGACTTGTTGACTTCCCGCATTAGTATACCTCCTACATCTCCCGGAGCTTGTCTGAGGAGGGCCGGACGATTTTGCCGCATAGCGAATGGCCCCTGCGACCAGGTCTTGCTCTTGGTAGCATACCATATCTTTCCAGGCTATGATCTTGTCTGGAGTAACGTGCATGCCACTGGGATCCCGATAAGCCTCCGGTATAGCGTTGAATGTGCACCCTAGAGAGTCGGCCACCCATAATTCTGAGAATGCCACTTGATCATTGACTATGGCAGCGGTACCACATAGCGCTCTTAGTCCGGGTCCCGGGATTTCTTCCCATTGGTCCTCATCGGGTGTAGTGACCAGCCCTGGTCGCCTAGACAGGGCATCAGCGCCAATGTTTAAGGGCCCGGGCTTATATTTCAGAGTGAAATTGTAATTGAACAGGGCAAGTTTAGCTGAGGTCATAATATAGGTTAGTGGATTGTTGTCGATCCGCACCTCGAATGACAAACCATACAAATAATCATGAAGCTTGTCGACAATGGCCCACTTGAGGGCCAAGAACTCCAGTTTGTGCACGGGATAGTTCTTTTCACTGGGTGTCAGGCTGCGGCTGATATAAGCTACTGGTCGTAGTCCCTCTGGGTATTTTTGATGTAACACCACTCCTAGCCCATGCAGACTAGCATCCACATGTAAGATATATGGTTGTTCGGGATTTGCATAGGTAGTGAGCAAAGAGGAGCGTCGGGTCGTCATCACCAAGTTCCCCCACAGGGGGGTCACGAAGGTGATAGACTAAGGGGCTGCCGCCGGACGGAGAGTTCGGAAGCGGCAGATATTGCGGGGCGGTAGGCTCGAGGACTACTAGATCTCGCCGACAATCTACAAGCAAGGTGTTCCACTTAGCATCTTGATCTATGAGTACGTCTACCAGGCGGGCTTTGGCAAAACCCGGTAGTTGTCGTAAGGCCGTTTGCAAATTCTCTAAGGGTAAAGCCATGGGTACTCGGGTCACCGTCACTGCGCTGTGGGTGGGCGTGCGCATTTGTCGTACCCAGTCGCGTATTTCTTGACACGAAGGAAGGGCCATGGAGATATATTTTTTTGGGGGGGCACCCTAGGTCTACGATCTCAGCAGCGCCTCCAAATGTAGCCCTGGTTCCTATCAAACGCAGACCACTACCATGTGCTACCAAAAGGTACTTACCAATGTAAGAACTGTAAGGCGTGTCAGTATATTACACCTGTTAAATCATTTACCACCAACGACCAATCTAAATCATTTGATATTAGACACCATATAAGTTGCAAAACTATTAATGTAATCTATCTTATCAGTTGCGTCTGTGGCCAAAGATACGTGGGCAAAATTATAAGGGCATTTAGACGGCGATTTCTTGAACATATCAACTCTGTTGATAACCAACTCGACACCCCTGTAGCCCGCCATATTAATAGTATCCACCAAGGCGATATTAAATGTATCTCCTTTATTGGTATTGACCATATTAAGAACAACATTCGTGGTGGAGACATTAATAACAGATTGTTAAAACGCGAAGCAGAATGGATATATAAACTAAAAACTTTGAACCCTCATGGTCTCAATGAGGGTTTCACTTACACACCCTTTATTTGACTATCTAGGTGTGTTATATATATATATCCTACCTCTATCATCACGTTTATTAATGTACTGTGAGATATTATTCGTTGTGATACACTTCTATATATCTACTTTTTGGCAATTAAGCTACCAACACCACTACATTGTGTTCCAAGAGGTGTTTGACTTGTACAACTATTAGTATGTAATTACACCATTATCCCGTTTTTGCGACACGCATCACAGTGTCACTATGCAGTATTTTTGTACATTCTTTATTATCTTTATTTAGCCAACATTCCATGAACACTGTCCCCGCTTTCGTTAGACTTTTTACCTTTAATATTGTTTTTTATTTGTTTTGATTTTAATCCCTTATTGTGTACTTCTTACACACTGCTGTCTACTGCAGTCTACTGCAGTCTGTATTCCTGAGGTCAGGATAGTGTTGTTGTTAGTCCGCAATAGCATTAGGCGATCTTCCGATTGGCCACGGGTTGCTAAGGCAACCCGTGACACTATAAATACATGCTTCCGACCTCAGCTGTTATTCACTCGCCCCTGAAGAATCTCCGTGTAGGAGGGAAACGCGTAGGGCGTTCGGCGTGGTGACGTCATCAGGGAGGGACTGGTGGGAGTCTGGTATCGTTGGTACACTGTATCTCTTGTCTCTGCTACAGACTCATTTTATTAGCTCTTTTGTTTCGGTTCAGCTGTTGGCTCACACTGTGGGTTTTGTTTGTGGCTGTTGCGGTCTCAGTGCTATCTATTATGTATGTTACACGGTTCAATGTTATGCACTTGGTACATTGATTCAACAAATACTGACAGTCATATTGAGGGCTTTATGCACCACATACTGCAAATTCATTGCCAATACACATGAAGGCACGGTGTTTTGCAGCAGATTCCTTGATTGTATGATGCAGATTGCTTTATAGAAGATAGTGTCTTACTAGCACTGTAAAATCCAGACGGCATGCCCATTAACCACAGTTACATTTATGTACTGCTTTTATACATTTAAGCAGAGTGTTTAGTCACAGCTGATTTCGTGCATTTATACTCCTTATTAGCCATATTCGTTATTGATCTATGTGCTGTGTATGTTAATGTCATCAGGCGTAGAATCAATCCACGTACCACCAACTTGTGATTGTGTTGTACCTACAGTGGTAATATTACGCTTTATTAGTTAAGAGCAGTGGTAGATTATCCAATAATTACACTGTTTGGTGCTACATCCCACAATTACAGGTTGGTTTGATCGGTATGCTACGCTTGATGCCGCACAACACATATATGTCGATATAGGTATTAGAGTCTTGTTAGTGGTGGTAATTTAGAGGTCCTATGTTCTATAATAATAGGTTACATCAAGTGTTAATTAGCCCATTTTTTCCTTTAATTTATTTAGGTTGATTGTAATTGTGCTATGCACCTCTAGCCCAACCCTACCTCCCCACTACCATTCCTTTATAAGTACATTGTGTGTCTATTATTATTACTCTGTATGTAGAATTTATTTTAGTAAGTCATTTATTAAATGTTAAGTTTTAACCGCCCAGGAGTGCTTTTTGAAAAATGAGCTACTAGTTGGATAGTGGAGGCACCAATATGCTCCTGCTCTCCAATTTTTTGTCCATTCATGTGCTATATAACCTGTAGGCTCACAGGGCCTAAGCCTCTGCCACAGAGAGCCTGGGGTGCTCACAATACCTATGCCTTGGTGCAGCGCCTCCACCTGCGATAGCTTCCGCCCTAGGGGAAGTGGGTCTTCGCAGGAACTTATGTACATGAACACACACACAGCAATACCGTAACCAATATGTTTTACTTATGCAACCAGTATCGTAATCACTGGTGCCCCTCTCAAGAGGAGACACTACTACCAGCGTCCTTGGAACGCTCACTCTCCCTCTCCCTCCACTGGGTGATCCCACCCCGTGTCCAGCTCCCCCTTGGAGTACGTTCCCCATCCCCCCTTCAAGTGAGTCAGTGGGTGTATAAGTGTGTGACTGCGCAGCCACCGTGTCCTGGAGTGAGAATGGTACCGTTGGTGCACTTGACGTTTTACCTGCTGTACCCGGTTCTGCAACTATCTTCACAAAGGATCGGCAAGGGAGTAGATGACGTCACCCGTAGATGTCCGGGGCGATCCCACCCAGACACGCTGTGACTTAGTGGCGGGGCCTGGTCCCAGGCCTCCACAGATATAGAACTGTCCTGGTATGACTCGTAGCACAGTAAGGGGATCCTGAACCTGACTATGGCCAGTCCCTAGCTCAGCTGCACGCTACTGGGGCTCAGGGTCTAACTGGGCCTGGGGCATGTGGCCTAGGTAGGGGCGGCAGCCTCCCTACACTGGAGCTCCTTCACCTTCCTCCGTCAGCTAGCTCTGAACACTCGTGCGCCCCTCCATTTCCTTTTCCTCCCTCCTCCCGTACCCGATTGGTTCTGATGCATCACGGGGGAAACGCGGGGGCTGCTGGGACCCTAGTCCCCTAACTCCCCTCCTCCCCTAGCTCTCCTCCTTCGCGGGCTTTTTGTCCCTGCCTTGCGCATGCGCAACCTCCGGCCGGACCAATTCTGCGCTGGCGCCAACCTAACATGGCGGCTCCCTCTTGTGCGGAACCTCCGTTATCGGAGCGTTCCCTAGGTGCACCTCCCCTTCATCCAATTGGGGAAAAACGGCGTCCCGGCTACATCCTCCCCCCTATGGATTCCAAAGCCCCGCTTGGACAATACCTTTGAACTGGTACAACATTATATAATGAAAAATTGCATAACACATGACACATCACTCTCTTAAATCAGATTGTACATTTCGCTGAACATCACAATTGCTAATTGTACGCGGCTGCGTTCCCACTGCTGGGCCTCATAGTGGGGTGCCCCAAACTGATCGTAGGCCATCCTCATGGGAGGTTGCCCGTTCCTTTGGCTTCGCCATGGCGGCTCCCTCTTGTGTGGAACCTCCGTTATCGGAGCGTTCCCTAGGTGCACCTCCCCTTCATCCAATTGGGGGAAAACGGGGTCCCGGCTACATCTATATAGAAATATATTTACTACATATATATTAAATAATATGTTATTACATACCCCAGTAATCAAGTAATAATTAATGACAATTCTAGAAATATATTCCCATTTAATATATATTTTCAGTTATCATACTGAACAGTGTGTAAACAATTATCAAATTCCCAACTGTAAGGAAAATCAAAACCAATGGACTTAAGACAAAAACTAGAGCCAAAAACATAAACCGATTTTTTTTTTAGATGCAAAACAAAAACCACAGGTCAAGTGAACATCTCTTGAAAATATTGTATTATTATTGAGTAAATATTTAATGCATTGATTTACATCGCATCACTCACAGGCACAATCAATCATTGATCAACAACAAGTCACACTGCAGCTAAAAGTACATTTCCACATAGCCAGCAATAAGAGACAACGACAAAATTAAACAATGTACAGTAATTGACTGTCTTAGAAAAAATAATTACTGTACTGAACACAAAGTAAATCAAAATGTATTGACTTGTATTTATCGGTACTACCTAACGGTAAATTTACCTAGCGGTAAACATTTGTATGTGTTCATCAGTACTTCTACTTGTCTGTTTCTGTTAATTATTTTTAATGCATTAATAACCTACATTTGACCTACGATAATACATACAGTATGTTAGTGTGTTAGTTAACAATGGTCATAGAAGGATTTTCCATTTAAACTACAGTATGTTATATGTTCTAGTGCAATCCCTGTTATAATTGTTTAGAATAAATATTTAAAGTTAAGCCATGTTTTGGTGACTAAACAAACCAACCTTCTCCTAGTTGAAATCTACCTTGACTGCTTGCCCCTACAAGATGAGTGAATTAATTAAAATTTTAGTTGTGTCATGTGGGAGAAAAGGGTATATTCTAGCAATATTTTGGAGGTGGAGGCAACAGGAATTAGTGAGGGATAGAATGTGAGAAATGAAGGAGAGGACAGAATAACAAATGACACCCACTTGATAAGATTGCAGCATTATTTACGGTTGGCAGTGGTGAAAGGTTATTTGTTCTTTTAGGTAGTGGTGAGACATGCAGTAGGAGATTTAGGAGAGAAAACTGGTGACATGGGATGACAGAGGGGGTGAGGTCAGGGGAGGATAGATTAATTTGGGTGTCATCAGCATAGAGATGATACTGAAAGCCAAAAGAGTGTTTTAATACACCAAGAGAAGCTATAGAGTGAGAAGAGCAGAGACCCAAAGACAAAGCCTTGTGGGGCCTGACATAAAGTGGGAGTAAAGAGGAGGAGATGTCCGAGAAAGAAACTTAGAAAGAGCAGTGACATATGTACAGTAAGACGTGAACAAAGAGAGGGCTGCATCATGGAGGCCAATGGGGTGGTGTGTGCAGAAGAAGGGGGTGATCAACAGTGTTGAAGGTAGCATAGAGATCTAGGATAATTACTAAGGAGAAATTACCCTTAGACTTAGCAGTAAGTAGGTTGTTTACCACTTTTGTAAGTGCTATCACAGTGGAGTGTAGAGGGTGCAAGCCAGATTGCAAAGAGTCAATCAAGGAGTTGGAGGAGAGAAATTAAGTCAACCAGTTGTATACAAGCCGCTCAAGTAGCTTCAAGGCAAAGGTAAGATGAGAGATAGGGCAATAGTCAAAGACGGTGGGCCACGGGAGGGTTTCTTTAGAATGGGTGTATTGAGTGCATGTTTAAAGGAAGATGGGAATGTGCTGGAGGTGAGAGATAGGTTATAAAGGTGAGTTAGGGTGGATCTCAGTTTGGAGAGAGTGAGTGAAGAAGCTGTGAGGGAATACCCTCAAATTATTTGTACCATTCAGAACTTTGTACATTTATAAAAACATGATCTCCCCTAAGCTTCTTCATTCTCTAGCTTGACCACATTTCTAGTTAAGTAAAAAATAAAGTATTCAATATGTTCTGTATATTTACAAAATCATACTGTAACAGGGGACTTATCCCTGTTCAGAAAACTGGCCTCTAATCCAGCAGTGTGCTGGTTAATTGACCAGTGCCTGGCTGATTGGAGGTTTGTTAGAGAAAAGGTTCCTCCTGACACAGGAAGGGGAGACTCCTGAGCCACACGTGGGCTGAACCAGGAAGGGACAGAGAGGTCTTGAGCAGCTGTATACTGACAGCTAGACAACAAGACAACAAGTGGGAGAACACTTCTAAAACCTGAAAGCGCCTTAGGACAAAAAGGCTGCGCCAGGACAGCAGAGAAGGATTCCCCCTACAGCTACCAGAGAGACAGATTAGACTTTACTTTCTAAGACTGTTGTATATCTGCACATATCAAAATATATGTTTGGGGCTGGGAAACATGCTAATCTAAAGGGAGTTGTGGACTGCATAAGTTTAACTAGAAATACTCCCAAGTGGAACAGAAGCTTTGTTTGACCCCTTATTTGCATACGTTTGATGATTTTCTTGTGTTAAAGAAGCAGGCGTAATAAAAGCCTTATTTAATTTCACCCTAAAACCAGTCTCTATTGCGTACCTCTGCACATGTCTCTTACACATACGTTATCCCTAAAATTGCTGCTAGAAACACTGGATACCATTAAGACTAGTTGCTAGTTCAGTCTATCTTAAAATGGATAGCAGACTAATTGAAATGCTGTACCATTTTCTAAACAGTACAAAGCATAGCAATTTGGGAATGATAAGTATGCCAATTTACCAAACTTTGCACAATAAATTGATAAAACATTGCCTTAATCTATTGACTGCATTACACACCATTAATCTTTAATGGGTAATAAACACCTTGTTTTCCATCTTTAAGTATATACATTATTTACACTTTTCTAATATTAATAATTGTATGACGTTTTCATAAACAGTTGCTACTATACATCAATCTTTTATTTCTCTGACAAAACCTGCATTATGGGCTAATTCTACATTACATACTGAACTGTATGCTGATGCCAAACAGTTGTTTGGGGTGTTTTCATCCCAAAATTTCATTTACTTCAAAGGGGATTTTCTTCAGAAAACAGCCAATTTGAAGCATATAGAATAAGTCCCTTAGTGTTCAAGTTCTAAATTATATTGCAGTAATGAATATTATTCTGCAGTAGTGCAAGATAATGTGTTTGACTATGTGGCACAGCCTCAGTGTCACACATGGGAAATGTATTGAACTGATGTATATGGCTCAGAGAAATAAGAGCTGTACTGTTTAATTAAATTTGGAAATATCATAAAGCATGAGAGAAAAGATTGAACAACAAAAAATATTCCATTATTGTAACATTTGTATTTACCACATTATACTTCAATACCTTTAACACACTGCAGATTTCAATCATGTCAAACAGAATAGTTGATATAGAGTATGTCAGATATTGAACTAATAACATTTTGCAGTAAGAGAGTAACATATTGCAATTGAAGAAAAACATCCCTGTCCATCAGATCAAACCCAACTTTATGTGCCACAAGAATAGATTAATGAAAGAACCATCTAATGAAAATGTAAATAAATACATACAGACATTTTTTTCCTTTTCATTAACCACATACAGGCATACCCCGCATTAACGTACGCAATGGGACCGGAGCATGTTTGTAAAGTGAAAATGTACTTAAAGTGAAGCACTGCCTTTTCCCCACTTTTGATGCATGTCCTGTACTGCTATCGTCATATACGTGCATAACTGATGTAAATAACGCATTTGTAACAGGCTCTATAGTCTCCCCGCTTGTGCACAGATTCGGTTCAGGTAGGGAGCCAGTATTGCTGTTCAGGACGTGCTGACAGGCGCATGCGTGAGCTGCTGTTTGCTTTTTGAGCGAAATGTACTTACTCGCGAGTGTACTTAAAGTGAGTGTCCTTAAAGCGGGGTATGCCTGTACTGTAGATCTTAATATACTGTAATTACAACCTAGTGAAATGTTCCAATTCTATCATAATTCTATGATTTTTAAACCAGCTCTCATCTAGGGTTATACAATTTCTATCTTGTAACATTTTGAAAAGTATTTTGAGTGGGATTTTATGCAAGTGCAAAGATAAATGACAAATTATAGAAAACAGATGTAAACGGTTACGTCATATAAGAATCCCTTACAGTATATAACTAAAACAGTTCCATTACACATACTGTAGCTTAGGTACTGTAGAACGTAATCTGATTTCTAAACCAAAGTAATAAAGGAGATGGACAATCTGATTTATGAGGAGAAGCTAGCTAATTTTGATTTGTTTACATTAGAAAAGAGGCATATAAGAGGAGATATGATAAATATATACATATGTATTCAGGGGCAATGCAAGAAACTTTCAAAAAAAATCCTTTAAGGTTGGAGGACAGGAAATTTCACCAGCAACAAAGGATGGCGTTATTTATTTACAATAAGTGCAGTTAAAATATGGAATCAATTAGCCATGGAGACTGTGATGGCAGATACAATAGATATCTTTAAGAAAAAGTTGGACATCTTTTTGAAAGGAAAGATATACAGGCATATACCAAGTAAACACAGAAAGGATGTTGATCCAGGGAGATATCTGATTGCCATTATTGAACTCTGGAAGGAATTATTTTTTTCCTTTACAAAACATCAATGGATAATGTTTAACTGGGTTTTTTTTTTGTTTGCCTCACTCTTGATCAATAAACTGTAAATACAAATATAGGATAAGTGTCATCTAAATTTAACATAGGTCGAACTCGATGGACATATTTCTTTTTTAACCTCACTTACTATATAACTTTGTAACTTCCATCCCTTAATTTATTAGAGGCATTTTGTGTGAATACATTTTACTTTTCTTGAAAGTTATTGCATCAAACTACTGTATGAATTGTATTAGAAAATGTATCACACTGTCTGTAAACAAAAGATATATACAGTATCATTTGTTCTGTCTTTTCAATAACCGTGCATTGTTCAAGTACAGTACTCAAAATCTATTGTTTATTACCTTATACTCTAAATCAAGAAGATACTTTATATACTGTTATAGCATTCCTGCTTAGGGTGGACCAGCATTACTCAATGATTTTTTTATTGATCCTTTTTTTAAAACCTTTATGTGACTAAGATTAGATCCAGACCCCCAGAGCTCTCTTAACTCAGGGCTCATAATGTACTGTTATAAAAATCCATAATGGACGTTATCTTCCCTGAGTTTAGCAAATCAATAAAGCTAATTATATGGAAACATTTTTTGCTAGTTGTGTTATTAGCATAGGCTTTACTGCATATTAAATTAATACTGTCCCATACTAGCTTGAAACAACATGGCATTAAGCCTGTCTTATGCCAATGGTGGTGTTACTTCCATCCAGACTCTGAATAGGTGTCAATTAAAAGTTAAAAAAGATAAGACAGGAGAGTGAAATAACCCTGTATGTAACGATATGTTAGTTAAATTATACATAACTGTGGTTTTAAACTCACCAAGCCCTTTTCAGGGTCTGGATGGAAGTAATGTCAAGATTAGCTATGACCTAACTAACGCCTCATTAAATCCCGGTGTTAACTATAACGGAGCTCTGTGAATATGTGCTGTTAGTGGGAATGCCTCTTTTGCATATCATTAGCAATAATGTCAGATGAAGTTATGGTAGCTTCACCTGTACAAATAGTTGTGAGAATGTGATGTAGCCAGGTCTCCTTTGTCAGTGCGGACACCCCACCTGCGCTCCCTCGCTGCGGCCATTCGCGGGGAGGTGTGGGTGCAGGTGCGTGAGCAGCGTGCTGTTCCCTGAAGCGGCCTGTTGCCGGGGACGCGCGCGACCCGTTGTTAGGGCCGCGGTCGCGTTGCTGAGGTCCCGGCGGCTCGCGATACAGGGCGCCGCCATTGCGCATTAGCTCGCGCATGCGCAGTAAGAGCCAGGCGCCGGGAAGACCCCAGATAGCTCGTGCATGCGCAGATAGGAGCCCGTAAAACCCTAGCCTACCAGGGAAGGCTCTAGGCAGGGACTACGAGTCCCATGAGCGTCTGCGCGCCCCACGTGATGCCAGGGAGCCAATAGGGCTTAGGATTTCTCTGCAGAGAGATACATTTCGCGCGCTGAGCCCACGCGAGGGCAGTTGGAGCTGGGAGCAGGAAGGGGAAGGAAGGGTGTAGGGAGCGAGTGAAGCTCCTGCACCAGGTAGGTCCCCTATATCCCAGGTAGGCCCCCAACTCCCCACCAGGTTAGTGGGTAAGGAACAGACAAAAGACAGGGCGCACAACGCACATAGTGAAATAACGTTAAAAAGTAATTTTACTCAAAAGAAAATAAGTTCTGCGTACATCAAAGTTAAAAGTATCAAACAATGGATAAGTGGGATTACCACACAGGGAAACGGCACGGCTTCCAGGGAGACACTGAATTAGTGAAAGCAGGGATAGCTGGCACACGGGACAGGGAGACGTAAAATGAAAGAATAATAACTATAAAATATAGTATAATATGAGCTGAAACACACTCCAACACGTTTCGTAACACACAGTTACTTCTTCAGGGAATAAATGCAAAAGGGGGAATGTACATTTTTATACATCAAGCACCCAATTAAAAATCAGGTGTCATATTACTACACCAATCGAATAGAGGTGCAGCTAAGAGCTCATTAAAAATACATGCATAAACAGTGTTCTTATAAAAGAAACAGAACCTTTATATAATAAAAAACAATGTTAAAACCATGATTAAGTTTAATACATTCGGCGATTGATTTTCTGAAATAGAAAAGCAACAATTAGAAACATACAGGTATGAACTGCATAATAGGTGAGAAACAAGCAGATACAGTACTTGTAGAATCAGTATAGAGACCAAATATCTATGTCTTCGTTTAACCCCTTAGGGGCCAACGAATTCATCTTATAGATCCAAAAGGTCTCTTGATATGAGAGGTTTTTTATTCTATCACCTCCCCTTCTCTCTTTAGAAACCACTTTGATACCCTTGAACATAAGGTTCGTGGGATCTTTATTGTGACATAATGCATAGTGACGGGAAAGACTATGTTTTTCGTACCCGATCTTTATATTTCTTATATGCTCTTGTATGCGAATCTTTAAGCATCTTTTAGTGCGACCCACATACTGAAGGCCGCATTCGCAATTAACCAAATAGACAACATGTGTTGTGTTACAGTTGATAAAGGAATCAATAGCAAAGTTCTCACCGGTGATGAACGATTTAAAAGTTTTATTTTCAGGATGTAAGTGCTTACATATTGAACAATTACCACACTTAAAGTTCCCAACTGGTCTCTCTCCAATCCAAGTAACAGGTCTAGTATAGTTATTTCCCACATCGCTGGGTGCCAGTATATTTTTAAAATTCTTTGCCCTCCTATAAATAAATTTAGGGGCAATAGAAAGGCGATCACCCAAAACTGGGTCGTTACATAAAATGGACCAGTGTCTTTTTATTATTTTTTCAATTTTCTTGTTAACTGAATTAAACGTTGTAATAAAAGGTACTTCTACCACATTGCTCAGATCATTATTTTGTGTCTTAGTTTTAGGAACCAACATATTTTGTCTTTCCATTCCACGTACTAAATCAAGATCCCTACAAAGGCTTGTACTGGAATACCCTCTTTCAAGAAATTTGTTGAATAACAGTTTAGATTGCTCCTCAAAGTCTTGTTCACTACTGCAATTACGTTTCATTCTGATAAATTGTCCTTTTGGAATATTTGTTATCCATGATTTTTTGTGATTGCTGGTTGCCATTAATAAATTATTGGCATCCGTTTCCTTAAAGAAAACCTTAGTGGATACGTTCCCATTATCCAAAGCAGTCAATTTTAAATCCAGGAAGTTAATACTTGTGGAGTCGGACACAAGTGTGAACACCAAATTCTTATCATTGGTGTTCAGATAGGTGAGGAAAGAGCAAATGGACACATCATCCCCCTCCCAGACACAAAGGATGTCGTCAATATAGCGACGCCAAATGATGATATGGTGTCTGAAGGGGTTGTTGTTCCAGATGCTCTGCCACTCCCACTGACCCATATACAGGTTTGCGAAACTGGGGGCAAATCTTGTGCCCATAGCAGTTCCGCAAACCTGTAAAAAGAACTCTTTGAGAAACATAAAATAATTGTGGGTCAGGATAAACTCAATGGATTTCAAAATAAATTCTGCATTAAGATAATGTAGGGTGGTGTCTAATTCCAGGAAGTATTTAACCGCCTGGAGTCCTTTATCATGAGGAATATGAGTGTAGAGCGCCTGCACATCACAGGAAATCCATCTATATGTGCTCTTCCACTCAAACTCTTGAAAGGTTTGCAAGACAGAGGCTGTATCTTTTAGATACGAGGGCAGCACACTCACATAAACCTGCAGGAAAAAATCCACATACTGCGAAAGATTCGCAGTAAGTGAATCAATTCCCGAGATTATGGGGCGGCCTAAGACACAAAATAATGATCTGAGCAATGTGGTAGAAGTACCTTTTATTATAAAGTTTAATTCAGTCAACAAGAAAATTGAAAAAATAATAAAAAGACACTGGTCCATTTTATGTAACGACCCAGTTTTGGGTGATCGCCTTTCTATTGCCCCTAAATTTATTTATAGGAGGGCAAAGAATTTTAAAAATATACTGGCACCCAGCGATGTGGGAAATAACTATACTAGACCTGTTACTTGGATTGGAGAGAGACCAGTTGGGAACTTTAAGTGTGGTAATTGTTCAATATGTAAGCACTTACATCCTGAAAATAAAACTTTTAAATCGTTCATCACCGGTGAGAACTTTGCTATTGATTCCTTTATCAACTGTAACACAACACATGTTGTCTATTTGGTTAATTGCGAATGCGGCCTTCAGTATGTGGGTCGCACTAAAAGATGCTTAAAGATTCGCATACAAGAGCATATAAGAAATATAAAGATCGGGTACGAAAAACATAGTCTTTCCCGTCACTATGCATTATGTCACAATAAAGATCCCACGAACCTTATGTTCAAGGGTATCAAAGTGGTTTCTAAAGAGAGAAGGGGAGGTGATAGAATAAAAAACCTCTCATATCAAGAGACCTTTTGGATCTATAAGATGAATTCGTTGGCCCCTAAGGGGTTAAACGAAGACATAGATATTTGGTCTCTATACTGATTCTACAAGTACTGTATCTGCTTGTTTCTCACCTATTATGCAGTTCATACCTGTATGTTTCTAATTGTTGCTTTTCTATTTCAGAAAATCAATCGCCGAATGTATTAAACTTAATCATGGTTTTAACATTGTTTTTTATTATATAAAGGTTCTGTTTCTTTTATAAGAACACTGTTTATGCATGTATTTTTAATGAGCTCTTAGCTGCACCTCTATTCGATTGGTGTAGTAATATGACACCTGATTTTTAATTGGGTGCTTGATGTATAAAAATGTACATTCCCCCTTTTGCATTTATTCCCTGAAGAAGTAACTGTGTGTTACGAAACGTGTTGGAGTGTGTTTCAGCTCATATTATACTATATTTTATAGTTATTATTCTTTCATTTTACGTATCCCTGTCCCGTGTGCCAGCTATCCCTGCTTTCACTAATTCAGTGTCTCCCTGGAAGCCGTGCGGCTGTTTGCGCTGTGAACGAGGGTCCTGCAAGCATTGCTTTGGGCTCTGTATCGAAGGAGCCTGCAGTGACGTCATCAGCGGGCGTCTCACGAGGCGCAACAGCGTGCTGTCGGCGTGTAGCAGTGGAAGCTCTAACCGAGAGAATTACACTGGCCTTTGGGACTTGTGTGTGTATTTACACTGTGGACTTAACATCTGAGATCTTGGAACGGAGTGAGTGCTGTTCGAGGACTCAGAGGGTTTCCCCCTCTACCCCTCCTCCATCCCTTCACCATGTACCTGGTCAGCTGATCGTTGGTCTCCGGTTTACCTCCCGGTGGTGGATGAAATCTGACGAGTCCTGCCATTTCCCTGTGTGGTAACCCCACTTATCCATTGTTTGATACTTTTAACTTTGATGTACGCAGAACTTATTTTCTTTTGAGTAAAATTACTTTTTAACGTTATTTCACTATGTGCGTTGTGCGCCGCCCTGTCTTTTGTCTGTTTCTCTAGCTCTAGGGGTGCCGAGCCACCCCCCAAGAAAAGGCTGAAGACGCATCATATGTGCACCTATAAGGTCATAAATATTGTTCACTATTTATTATAATTCACACTGTATATTATCCTTTGTTCACCATTAGTGAATTATTTCACCTTATCACGTTATTAGCTGCGCACTATCACTTTTCTTTCTACTAGTGGGTAAGGAGCAGGGACTAGGTTAGGGACTCTGCTCTTAGGTTCAGGTAGGTACAATCTTGTCCGGTCACAGCGGTCAGTGCTGTGAGAGTGGACAAGAGAGCATCGTGAGAGTGCAGTGTGTCTGCTGCCGAGGTTAGGTAGGAGTGAGGCAGATGGGATCCGGGTGGTGACGGGAAAAGGTAGTGTGGGTGCAGGGGGTCAGGGACCCACCTGCAGAGGATAGGCTACCCCGTAGGTCCCTAGGAGTTTCCCATAAAGTCACTCAAGGTTGCGGTAGGGACGGCATATAGCAGCAGGACGCATCACGGTAGTTCACAGAGTCAGTCAGGGGCTCAGCATACTGCGTAGTGTTCCGAAGGTTGGGCGCAGACTGTTGCGGCAGAGGTTTCTGCGTGGGATCGTCACGGGTGGTGGTTCCGGTGTCTTCGGTCATCGGATCCTTTTTGAAGCAGTTGATGATCCGAGCACTGGAGTGCTCGGCAGGCACTCTAACTCTACAAGTGCACCAACAGTTCCATTAGTTAGTGACTGTACAGTCACCATTATTAGTTCTCCCTAAAGGGGAGTGGACATACTGAGTGGGGGTTACTGGACACGGGGTGGGATCACCCGGTGATAGGAAGTTAGCGTCCTGCGAGGCGCATTAGCTACATTATTTGATATTACCAAATCCAGTATTGCCCTTCTCCTGGTTGGTTCCTCAATAATATGGGTCATATAATTGTCTTTAAGCACCCCCAAAAACCTGTTTCCATTTGTTGTAATGCTAATCTCATTGCTCCAGACTATGTCTGGATAAATAAAAACACCCATTATGCAAACATGACCTAGTTTTGATGCCTTCTCCATTTGCAAAAGTATTTTAGCTTCCTAAATCTCACAGATATTTGGTGGTTTATAGCATATCCCTACAAACATTTTCTTATACTTATACCTCTACTGCTAATTTCTATCCACAAGGTCTCTACATTTTCATTATTCCCTTCATAAACATCTTCCCTTATGTAACGGTGTTTCCCTGGGCCCCTCTCATACTGACCCCTATGTGAGAAAACTGCCCCCAGTTACATGTCATGTCGTGTGGTGCACCTGCTGGCCCACAGGACTCCTGAGTCTCCCGCTTGATGGTACTGGGGAATTCACCAGGACTGGCTCGTGAGGTAGTGCTGAGATCTACTCACATTTGGTACAGCGCCTCCATCTTTTCCAGATCCCCACGACAGCAGGGAGGAGTCTCTGGAAGAGAACCCCTGGGTGCAGCTTCTCCCTGAATGAGTCCAAGCTCACGCGAGAAGGTTCTTTTAATCAAGGCAATCTTTATTAGCATCTTCCTAGGCAGACTGCCCCTCATAGCGGCCGGTCTTTAGCCGCACATCTTCAAGGTTGCCCACGTCAAGGAAGTCCCTGGACACCACTCCTAGTCATGGCCCTAGAAGCTGTCCTTGCACTTCCCTAACTCTCTAATAGAGAAAGGGAATAGTCTATATCCTCTCCCCTAATGGAGGGCCACAATCTGTGCCAGAGCCCTGGCACAGTGTGGGGTCAGTTTGTCACACTCTGCAACACTTGACAGACTCAACCTGACTGCAGAGGACTCTGCAGACAAACACACTAACCTTAGGAAGTGATGCGTATTATATAGCTCCAGGAGGCACCACTGTAAGTGGACACAGAGCATGCTGTCACTTCCTTTGCTACATATTACACCTCACAGGGGGTTGAGGGCAAAACCTCATGATTACTTCTGGCAAACCTGCCCTCTTGACAGGGTTTACTGCACAGGAGGAGAGAGGCATGTAATCCCAAAATTACACAAGGCTACACTTATAATAGGGTTTAAAATATAAACATACTCCACCTCCTCTTCCATTTGCTTGATCCTTCCGTAAAAGGGAATAACCCTCTAAATCAGGGGTGGGAAACCTATTTTTCAATGTAGCCACAGGTGTGGCGAATTTGAAGTGAAAATAGCAACACCATGTAAAAATTGAGTTATTTTGTTGCGCATGCAAAAATTTCAAACAACACACACTGTTTGAACTAGTTTATTCAAAACATGAACACTTTGACTACTCAGTTACAACTGCGGCAGACACAAACGATGAAAATTGTTAAAATTGAAAATGTTAGATAATTTAATGCGATATTTGACAATCCTTATTTCTGACAAGTTGGGGGGGAGAAGAGAGACCAGGGAGGAGGGGGGAGAAGAGAGACCAGGGGAAACCAGTGAAAGAAATAGAAAATGTTCAATCCCCTGTATGCAGCGCAGAGAGGGGGGGGGGGGGTTGTGGAGCCGGGGGGGGGGGACGGCAAGCAGGGGGAATCAGCTGAGAGGGAAGGGGGGTACCGGCACTTTAGTGGAGCAGGAGGTGAGACACGCAGGGGGGAAACAGCGCTATATAAAATCAGCTGAGCAATGCGCAGCACTCACCTGAAGATTGGTCAGTCGGGGAACGGAGCAGCAGCAGACAATTTCTTGAAGTGGATTGAAGTAACCTTCTGGTCAATCCGCTTACATACTAACACCCCCCCCCCCCCCCCACACCACTACCTCCTGATGCGGCGCCATGAAGGTGAGAGAGGCAGATTGGCGGCGGAGTGCTTCTCTGCATGTGGGCTGTGCAGGAGACAGAATTCTTGGAGGGGAAATTCGCCACACTTTGCCTGCCAATTCGCCACATGTGGCGAATGGCTACAGTGTTGCCCACCTCGGCTCTAAATGAACTGCCCAGCCATGAGTTTCCCTATCCCTATCAGACCTTGCCTCCCAGCTCTCTGAGCTCCACTGCCTGTCCAGGCGCTCCCCCTGCCCTCGCGCTGTATTGTGACATCACCGGCACATCATGCGACCAGTGGGTCTGTGTGTATGGCGTCGGCAATTCTCCCAGCAGCGTGGAGTTCTGGTTCCTGCCTGTGGCACCTCTCACCTACCTTGAAGGTCTGGGTGTGTGGCAGCAGTGGTCGTCCCGGCAGTGTGGAGTTTTGGAGGTCATGCTGTTCCATCTATTTGCAGAGGCTCCGGTCGGACTTTCAGGACAGCTGTTCTGTGGGTCTTTTCCTTTCAGCTTTGCTGTAAGTAGGATTTTAATTTTACCCCTACCGGATGATATAGCTTCATTAGCGTCTTCAGCCCAACGGACATGTGTTTGTTGTTTAATTAATATTTTAATTTAATTGCATTAAATTTGTAATTTATCCTTTTGCCAATCTATTCAGTGTTTTGTTTGTAGATTTTTTGTTGTTATTTGAGTTGCACTATGATCTTTTCTTTTTGTCTTTTTTGTTTTTGTTTTACATGTTTGTTTGTCCTTCTATGAGACTTCATTGAAGATTCCCCTCAGGATTGCCTGCCATTCATATTGGACTTTACCTTTGGTTGGATTTATATATTTTCACTTTGGAGGCGCCGGTTCTTTGTATTTAATGTCTGTATTGGTCTGTGTTAACTTTATTTTTTCCTAGGCAGCCCCTACTTTAAGTTTAAAGTTTATTGTATTTACTTCTGTCACTTATATTGTCACAGTTTTATATTTATTGCATTAGCGCTGATTTCACTGCTCTTTCCCTTTATCAGAACGTGTATCTTGCTATAGTCGGGGGGGTAGGGGGGGGGCACATTAAAACCTCATTTATGTGTACTATGATTTAACAGTATTATACAGTAGTTCCATATTAGCACCTATTAATGCAACATGAGACTGTGTTATGTCCCAAATATAGTATTTCCAGGCTCTGAATATGTACACTGTTACTGATCAATAATCAGCTACTGGCCCAGTACAAGGGGAAAGTGTGTACATACAGTATATCTACAAGACTTGCCAGAGTTGTTTGTCCCTGCGCCTGTAGATATTTCTGCTGTTTGGCAGATTATAAAGTCACTTTCATGCTGACCCTATAATAGAGTGAGAGTGGAGTATAAATCAGAGCCCTACTGCCTATTAATCCTCAACCCTAACTGAAACTAGTTTGTCCAGATTGGCCCACATCATAGTTTAACTTGCTGGGTAAATTTGTGGATCTGGCCAGCATCAGTGTGCCTTTTTGATGTCTCTACTGCACTGTCCACATGAGCTATTATTTTAACTGGTTTAATACATGATTTCAATAGAGATCTTATATCATTTATTGAAACATTTTGTATCATTATTTTACATATTGATAAATAATTGCTTATTCTGTTACACACATTGGCATTATTCTTAAGATGTTTTATTTTATTCTCTTCTCTTTTTTAAAATGTTCTTACTTATACCCCATCTAGTGATTTGATCAATATAAATGCTTAGTATGAGTATGACATGTGCAATTTGATGGGATTATGTGTATCATGACATCTTTTGCCTCAGTTTTATGCCTGAGGAAGGATATATGACAGTTATCTCACTGTTGTTGTGTGTGTGTGTGTGTGTGTGTGTGTGTGTGTGTGTGTGTGATTGTGTGTGTGTGTGTTGTGTGTGTGTGTGTGGCGCGCTCCGCTTATGCGGTCCGTTTATCCGCATTTTTTGTGAACCCGTTTAAAAAAAAATGGGGGGGAAGGTTTCTTTGCACACACACAATGCACACAATCACAGCACACTCTGCACACACAGCACCAGCACACTGCACACACTAACAGCACGCACACAGCCCCCCCTCTACCCCTCACCTTTGGTGTCAGCTGCTAGGGCATTGTGGGGCTGCTGGTGGGGATCGGTGCGGGGCTGGGGGAGGGGGATTGGTGCGGGGCTGGGGTGTGGTGATCGGCGTGGAGTTGCTGGGGAACGTGAGCCTGCTGGGGGAAGTGCAGGGAATGCTGGGGGAAGTACGGTGGCTGTTGCGGGACGTGTAGGGCTGCCGCCGCATCACTCCACCTCTTCACCCCTCCACCCTTTCGGGCGCGCAACGGCAATTAAAAAAAAAAATTAGCACGACCCCTGTTATAGCGCGGTTGGATCAAGGGGACCCCGAGGGCCGCGCTATAATGGGATTGAGCTGTATATTTATAGTATTAGAAGTATATACTACTGTATATGCTACTAATTTAGTAACATTGGTTCACATTTATAGTATTGTGTCTTTCAAATCCGTCTTTCAAATATTTTCCTATCAAGTCCTTTTTTTTTAATGTCCATTTTGCATAAATATAGCCATACATACAAATAAGGTCATTACGTGTACCTCCTTATATACTACTGGATCTAGTTAACATATACTACTCGTAGTGAGATGTCAGGGATGCAGCTAATATGGTATATGCATACATGTAGACGAACGTTCACAGAGGTACACAATTGGAGTCGTTATAATGTGAAATTATAATAGGCTTTATTGTGCCTTTTCCTTTTCATCAGGAAATTATCCAAACACAGGGGGGAACAAAGCTTCCATTCACTCTGGAGTATTTCTAGTGAAATCCTTGCAATTAGTTCACATCTCCATTAGTTAAGCATTTCTCCCAACCCCAAACACATAGCAGGCATAAGCAATATAAGCAGTCTTTTAAGAATGAAAGTCTTATCTGTTCCTGGTGGTTTGGAGGGGAAATCTTCACTGTCCCTGCTTCAGCCTCCCTTGTCTCCAGGGTGGTTTAGCATACAGGTTTAGAAGTTTTCCCTGTGTCTTGAAAGCACTCTGCTATCTTTTGGCAGAGCTCAAGACAAGTGTGTCTCCAAGTTCAGCTCAGGTGTCAGGTAAAGAGTTCTCACTTCCTGTTTCAAAAGACAGGCTTTCTAGGCCCTAATCAGCGCAGGTGTGTTTTGTTAATGGACTACAGCAGTTTAAAACCACCACACTGCTGGATTAGAGGCACATTACCCTGAACAGGGATAAGTCCCCTGTTACATACCTCCCCTGTTTGTGGGAAGCTCGGGCTACCACGCCAAAGCCCATCCTTTCCACTCTCATTCGAGATCTTTCTGTGACTTGAATGAGATGGATGAGAAAGAACCCTCTGTCCCGCTGGGATTGGAGCCCTTTCTCCAGTTTATTTTTGTCTCCTCCCTGAGGTGCTTGAGATCAGCACTCCTCATCGCTCGAGGAGGACTTTTTCCACGTAAAGTCTTTTTATCTCGTGCGCGTGTCATGAGATTTCTGTTGTGTCAGGCACTCCTCTTTTTGTAGACAAAGTGTATGGCAAAAGTTGTAGGGCCGTTAGGACTAGCCCTTAGAGTTTTCTTGCTCTTTAAGCAGTCTTTCTGCCAGTTTCTTCTTTCTCACACACGGAGTCGCCATTTCAGCTTCTAGCTTCTTTGGGACCGAGTTGCCCCCACCTCCTTTTCCAGAGAACGTCCTATTTTTTTCAGCTTCCTCAGCTAAGGACTCTTCTGGTTTTGATTCGCACTCCTACCTCTGTTGTTGCCTGTTGGGCAGCTGTAGTTTGGGCTAGTGCTTTCTTAGGTGGCTCAACTTCGTAATTTTGTTTTGAAGTTGCATGGAGTCCCCACACTCTCACTCTACCCCTTGTCCTCACGGGCATTATTACTCTGTGGATACTGGTGCTTTCTCTGAGTCTGTATCAAGTCTCCTTCATATTCTGGAGCTCTGTCATTTTTGTTGCCTTGTGGCGCACTATGAACTTCTTTGCTTGGGCCACAGTTACTTGTTTCAGTTTCTGGACCTTCTTGTGCTCCCTTTTGTGCCGCATCACCTGGGTTCTAACTTGGCTTTTAGCATTGGCTTTGGTGATGCTCGGTAGCCTTCATTTCTCATGCTGCTTTGCGGGACATACTGGTCATCAGACGTTCCTGCAGCACTTGAATTTCTTTAGCAGCCTGAAGCTTTTCTTTCCTGCCGCATTTGCTGCTTCTCCTCTACTTACTATGGAGGTGTGTACGCAGACCTTGCAGTTGGTTGTTCTGCAGTCGGTGCTCTGCTTCAAACTTTTCTTCTGTCAACTGAAAATTTTCTTCTTTCAGTTTTAAGTTTTCTGTTTTTAATTCTTGAATTTTTCTCTTTTTTCAGTCTCTGTATTCTTCAGGGCTTCTTTGCAGTCCTCCTTCCATTTACGCACATCTGCTTTGAGAATGACACTCTCCTGGCGTGAGACTTCCTTCTCTAGTTGAGGGTCTGAAGCTCCTTCTGAGAGACTTTGAGATCTGTATCAAGATTACCAATAGATTCTTTAGCAATTCCCAGCTCCTCAGTGAGACTGTGTAGTTCCTTTCTGGAAACTTCCAGGTCGTGCGGCAGCTGTTGATCTCATGATGTAGGCATCAAGTGCTCTGCGGAGTGTCTGAACCTCTTTCTGAGATACGTCCTCTTCATCCGACACGGTTGCCCTCCTGTTGTGTAGGCATTCAGCTCTATACAGAGTGTGAACCTCTTGCTGGAAGACTGTCTGCTTCAGTGCCTCCTCATACTTCCGCTTTAGCGTAGCCACCATTTATCAGATTGGCTCTGCTTTTCATCCATGGCGGAAATAGTAGCCTTTGCAGTATCTAGCTCAGTCTAGAGATCGTCCAATTCTGTCCTGGCCGCAGAGTAAATTGCGAGCACATTCTTCTGTAGCTCAGCATTAAATTTTCTCTTCCCTTTCCAATTCTTCACCCAGAGCAGATCACAGTCATCCTGGCAATTTTCAGGGCGTCTTCAGGGCTGGTCAAGGGATCGTCACTCACTGGTTCCGGCTCCCTCTCTTCCCTGGGATGACTGGTTGAGGATTCCTCACTTTTGAGGGCACCACACACTTCTTTGGGTTCACACGATTTCCTGCCTTGGGCCCTCTGATATTCGGTTAACCGTGGGACGAATTCTTCTCATTTTTTCTAGGCTGCAGGGCAATTCGGTCCCCCTTTTCCTTCCTCCGCAGGATCTGCGGCCGTTTCTGTTACTTCCACGGTAAGTGAAGAACCGCTTTTCTTTTTCTTCCTTTTTGATTTGGATGACACCGTCCCTTCAGGGATATTGGGGTCTCCATCTTCGTTTGAAATTTTAGCTCTTCATTATATACGCCAGGCTTTTCTTGCAGCTTGCTTTAGCTGACAGAATATTCGGTGATCCACTGCTCCGCTCTGTCTCCTGCTGATCATATTCGTCATCAAAGGGAGCGGTCTTTTCTGTTCGTGCCGAGTTCAGGCACCCCCACCATTCTTGGGGTGTTTTGTGGGTGTGACTCGGTTCGGGTTCCCCGTAGAGATGTCTTCCTCTTTATTGGACTGGAAGGGCCACTCTTCCGTGGGGTAGGGTTCATTACAGGAACGCTGCATCTTGTCCTCCATTTTTAGAGGCTATCAGGTGTAATTTTCTTCCTGACCTCAGGAGGCGCTATTTCAGCTGTTGCCACTGTATTTGCTAGAACCCCCAATTGTGGTAGTCCTACAGATGGGTATATTTTGCTTGTAGAGGTCGTAGCTTTCACAGGCATCTCTGTAGACTTTTCTATCTTGGATACATTTTTTTCAATATCAGCAGTCATGTGCATGCATTTTCTTTTATCAGGTATACAAGTTGTGCATTTGCTAGGTAAAAAAGTCTATTTGCTTTACACCATTTTCTTGCAGGGTGCAATCTCCCCGCTTCAGCAACAGAATTTGGTTTTCTGCCTGAGTTCAGTAATTTTCAGTCTCATCTTTGGGTATTATGGCATTCACACTTATTTATTTATTTATAAAATATTTTACCAGGAAGTAATACATTGAGAGTTACCTCTCGTTTTCAAGTATGTCCTGGGCACAGAGTAAAACAAAATAATACATGATTACAAATACAGTTACATAAATGAACAAGGTATACATTATATACAAGTCATTGCATGCACAGTTAAAGAAAATATATATTATGAGCGTATGAAACAGTTACAGACCAGATTAAAGTGTGGACAGCCTTAGATTTGAAAGAACTTAAGCTCTGAAAAAGCGGTGGTGGATATGAATGTCTCTGGTTAGGTTGTTCAGTGGTTCTGGGTGCACGGAAGAGAGAAGAGGACGTCCGGATACTTGGTGAGTCTAACTGGGACCATGAATAGTCTTTTGGGTTTGATCTCAGGTGATAGGTTAAGGAAAGTGTGGTCGGGGTGGTGAGGAGCTTGTGTCGGGGTAGCTGGTAGCTTCACTCTTGGGTTGTCTGTGATTTGCTCCCAAGGTAATAGGCATATCTTTTTTACTTGCAGAAAAAAACATCTTTGCAGTGACTATTTCCTTTCTATTCCGGCAGGGTGACTCAACACTCGAAGAATTGGCTTGAAAAAACCTTATTTCCTTTAGTTAGGGCAATTTACAACTCAGCACGATTCGTTTGCTAAAAAATTCCCCCTGCTTACAGCACGTTCTTGTGATGCAAATATTCACACTGTTTTCTTTGCATGTATACTCCATTCACAGGGTGGGGCCCATGCGGATTGTGGCAACCTTTATGTTGCAAAATACAGTTAACCCTCAGTGGGTCACATCTTATTCACTGCTCAGCGAAAGATTTTGAAACCAACATTAAACACGTATTCCCTTTTAAGGGCTAGGACTCACTGTCCTTAGGAACCCGTATTGCCTGGAAGGATACAAAACCCTATTTTCATGACCGTATTTACACCTTTGTGATAGGCAACTTTAAGGTTTACCTGTTTCAGCGCAATCTCGTTTGTGGATTTGGGGAAAAGAGATCCCATGCCCGTGTGTTTCTTTAAGTCTCAGTGCACAGCAGTTTCAGTGTAAATTTCAGGGTGTTTACCCCTTTAAACTCTTGCTCTCAGATGCATGAGAGGGGTTTGTTTTGGTTTTTTCTCAGACTGTTTTGAGTCAAAAGCATAACAAAAATATGTTCACATAGAAAACTCTGGTCGCTTTTGTAATCTCAAAGACACCACGGACCACCAAATTGACGGACGCTTCACAGAGTAGTACGCAATTGGAGGGTTATAATGTGAAATTATAATAGGCTTTATTGTGCCTTTTCCTTTTGCATCAGGAAATTATCAACCCAGGGGTAGGTAAACAAAGCTTCCATTCACTTGGAGAGTATTTTCTAGTGAATCCTTGCAATTATATCACATCTCTCATGTATTAAGGCAATTCTCCCACCCCAACACATAGCTGCCATAAGCAGATAAAGCATCTTTTAAGAATGAAAGTCTTTATCTGTTCCTGGTGGTTTGGACGAGGAAAATCTTCAATGTCCCCTACCTTCAGGTCCCTGGGTTCCAGGGTGGTCGCATACAATGTTGAGAAGTTTTCACTGTGTCTTTGAAAGCAGCTCTGTAATCTTTTGGCAGACGCAAGAAAGTGCTGTGCTACCAAGTTTGCAGCTAAGGTGTCAGGTAAAGAGTTCTCACTTCCGGTTTCAAAGACAGGCTTTCTAATCCATCTAATCAGGCAGGTGGTGTTTAGTGTAATTGACTTACCAGCAGAGTTAACCACCCACACTGCTGATTAGAGGACATTTCCTGAAACGAGGATAAGAGTCCCCTGTTACAATCTGAGTACACTTGGCAAAAATATACTGATTATGCATTTAAAATTATTATTTTAGGATATCTTTCAGCAAGCCCTCTCTGTCGGGTCTGATGCACAAGCTCTTGAGTTTCGTGCCGGCCTCTAACAAATTAGCGAGGCGCGATTCACTAAAGGCCCTCAGCCCTTTTTATGCGCGAAGTGCCCAAAAACTGGCTTATCGTGCGTGCAATGTATATTCCCGGCTAGCGTTCTTAACCTTGTACGTACGAGCTGTATAGAAAAAAAAGCGCTTGTTAACATTTTGCATGGAGATTTTTTGCAAAGGCTGTTACAGTGGCGCATCGCACCAATAAAATAATACTTTTTAACAATTATAGTGTACATAGGCAGGGGGTCTGGTCCCGGATCTGAAAGTGCTTGGTTTCCAGGTCCGCACGAACCCTACCTTTCGAGGAGATACGCCCCGTTATGGGGTGGCGGTATCCCTGCAGAATTTTCAATGCCAGTCACGTGACGGGTGACGCTTAAAGTGCGAGGGATACCGTCACCCTAATGGGTGCCGTTATCTCCTTATGTAGGGGTACCCCTGAACTAACGCCGGGTCACCGCGTAGACCCCCTGCCACAGGTCTACATATAATTAAAGAGTATATAAAAAAAATGAACAAACTCAATACACGGACTCCCCCCCCCCTTCCGCCCTAACACATACAGATACAATAATGTGCAAAATAACTATTATCCAGATATAGATAAATAGATTATTTGCCCATTATTAACACTGCATTACATATCTAAATAAAGTCAATCAAACAAACAGTAGCCAGCTACATCCAATCAATACAAGCAGAGCAATAAGTCACGTGGAATTAAACCATTAACCATGTAAACCAATTAATTCTAACACAACTCAAAAGAATAGTCACAGTACCATCCAACCAATATGTACACAACATTAATGAAGAAAACATAAAAGACAAATAAACTACAATCCAAACCATCTCTGAAAACAAACCTTAAAAACGACATTAGCTATCATAACAACATAACTACAAACGAACACCAATCGCAAAGAACATTTATTACATTAAGCATGAAAAAACAAAACATGACCATCCATATAAGAAACTGACATTAAAAAACAACACATACCAAAGCCCAGAAATGCCCCCCAAATATTTAATAATAATGATTAATCTGCAAGCCTAAAGTGGTACAGATTAATAATAATAGTCATATGTGCCCCCCCAAAAATAAAAAAATCAATCCAATTAAAAAAACCTTGTAAAAATAGACATTAACAAACATTCTCTATTTACTTAACCATTAGAGAACGGTGGCCCTCCGACTCCGCGGGTAAAACAGGAAAGCTCACGTACTTTGAAGCGGCCTCCACACATCCAATGCCATCACCATGAAGATCAACCGCTCAGGTACCCCAATCTTTCTTTTTGCTTACTTCTTTAATCAACCTTCCTTCTATTCTTCATCTGATCACCATCTTTTTTGTCTCTTCTTCTATCTTCTTCGTGTCTTCAGTTCGTCAATCCAAAATACCCCAAATGTTAAATCCCAGCCGATGCTGTGCTGTCGGCTTCTTGGTCTCAAATTGCGGGCTCAACGGATCCTTAATATGGCTTGTGACGTTCACATTTTACCATCAAAATGTTAAACAGCCATCTGATTGGCTGTTCAAACCTGTTTTTCCGACTTGTAAATTTTTTTTTGACATGACGTCCATTAAGGGGAATGATGCACAGCCAATCAGAATGGCTGTGCTTCATTTGCCTTTGGAGACTGATCCGAATCCAAGATGGCCGGCGTCAGCAGGTAATGTCAGCCCAATACAAGTTGGGGAAATGTGGTTCCCACAATCAGATTCGCTGAAAATACCATGTACGCAGCTTCGTGACCAGCAATGAAGCGACACGCCATCTGGTGGCTGGATCTCCCTTTAAGTGACGTACATGTCAAACAAATTTTTTAATAAAAAATCGGAACATGGTTGAACAGCCATATAGAGTGGCTGTTAACCGTTTTTTGAGGTAAAGCTTGATGTCACAACCGTATATTTAAGACGCTGGACGCCTCAGTTTGAGCCCAAGAAGCCGACGAGGACAGCATCGGTGCATGGCTTGATTATAACATGGATTGACAGATGAGAAGAGAAAGATTAAAGAAGAAACAAGATATGGGTGACGAATTGAAGATAGAAGAAGTTTTAAAGAAAGATGAAAAGAAGATGGGGTACCATGAGCCGGTTGTCTTCATGTGGATGGCATCGGATGCTGTTGGGCCTTCAAGGTATAGTGAGGCATCCTGTTACCCCTGGGAGAATCGGTATCGGCAACGCTTCTAATGGTAGAGTAAATAGTATAGAATGTTGGTAATGTCTCTTTTTCAGGTTTGTTCATTGGATGTGAGTTTTTATTTTTTGGGGAGGCCACATTGGACTGATAATATATTAATCTATACCACTTTCGGGTACAGGATTATATACATTATTTTACAATATTTGGGCCCGGGCATTTCTGGCTTGGTATTGCTGTGTGTTTTTTTAATGTCAGTTTTCTTTATGTTGATGTCATGTTTTTTTTTTTTTTTCATGCTTATAATGTAATAACAATGGTTTGCCTATTGGTGTTCGTTTGTAGTTATGTTGTATTATGTTAGTATGCGTTTTATGGTTCTTTCATAGATTTATTAAGTATTTTTTGTCTTTAATGTGTACATTCATTAATGTGTTGTAAGTATGGTTTGATTTGGTTTACGTTACTAGTTCGTTTGAGTTGGTTTCGGAATTAACTGGTTTTCATTGGTTAATGGTTTAATTAATTCAATTGTTGATATTGTACGTGCTTGTATTGATTGGATTAGTGGCTACTGTTTTTAATGACTATTATTTAGGATAGCAATGGCAGTGTTAAATAGGCAGATTAATTATTATCCATATCTGGATAATAGTTAGGCACATTTTGTACTGTATGTGGTGGGGGGGTGTATTAGATTAGAAATATTGTTTAGTATTTTTGTACGCCACAACATTGGGTACCGCAGCCCGCGGTAACCCGAGGATCCCGCGGGACCCGGGACGGGCCGCGGGGTCAGGCGGTACACTTGCGGAGACCCCCGCCTCCGCTCGGGGACCCCTGGGGGGTCACCGCGGACACTTACGTCCGGCTGGTTGTTGGTTTTGATTGCCTGCAAAAAAGGTTAAACAAAGATCTTTTTTCATAATGTCCAGCTTTTTTTTTAATCAATTGCTATTTAAGCGGGTAGGCTTTATCAGCGCCAACTTTCAAGTAGCTCAGTTTGCGTTGCTCGTGAATCCCGGCAGAAGGTGCAGTGATTCAGCGCAAAAACAGTGATCGCATACGAGAAAGTTGGACTTGATAAAAAATTTAAGAAGAAAAAGCCCGTTTTAGAGCGCGAGCAAAGTGCCTGTGTGCGCGGACTTAGTGCATACGCTCGTGTGGGAAACTTCACGTTCTAAAAGCCTATTTGCGCCGTTAAAAAAAACGACTTATCCTGACGGCTTTGTGCATAGCCCCCATCTTCTCTATCTTTTTTCTAAAGTCCCGCCAAATATGCAAAAACTAAAAGAATTTATATGAGCATCAGCTGTTTCCAATAACTATGAGGAACAACTTAACCAGTTAATAGTAGGTACTTTTGATTTATGTTGCTTTCTATCAGCATTGTCACCAGAGGAGCGATGCTTAGAGTGAGTGCAGAATCAAACAAATCAGCCTACGCCACATAAGGAGTCAAATAGGGGCGTGCACTACCGCCTTTGTTCACGTTGATCATGCAACTTTACATTTGAGTGTGCCATTTGATTGAAAAAATGGTGCCAATAATTTTCTTCATTAATTGATGATTTTTACAATGGTAAGAATGTATTTTTGTGCTGAGTAGGGACATCCGGTGTTGCCATTGTATTAGCCAGTTAACATTGGCCTTCCAAAAAAACTATTGCAAAGATCTTGGAGAACATTCCTACATATCTACTATAGAGAGGCGAAACATATCTGAAATTACATTGATGTCCTAAGATACAGTGATTAACTGTCCAGAATCATAGAGCTTTCCCCTTTTCTCCCTCACTTTGATAGAGTACCAACATCTAATTTTTCCTGTTGCAGTTTATCCTTATTTATTTCTTTGCACCGGATATTAACTTGTTTCTTCTCCTTCAAATTGAGTATTTTTTGATAAGAGAATCACACGCTTTAAAGAGAAATTTTAAGAAGATGATACTGGTGTATTGATCTTTTATAACAAACTATAATTTTGTTCGTGTTGTTCAAGTGATGGCCTGTGAAAAAAACTTAAAATGATTTACCTTGTTGGTGAGTTTTCCCAATATGGAATTTTTCTGGCCACGTATGTCCACTAAGTCTTAATTTTAGGGCAAATACAAGGGAGTCAGGGTTACACTAATTTTGAACCATGGGGACAGACATTTTTTTCCCCCTGAAATCTAACCAGAGCACACAGTATGACGGTTAATTAATGCAAAACTGAATGCCAGTTGAACTGTCTCAAGTGTTAAGCGATTAGGCCTTTAAAATCAAAGTTAAATTAGCTACTCCCTTTTCGTTTAATGTTAGCCAGTGCATTTGCATTAAACCACACATGACCTGGCTTTACCTTAGAAGCGTGGCCCTCCGACTCCCGGGGTAACAGGATTGCTCACGTACCTGAGGCCTCCAACAGCATCCGTGCCATCCGACATGAAGAAACCGGCTCAGGTACCCCAATCTTCTTATCTTTCTTTAACTCACCTTCTTCTATCTTCATCTGTCACCATATCTTGTTCTCTTTATCTCTTTCTTCATCTGTCAACCATGTTATATCCCAGCCATGCTGTCTCGTTCGGCTTTCTTGGGCTCAAATAGGCGTCCGCGGTCTTAAATATGGCTTGTGACATCACATTTCCCCTCAAAAAACGGTTAACAGCCACCTGATTGGCTGTTCAAACCATGTTCCGTTTTTTTAAAAAATTTTTTTGACTGACGTCACTTAAAGGGAATGATGCCAGCAACTCAGAATGGCTGTGCTTCATTTGCCTGCGTCACGAAGCCTGCGTCACATGTATTTCAGCGAATCAGATGTGGGAACCAATTCCAAACACTCTGATTGGCATAATTACCATGTGACGCCGGCCATCTGGATTTCGTGACGATCATCTAAAGGCAAATGAAGCACAGCCATTCTGATTGGCTGGCATCATTCCCCTTAATGACGTCATGTCAAAAAAAATTTAAGTCGAAACACTGTTTTGAACAGCCAATCAGATGGCTGTTAACCATTTTGAGGTAAAATGTGACGTCACACAGCATATTTAATGGCCGTGACGCCTCATTTGAGCCCAGAAGCCGACGAGACAGCATCGGCTGGGATTTAACATGGGGTATTTTGGTTGACAGATGAAGAAAGAAGATAAAGAAGAACAAGAAATGGTGACAGATGAAGATAGAAGAAGGTGATTAAAGAAAGAAAAAGAAGATTGGGGTACCTGAGCCGGATCTTCATGTTGGTGGCATTGATGCTGTTGGAGGCCTTCAAGTACGTGAGCTTCCTGTTACCCCGGGAGTCGGAGGGGCCACCGCTCTAATGGTAAGTAATATATAGAAATGTTTGTTAATGTCTCTTTTTACAGGTTTTTTTCATTGGATGTGATTTTTTATTTTTTGGGGGGGGCACATTGACTGATATATATTAATCTGTACCACTTTAGGGTGCAGATTAATACATTATTATTACAATATTTGGGGGCATTTCTGGCTTGGTATTGCTGTTGGTTTTTTAATGCAGTTTCTTATGTGGATGTCATTGTTTTTTTTTTTCAGCTTAATGTATATAATTTTTGCGATTGGTGTTCGTTTGTAGTTAATGTTGTATTATGTTAGCTAATGCGTTTTAAGGTTGTTTCAGAGATTGTTTGGATGTATTTATTTGTCTTTTATGTTTTCATTCATTAATGTTGTGTAATTATTGGTTTGATTGGTTACTGTTACTATTCTTTTGAGTTTTTTTAGAATTAATTGGTTTCATTGGTTAATGGTTTATTAATTCATTGTGTATATTGTTTTCTGCTGTTATTGATTGGATTAGCTGGCTACTGTTTTTTATTGACTTTATTTAGATATGCTAATGCAGTGTTTAATAATGGGCAATAATCTATTAATCTATATCTGGATAATAGTTATTTTGCAATTATTGTACTGTAGTTGTTAGGGCGGAGGGGGGGGGGAGTCGTGTATTGATGTTTGTAATTATTTTTTATATACATTTTAATTATAGTGTAGATTGCAGGGGGTCTCCGGAGGTGACCCCGCGTTATTTCCAGGTCCGAGGACCCCCTACATCAGGAGATAACAGCCCCATTATGGGGTGACGTGTATCCCCTGCACTTTCAAGCGTCCGCCGTCACGTGACTGGCATTGAAATTCTGCAGGGATACCGGCACCCCATAACGGGGCCTGTATCTCCTGAAGTAGGGGGTCCTGGGACCTGAAACCAATGCTGTTCAGATCCGAGACCCCCTGCTCATGTACATATAATTAAAATGTATTTATTTATTGTACGATCGCCTGTAACAGGCCTTGCAAAATCTCTCCATGCAAATGTTACAAGCGGCTTTTTTTTCTATCAGCTAGCGTACGTAAAGGTTAAGAACGCTAGCAGGGGGAAAATACATTGCACGCACATAACAGTTTTTGGGGCACTTCCGCATAAAAATGGCTGAGGGCCTTAGTGAATCGCGCCGCTAATTTTTCAGAGCCGGCACAAAGCTCAGAGCTTATGCTAGACCCTACAGAGAGAGGCTTGTTGGCAAGATATTTTAAATAATAATTTTAAATGCATAAATCATATATTTTTGCATGTCTGTATTGTAACAGGGGACTTCCCGCGCAGGTAATTTGCCTCTAATCCAGCAGTGTGGTGGTTAACTGACTGGTAGTCAATTACACAAACACCACCTGCCTGATTAGATGGTTAGAAGCCTGTTCTTTTGAAAAGTAATATATAGAATGTTTGTTAATGTCTCTTTTTACAGGTTTTTTTCATTGGATGTGATTTTTTATTTTTTGGGGGGGGCACATTGACTGATAATATATTAATCTGTACCACTTTAGGGTGCAGATTAATACATTATTATTACAATATTTGGGGGGCATTTCTGGCTTGGTATTGCTGTTGGTTTTTTTAATGTCAGTTTCTTATGTGGATGTCATTGTTTTTTTTTTTTTCATGCTTAATGTAATAAAATGTTTGCTATTGGTGTTCGTTTGTAGTTAATGTTGTATTATGTTAGCTAATGCGTTTTATGGTTCTTTCAGAGATTTTTTTAATGTATTTATTTGTCTTTTAATGTTTACATTCATTAATGTTGTTGTAATTAATTGGTTTGATTGGTTACTGTTACTATTCGTTTTGAGTTGGTTTAGGAATTAATTGGTTTCATTGGTTAATGGTTTAATTAATTCATTGTTGATATTGTTACTGCTTGTATTGATTGGATTAGCTGGCTACTGTTTTTATTGACTTTATTTAGGTATGCTAATGCAGTGTTTAATAATGGGCAGATAATCTATTATCCATATCTGGATAATAGTTATTTTGCACATTATTGTACTGTATGTGTTCGGGGGGTGTATTTAGTTAGAAATATTGTTTAGTATTTTTGTACGCACAACATTGGTACCGCAGGCCCGCGGGTACCCCGGGACTCCCGCGGGGACCCCGGGACGGCCGCGGGGTCAGCCGGGGACACTTGCGTGACCCCCAGCCTCCCTCGGGGACCCCTGCGGGGTCAGCCGCGGACACTCGCCGGCTTGTTGTATTGGTTTTGCGCCTGCAAAAAGGTAAACAAAGATTTTTTTCTAAGTCCAGCTTTTTTTATCACTTGCCTTTAGCTGGTGAGCTTTATTCAGCGCAACTTTCACGTACGATCAGTTTGCGTTGCTTAGTGAATCCCGCAGAAGGGCAGGATTCAGCGCAAACAGCTGATCGTACGAGAAAAGTTGGACTTTGAAAAAATTTCAAGAAAAAGCCCGTTTTAGAGCGCAAAGTGCCTGTTTGCGCGGCTTAGTGCATAGCGCTCGGTGGAACTTCACGTTCTAAAAGCACTTTGCGCTCTTAAAACGACTTATCACTGCTTAGTGCATAGCCCCCATATTCTCTATGTCTTCCTAAAGTGCAAAATATGCAAACTAAACAGAATTTTATAAGCATTGGTTTCCAATAAATATAGGAACACTTTAACCTTCAATATTAGGTATCTTTTGATTATGTTGCTTTCTTCAGCATGTCCTACAGGAGCGCTGCTTAGAGTGCAAATTCAACAAATGCAGCACCACATAAGGAGTCACATAGGGGGCTGCCTACCCTCTGTTTCACGTTGATCATGCAACTTTACATTTGAGTTTGCCATTTGGATGAAAAAATGGTGCCAAGTTAATTTTCTTCATTATTGATGAATTTTACAATGTAAGAATGTATTTTTGTGGCTGAGTAGGGACATTCGGTGTTGCATTTGTATTAGCCAATGTAAGCATTGCCAAAACTATTGCAAACATCTTTGGAGACATTCCTACATATCTACTATAGAGAGGCGAAACATTATCTGAAATTACATTGATGTCTATGATACAGTGTACTGTCAGAATCATAGAGCTTCCCTTTTCTCTCACTTTGATAGAGTACCAACATCTAATTTCCTGTTCATGTTATCCTTATTTATTATTTTGCACAGGATATTAATGTGTTTCTTCTCCTTCCATGTATTTTGAAATCACGTTAAAGCCATTTTAAGAAGTTTGATCTTTTAAACAACTATATTTTTCGTTTTGTATGTTGATGAAAAACCTAAAAATGTTTACCTTGTTGTCAGTTTTTCCCCATATGGATTTTTGGCCACGATGCACTAAGCTAATTTAGGGCAAATACGTCAGGTTACATAATTTTGTGACAGACATTTTTTCCCCCTGAATTTAACACATAGCCACAGAGGTAATTATATGCAAAAACAATGACAGTTGTAACTCTCATTAGCATAGGCTTAAAATCAAGTTAATTAGCACTCCCTTTCGTTAATGTTAGCAGTGCATTGCATTAAACACAAATGACCTGGCTTTAAGCATGTTACCTAAAGGTAACCTATATGTCAGGGACTCATGAGTAATCCCACCCAAGGTATGATCTACTGT
The DNA here is from genome assembly GCA_036426205.1 of Ascaphus truei. Taxonomy (NCBI): domain Eukaryota; kingdom Metazoa; phylum Chordata; class Amphibia; order Anura; family Ascaphidae; genus Ascaphus; species Ascaphus truei. Next base: position 86,845,523 of record CM071568.1, on the reverse strand, counting down.
AAATAACCTAATGTCAATTCCCTACATTAATTCTCTTTTGCATAGCATTACTGTAGCACCAACTGACAGAAAAATGTAACCATTTGAAGGAGTAACACTTACTGTAGTTAACATTAGGTTTTCTCTTGAGTGGATATGTGTTAAAATTAACCTAACATTAATTTAGGTTGACATTACGTTTACTAGCATAATGGAGCTGAGTGCATCTGGCCTTTTGAATTATTTTCATTCTGATTGTTGCATGTATAATATTTACAGACATGGCTCTGCTTTCTATGCTTAATTTTTATTTTCAAGAAAATACACAAGGTGAATAAATAGCATTTTAAATAATTACATTTGAATTACATTTATAAAATCTTTTTAGATTTATACACAGAAAAGTTCAAATTAAGAGGAAAAAGGCAAGTAATGGAGTTATTAGTTTTAAGAAAATTCTTAGACTCTCTTACAAGAGAGTGGCAGCAAAGGTGGCCCCCTAAGAGAGTCTACACATTATAGTTCACCCACAGTGATCCTATCCACTAAGTCAGTATAGACTTAATTCTACTCCTTGATAAAGGACTTGGCTGTCCGAAATGCGTAGGAGGATTTTGTTCCCCCCCTGGGGTGATGTTTTTACTGGCTTTGTGCTGAATAAATAGGATTTTACTTTACACCACCATACTCCCTGGCAGTGCGCTGTTTTTCTCCTATTCTTCTGCTCTAGACTTAATTCTCAACAGATGTTTGCGGTCATACTATATTTAAGTTATAATCCCCGAAGAACAGGGCATTGCTGGCCAATAATGCCCTGGCTGGAAGAGTTGAAGGCCCAAGGCGAATGCCCAACCAGGGCATTATTGGCCAGTAATGCCCTGTTCTGAGGGGATTATTACTATTATAGACTTTTTCATAAATAATAGACACTTTTGTAGAGTTACATAGATTTTTTTTATTAAAATAAAATGGTAAATACATTAAAGCACCCCTATATACGCTTAGGGCTGGGACCCGCTGCGCCCGGTGGCGCGGGCGGCGGCGTGAGCGCAACTTACCATTGCGGTTTGAACTCACGATCCGGTCCCAGTCCCTCTTCACTGGCAACTGACGACGTACTGTGACGCGTCAGCCAGCAGGAGATACAAGAGAATGGTGTTCTCTTGCGGCGACGCATCACATGGTACGCGAAGGGGCCAATCATAGACTGGCTCCCATCAACCAATGGCAAGCCAGCTATTGCTAGCCAATGGGAGCAAATTTTTTCAAACACGGAAGAGGGAAAACTTGTGTTTGAAAACATTGCTTTCAAGCCATTCAGCTTGTAGGTTGCTTGCAGTTTTCTGCTAGCTTTATTTATTTAATTTATTATTTATCATAGTTAGATATTATATTACAGTTATTTATTTATTATTTATTTGTTATCTGTTTAGTATAGTTATTTATTATAGCTATTTATTATAATTTATTATATTTATTTATTTATTTATTATATCTGTTCAATATAGTTCTTTTTTATTTATTTATATTTATTTAATTATGAACATGGATAGCTCCAGCATAGAGCAGCTCATATCAGAGGTATATAAACGTGATCCTCTTTGGAACCAGAAGGCCAACACATACCATGACCGTTA